>JANAVB010036019.1:1308270-1665770 GCA_029216955.1 Iris pallida
ATATATATTATAATATATATATATATATATATATATATAGATATAATATTATATAGATATATATATATAAATCAGTAGATCGAGTTTATTTATGTAAATGTTGGTATAGAATTAAATATATATATTATAACCATTGGTTATAAAAATACTTTTATAATATTTTTTATATAATTCCTGTATTTATCTAACAATTGGTATAAATATTGATCATGTTATGTGTATACAAATATATGTGCATATTATTATATATAATATATATATAATATATATATATTATATATATATTATATATATAGGGGGGAAATATTTATAAGGGGGGAAAGAAGCAAACCTGTGCACTGTTCACAATTTTCTTCTCGGGCCCAAACCTGCGCGATAGAAATCCTCCTTATTTATATCTATCGACAAAGAAGATGGAAGGAAACCCTAAGCTAAAACCCTAACCCTACCCCCGACGACCTCCCCCAATGCCGGACCCACCGCCGACAAACGGTCGGAGCCGCCTGAAATGTGCGCACGCTACAATAGCACATGACCACAGTAGTAACAACCTCAACATCGCAAAGGTGAATTCGCAGCACGATTTTGCAGACCCGGTCGATCGTTCCTGATCTGTCTCTTCCGTTCCGCACATAACCTATACAACATCGATCCTTTCATTTACTTTGTATCTAGATGCCCTAAGTTGCCCGATAAAACAACGCGAACTTGACGAAAAAACAATTTTTTGACAGTTTATCGACAGTCCATCTACCTTATTTTGTACCCGATTTTCTTCTTCCAAACATGAACGATTTCAAATCTATTTGAGAAATATATTGGCAACATATAGGACTGTAAACCTATTTTAAGGTTTCTGTTTCATCCCGTAAACTCAAAGTTTTTGTCGCAAAAATTAGAAAAACTACGTAAATCTATTTTCGAAAATTAGAAATGGTCCGGTACGGGGCATCCCGTCAAACTTGGTGACTTATTCGTAACCCGTGACCATGAAAAATGTATACAAATGTTGTGGACGTGTGGGATTCGACGGAACTCGATTTCATTGTGTGTGTGCGACGTAATCGAGGCGTACCGTCGAGATACCCCGTATCGGCCTCTTGTATACTTGTCATTACTTTATGCACATTTGTCACCTCGAGACAAAAGTTACGCCATTGGGGCCGTGCTATTTTTCTGGTCCTGTGAGCCAAGTTTGGTCTGATTTTGAGAATGTTGACATGACGCTATTTTGGCGGACCCCGCGATCCAACTCAATGGCGATTTTGTGCACGGCTCATCGGAATCCAAGTTTGGACATGTCGTTGAGTTCGTATCAAAAATTGGACTTATAGGTGTATACTTTGTTGACTTTAGAGACCCTAGCTCTGGCACGTTTTTTGGGGCAAAGTGGGTTCACCGGTGGATACTGTTTGGCCCAAATTATCGTTTTGACCCTGTATTAGAATTGGACTTATTGTAGTCAAACTTAGACATTTTATTATGAAAAAAATATTGGTGAGTCTGTTTCAGCATCCGCGGCGTTTGTGGATTTTAGGTTTCGTGACTTTGATTTGACGAGTTGTTTGCGAGACATTTGCCACCTCCAAGCAAGTATACCTTGCCAGCTTGTATAATATATTTTTATGTTCATTACCTCTCTATTGTTCTCTTCCTCATATTCATAATTGTTTTATCCCATGTCTAGTTTTACTTATCATGTTTATAGTTTTACTTTATTATATTTCTTGCTTACATGCTCGTCTTGATTTCAATTATACATTTATGATCTGTTATATTGCTTACATGTTCATAGGTGTCTCATGATAGGGTTGTCTAGTTCTACACCACTGTTTTCCCTAACTTGACTTGACTTGTGTAGGACTTGACTTGTGACATTCTATAGATTGTGAGTGCTTACCTTGACTACGGTCTATAGGATTATTCGACTTTGATACTAGGAATGGCTACCATCTCAATTGGGAGTGCTTACCTTGACTACGATTGAAATACTATATATTGGGAGTGCTTGCCTTGACTATAGTCTATATCTTTGACCAGTTAGCCATGACTAGTATGTCATGCCAGTGCCTTAGGTTCCCTGTGTCCTAGATCTTGGTATCTTAGTCCATTGTACCTCAGTTGACTTTTTCTTGATTATTTCTTACTTCTATGTATGTTTTGTACTGCTATATTTTGGCATGTTTATATGTATCTTGTTAGTCCCTTGAGGACCTGGTGACCTCTCCAGGTATTAGATGAAGGTATCAAGGTATAATACATCGATGGAGGATGGTTGCTACACCAAGAATGCAGGTATATTTCGTTGATCTTTTATCATTCTCTTCCTTGTTCATATTTTATCCTATATTTGACTCATGTTGTTACTATAGCCTAGACTTTTACAAGCATCATTTTTTTCTAGCTTGTTCATGATAAATGTATTATTGGAGATCCACTCTAATATATTTATTTATTCTAGAATTATTGTATTACGGTCTGATCAATCTTAGTGTACTTGATTCATCATTTTATCGTTATTCAATGGATTGAGATATATATTAGTTGATTTAATAGATTGATTTAGAAAACCAATATAGTTTATACGTACTCGAGCTGGGCTAGAGTCCTTTCGATACGTAGCTGACATATATATGATCTCCTAGTCCTACGTATTTTGGGACTGGGGCATTACACTTTAAATTTTTAGAGTTTAAGAGCTGTAACCCACCAGAGTTCAATAAAAGGGCAGAACCGGATGCGGTGATGGATTTCCTGAATACATTGGAGGTCTACTTCCGGATGCTAGACATACAAGGAAGTAAGCGGGTGTAGTGTACTACTATACAGCTTCGTCTCAAGGCCCAAAAATGATGGAACCCTTAGAGGCAAGCACTCTGCAGTAACAACCATGATATGAATATACCATGAGAAACTTTCAAACAGGCTTTTATCACACAATTTATTCCTTCTTCTGTCCGGCGAAAGAAGGAAAAGGAGTTCATAGCACTCCAACAAGGCAACATGTCAGTGGACAACTATGATACAAATTTTTTGAACAGAGTTGCGTTTGATGGGCATATAGTACCGAATGACGACGCCAAGCAGAAAAGATTGCGTAAGGCTTGAATGAGGGCCTACAGTACGATGTTATGAGTCAGAACTGTACGTCTTACAGAGGCATATGATACAGCTCTCGAGATAAAGAACTTCTATCAGCCAGTGGGTCGCAGAACAACACAAAATTACCAAGACAATAATCACAAACGACCCTTGGTTGCTGGACGAATGACGCACCCAAGCGTCATAATACATGTAATAATAGATGGCTTAATAGTTGTTGTGTTACAATACATGTAACCGATGGGGACACCGAACAGAAGACTATCACTTTGGGTGTTTCAAATATGGGGGTATAGGTCACAAGGCTTGGAAATGCAAAGGCAGGGGAAAGAATCAATATCCTCCTCATGGCCAACATAACAATCAGAATCGTGGACAACATAATAATCAGAATCGTAGCCAATCGCTACTAGCCTTACTAGCCCCAACTTGTAATGCATCAAATCAACAATAAGCTGTACAATTAAAGGTTTATGCTTTGACTCAAGCAGAAGCTCTTGCCTCAGAGAATGTCATAACAGGTATGCTACTGTATAATGGTATACCTGTCCGGGTGTTATTCGATTCAGGTGCTACTCATTGTTTTATATCATCTGATTTTGCCACAAAAAATAAATTATGTATGCCTCTATTAAAGATGGCTCTTTGTGTTAGTAATCCTTTGGGGCTAGATATGCCTGCAAGTTTGATTTACAGGAATGACTACAACAGTATTGAAGGCGAGACTCTATTATTGGATGCTATAGTACTCGACATCAAAGAGTACGACATTATCTTGGGAATGAATTGGCTCCGTGCTTGGTATGTGACGATCGACTACGCAGAGAAGGGAGTTGTGTTTCACCCACCGGGAGAAACGAGGTTCTCTTACTCGTGTGGCTCGACGTCTAAGGCAACGATGGTAATATCGGCAGTTATGATAAGGCATATGCTATATTCGGGGTATGAAGGGTACCTCGCTTCTATTGGGGACATTCGGATGAAGGGTGTAGACTTAGGTCATATCAAAGTCGTGGCATAATTCCTTGATGTGTTCCCAGACGAGATACATAGAATACCACCAAATAGGGAGATCGAGTTTATGATTGATACTTTTTAGGATACTCATCAGATATCGAAGGTGCCATATAGGATGGCTCCAGCAAAATTGAAGGAACTAAAAGTGCAGTTAGAAGAGTTACTAGACCATGGATACATTCGCCCAAGTGTATCACCGTGGGGAGCTCCGGTATTATTTTTGAAGAAGAAGTATGGGACGATACGGCTATGCATTAATTACGGAGAGCTGAATAAGGCAACTATCGAGATAAGTATCCTCTACCAAGGATAGAAAATATGTTTGATCAGCTACAAGAAGCAACCGTATTTTCAAATATTTATCTTCGTTCAGGACACCATCAGTTGAAGATCAGGCCCGAAGATGTCCCAAACTCAGCATTCTGTAAAAGATACGAACATTATAAGTTTTTGGTCATGCCATTGGGTTTGAGTAATGCTCCACAACTTTTATGGATCTAATAAATAGTCTTTTTATCCTTCCTGGATAAGTTTGTCGTCGTATTCATTGATGATATCTTGATTTCCCCGAAAGACAGGGAGATTCATATTGAATATTTAAGAACCGTACTTCAGATGCTTCATGAACGTCAATTATATGCAAAATTAAGTAAATACGAGTTTTGGATAAATAGTGTGTCATTCCTAAAACATGTTGTCTCGACAGAAGGTATTGTTGTGGACCCAAAAAAAATTGAAGCAGTGGTAGACTGGAAATAACCTACATCAGCTAGTAAAATATGTAGTTTTCTTGGTTTAGCTGGGTACTACCGAAGGTTCATAAAGGACTTCTCGAGGATTACGTCACCTCTGACTCGCCTTGCTCAAAAGGGCATCACATTTAAGTGGACTGACGGCTGTGAGATTAGTTTTTAAGGTCTAAAGCAACAGCTCGTCACGGCTCCAATTCTTGCTCTTCAAGAAGGTTTCGAAGGATTCCAGATTTATAGTGACGCATCATAACTTGGTTTGGGATGTGTTCTTATGCAACATGGGAAGACTATATCGTATGCATCAAGACAGCTTAAGTAGCATGAGAAAAATTATCCAACTCATGACTTACAATTGGTGACGATTGTGTTCGCATTAAAATTATGGTGACACTATCTCTATGGTGTGACCTGTGAGATCTTCATAGATTATAAAAGTCTGAAGTACATATTCACTCAGAAGGAATTAAATTTGAGGTAGCGATGTTGGTTGGAATTGATCAAGGATTATGACTTGACGATTTTCTATACGTTGGGTAAGAAAAATGTGGTAGCTGATGCCTTGAGTCAAAAATTTGTCAAAACATTGTCTGTGGCTAAAGAAGTGATGTGAGATTTAAAAGAAATGGGCATCGAATTCAGAGTCCATACTCAGAATATACAATTTTCTGCAGAAGATATGCGAGTTGATTCTAGCAGGAAAGGCGACTAATTTTACGGTAGAAGATGGCACAGTTCGTGTCAAGGGAAGATTGTGTGTTCCTAAGGATGAGAAACTCAAGAAAGAAATAATAATCAAGGCTCATTTTGCAAAATATTCCTTGCATTCGAGAAGCACCAAAATGTACAAAGATCTGTGCACCATGGTTTAGTGGCATGGCATGAAGAAAGATGTGGCTCTATTTGTGGCACAATACTTAGCTTGTCAACGTGTAATGGCAAAACACTAGCGGCCAGGCTGGGAACTATAAAACCTCAATATACCATAGTGGATGTGGGATAATATCTGTATAGATTTTATAGTCGATTTACCAAAGACTTAGAAGAAAAATAATGAGATTTGGGTGATCGTGGATAGATTAACCAAGTCGGCTCATTTTATTGCAATAAAAGTAACATGGAGTGTTGATTGGTTGGCTCAAATTTACATTGATGAAATTGTCTAATTGCATGGGGTACCAGTTTCTAATGCGATTTAGTTTGGCATACCATCCACACACTGATGGACAAACCGATAGGGTAATTAGATCCTTAAGGATATGTTAAGATTATGTGTGCCAGATTTGAAGAAGAATTGGGACGCACATCTCGTATTGGTAAAGTTTGCCTATAAAAATAGTTATTAGGCAAGTACTCAAATAGCCCCGTATGAGGCCTTGTATGGACAAAAATGTCGGTCACCTATATGTTGGGATGAAGTCAGTAAACAGCAAGTGCTCGAACCAGAACTTGTGGAGCAGGACCTCAAGAAGGTTCACTTGATTCGAGAAAGGCTTAGAGTTGCTCAAAGCCGACAGAAGAGTTAAGCAGATGTGCATCAGCGACCCTTGCAACTTACAGTAGGCAATTATGTGTTCTTGAAGGTCACACCCATGCGAGGTGTCATGCGGTTTGGAATGAAAGGAAATATGAGCCCGAGATTCGATGGACCCTTCGAGATTCTGAGAAGGTGGCCTAAGTGTCTTATTGACTTGCACTACCTCTGGCTCTGGCTGAAGTGTACGACATCTTTCATGTGTCTCAACTGTAAAAGTATGTGCATGATCCAAGTCTTGTAGTGAACTTCGATCAGTTGTAACTGAGCACTGACTTATCCTACAATGAATAACATGTTCAGATTTGAAAAAGTTTTATGGAACTGAATAGTGTCTTTAGTTAACATATTGTGGCAGAATCATGCTCTCGAAGAGTCGACGTGGGAGCTCGAAGATGAGATGAGGGTGAAATACCCTTCGCTAAGTTTCGAAGACGAAACTTTTTCTTAGTGGTATATTATGTAGTGCCCCGCTCTAATAATTTAATATGTAAGGCTTATGGCTTGATTAACTCGGTCAAAACCGAGTATTGGAAAACTTACCATTGGCATCAAATCGATCACAGACGAATGCATAAGAACCTTTCCAACTAATAGATCGATTTTTCTTAAAATGGGTCCAAGTATTTTCTCTGGATGTTTTGATGATTTTTCTGCTTGGTTTTGATAGATGCTTTCTGAATGGTTTTCGATGATTTGATTCTTGCCCATTTTCATTAATTTTTATTGCATTCATTCTAGGGAATTATGAGAGAAAGTAACATAACGAGACAGTATATTAACCAAACTTTTGGTGCCATCGCAGGTGGACGCGTGACGGAAGGCTAACCGCATAAGTTTTTCTCTTTCTCTCGACAATTCTCTAATTAGTGAGTATGGAATCTCTATGGTTGTTTGTCCCTTCTCCGGTACTCTTTCATGCCAACTAAATGAATTCTCTTGTTGCCTTACTCATCCGTTGATCGATAACATGATGCTTAATGCCACAAGTTAATACCAATATGAAGCTAGTGAAATGAATATTGAATATGAATTGATGAGACAATGATGTGAATGTAATAATCACTATGTGATGATGCGATAAATGAGAATGAATATGCTGCTTATTTACATTCAAGTAAATTTTACTATGCATGCTATGCTTATCGAGTCGGACACTCATTAGCATGATCATGGACAACTTGTGCACATGGAAATATTTTCTTGAACGGTACCCAGGGCACTAGGATCGAGTCAACCTAGGAGGGAATACAGCATGCTTTGGTGGCACGAGGTATCGGGACATTCATTTAGGCTTGCAACCTATTGAATGACACATCGCATACCCTATGAAGTCCTATATGGAAACATCCAAAATGGTAAGATAACACTAATGATCATGTAGTCATGATGCCTGCTAATGATTGTCTTATACAGGGGCGGTAAGTATTATATTATGTATCTTATGCAGGTATACTAGATCGACAGTAGGTAAAGTATTACATATCCTATATGTTTTACTGCTATTTTGAGTTGATTGAATATGAGCTTTAAATGTTGTTAGTCCCAATCTTTTATCCCATGTCGGTTTATCTGAGTGGGCCAATGGGGTTCACCAATACATTTTTAAATATGCTGACCCCTCCTCCACAGGTACTGGGGAAGGTGCAGACATACGTAGGAATTAAGGCTTTTTGAGTTCCTGCTATTTTTAAGTTACTTTCAAATAATGACACACAAAGTAATATGGAGTTTCAAGAGTTGCTGCTTAGATTTTAAATTTAATAAAGGGGCATAACGTATGGAACGAGAAGTTATTTCATGACAGTCTATCAGTTGTTTTTATTTCATGAATTAATGTAAGTCAGAACAACATTTCAAAGAGTACTGAGAAAAGTTGTATTTTGCTCAATTATCAATAAAATTATTTATTTCTTCCTATATTGTGTACTCAATATTTCTGTAATATGGCTATGTTTTTAAATATTTCAAAATGACACAAAAGTGCACATTCTTGCCTTATACAAGTGCAACTCCAGACTTGTATGACATAACACCCAGCGAGGACGAATGATTCAGTATAGTCAAAGCGAGGACGAACGATTTATGAAATCAGGGCATGATAGGACCCGTAGGGAGAACGGATTCATAATCCTGTTCAATTTTTGACCTTGGTTTTCTTAGGTGCCTTGGATTAGTGACTTGGCTCATCCAAGGTCCAAGATCCATCCCCCTGGCAATATATAAAGTCTCCACTTTTCTCTCTCCTCAATCATTCACTCTCATTTATTTCCCTCAACCAACTTAGGCAAGTACATCTTGCCCAATGGAGAGACCAAGGATTTTACTTCTTTGATTTTTCATAAATATTTTTAGTTATATTATGCACTTTTACATTCTTTATATGTTTACTACTTGGTGTTTTTTATTTTAAGAGCTTGCTTGGTATAGATCTAAGTTTCTAAAGTAGGGTTTTATGTGTTTTCAAGGAAATGATCTATCAAAACTTGTTATATTCAAAAATTAGTTGTTCCATGTGATAGAAAAATTAATTCATGTAGTTCTTGATTTTGTTTCACCGGATTTCGAGTCCTAGAGAAAAAGTTATGGCCATGGCATTTTTAAGAACATCCATGGCTAAACTGGTTGTTTGGGGACGACGAGTTTCAAATTTTATGCTAGTTTCCACTGTGCGCTAGTTTTCCATTGTATGTCAGTTCCAACTGTGTGCCAATTTTCTATTATACACCAGTTCTCGATGTGTGCCAGTTCCCCATTGTATGCTAGTTCCCATTGTGCGCCAAATTTTTATTATACGCCAGTTCTCACTGTGTGTTAGTTCCCTATTATATGTTAGTTCCCACTGTGCGCCAATTCCACATTGTACCAAAGTTTCTACTTGTGCCAATATTTTATTATATGTCAGTTCTTATTTTACGCTAGTTTTCCATGGTATATTAATTCCTACTGTGCACCAATTTTCTATTGTACACTGGTTTCCACTAGGCACCAATTTTCTAATGTACGTTAGTTTTCACTGTGTGCCATTTTTCTATTGTACGTCAATTTTTACTGTGCGCTAGTTTTCTATTGTACGCCAGTTCCCACTATACGTCAATTCCTATTGCATAACACTTTTCACTGTGCGCTAGTTTCCTTTTGTATGTCAGTTTTACTGTACGCCAGTTCCTATTGTTTGCAAGTCCCCCTTTTATGTACGAATTATATCATATGAGACACTGTTCATTGTGTTTTTATGTTAATCCACTACATTTTGGTATAGGGCAATCCAGTGTGACAATTATCCTATTGATCGTGTGTTGTGAAATACGACAAGTTGCAAGCGATAACTCGTGAATAGCTCGTACTCATGGCTCGCCATGCTTGGTCGATTCTCTTGTGTCCAGGACTCAAGGTCGAGAAGAAAACTCATGGATAATTGACTAGTAAAACTCACATAGTACATTTGGAGGGGAGGATAGTCGCACTACTAGCAACTCCGATCGCTCAGGGCTCAAGAGGCATGGATAACTCTGATTAGCATGGGCCCATGACCTATTTAGCTCATGTAATGTGACACTTCTTGTTTATTGCTCATATCACTTCTAATTGCTAATGCTTATATTATTACTTATGTCATGTTGTTTAATCATAGCTCATTCAAGCACTCCTTAGCAATCTGGGTACCTATATTGCAGGTGGTAGCGAAGTTCCTCATTTGTATTTTTAGCAATTAAGGCTTGTAAAACCCTAGCTAGTTAACAAGTAGAAATCTGTAAGAATTCTTGGCCGTGTTCTGTTGCATGACTTCTTCTTACACTTGTACCTAGATCTTTTTTCGGTGTGTGGTTAGAGTGCTCAGTCCTGCTCGGGTAATGGTCTGCACCCCCAGTCTTTTTTTGGTTTAAGGGTTGTAGTTCTGTTTCGATGCCCTTTGACTGCTCGCCGTCCTATCTTACTCTATAGTAATTTTTCCAGCTAACTTTTCAGTTGTTTCCTGATTACTCCTTAAGATGCGTACATTGGTACCGCACAAGTCTCTACATGTATTTATTATTTTATCATAATTATGTATTTACTATGATTATAAGTTTTGGTCGTTCACTTTAGACTTCTTTTCTGGTACTTGTTGCTTGAGGTTCTAACCCCACTAATTTTGTTTCGCCAGAGGAGACAGAGGATCTACTGTACCTTTCGCCACATGCCTCTCATCCTAAGACAGCAGTCGCAGCTCGTGAGTGGGTTCCTTCTTCATACCACTCATTGTCCTCATCATAATTTGTGGTTTTAGCCAAGGCATGTGTTAGTCCATTTTGTTTGTCAGTTCACTACATTGAGAAGTTATGATTGTATATATTAGACCATGGCTGATATAAAGATTATGTAATATTTACTTATTAGTGTCGCATTTTGTACTTACTAGATTTAGGGTCATATATGACCTGTATTTGGCATGCCTTCTTAGTATCATGTATGATTTAGTTTTGTGACTTATGGTTATTGGATTGAGATACTAGGGCTTGTCGACCTTAGGACTAACGTCATTGCCGGTTAGAGTCAACCCACATTTTTTAGACAGTCGGGGCCACTGTACGATATTTTTATACCTTGTACAGAGTAGTTGGACATGTTTGTCCTTATATTTCCCCAGTATTCTGGAAGAGGGTGTGATACATCCTCAAACAGTCAGTTAGTCAGAGCATATGATTCAAACTTTGGAGGATATGCTTTTGTCGTATATACTAGTCTTCGGTGGTTCCTAGAAGGATCACTTGCATCGAGTGGAGTTCTTCTATAATAACAGCTTTCAAGCAAGCATTCAGATGGCACCTTTTGAGGCATTGTCTGGCAGGAGATGCAAGTTACCCCTAGCATGGGATGACATTGGGGAGATGCAGATGCTTGGTACCGAGTTGATTGTTCAGTCAATTAGGGGTAGTCAGACAAATCAGAGAGCATATCAATGTGGCTCAGGATTATCAATGCCATCAGACAGATCAGTATTGACATCATCTTGAGTTCTTTGTCGATGACCATGTACTTCTTCGATTTTCCCCTGGAGTTATCAAATTTGGTGTACATAAAAAATCTTAGTCTTAGATTTATTGGGTCGTTCGATATTTCCGAGCGAGTGGGAGATGTTTCCTATCGTCTTGCTCTTTCACAGTCTCTATGCGAGGTACATGATGTTTTTTCGTGTCTCAGTTGCATCGGTATGTTTCGGATCCGAGCCATATCTAGATCATTCTGAGTTGGTTATTGGTACCAACCTATCGTACGAGGGGAAGCCGATATCTACTTTGGACCGGAGGGAGAAGGTTCTCAAGGACCGGACTACTAAACTAGTTCATATTTCTTGGGTATATCACTATTTGGGCGAGTCGACTTGGAAGCGTGGGGTTGATATACGAGCTCATTACCGGTATTTGTTCGATCTGTGAGGTATACTTAGTCTTGTATAATGTGTCATCTCATTATCTTATGTGTGATTATATATAGGTATGTATGTTTTTGTCGTAGTATGTTAGTTGCTTTTACATTTCCATGTGTATTATTTAACCTGGATTTTATTGATATATCAATTTTTTGTTTTATTTATGTTATCATTTTTTTGTCTTGTTCACCAAAATAGTCTTCGAAAACTAGGTCAACATGCATAAAATAAAAACACGTACCGAGAATGACTAACTCAACCGCTTGCAACCAAGGATGACTTGGAAGCACAGTTTAAATAAAATAAATAAATATACATAAAAGAAACATGTTGAAATAAAATTGCATAATCAAAAATCCTGGCAAGGTATACTTGTCTACAGATGGTGTGAGAAATTGACGACGTCCAGTAGGCGAACTCGTCAAGCCGATAGAAGCAGAAAGAGAAGAATTTTCGCAAACTTCTTCATATGTTGAAATAGGCATCATCAACGTTTCCGGAAGGAGCAAAAAAACTAAAATAAGCTACCCATAAGTCCAATTTGAACACACGGGCAAAACGGTAATTTCGAATCAAAATGATGTCCGATATTGGACATGCTTCGTATAAAACAAATATGCCAAACCTAAGGATATCTAAAGTTAGTATATATGACTACAAGTCCTAAATGACAATACAAACTCAACGGCTTGTCCAGATTTAGATTCTCATGAGCCGCTCACAAAAATGTCCGTTGAATCGGATTATGAGATCTGCAAAATGGCGATCCGGCCAACTGTCTCAGAATCGGACCAAACTTGTGTTACAAGACCAACATAATGATGTGAATCCAATGACATAAGTTTTGCTACCATTTGATGAGGGCATAAAAAGTAATCAAGAATTTTGCAAAAATGCTGATACGGTGATTTTTGACGAATAAGGTTCAAATTTGTCGAAGCCCACACGTGGACAAAGTCCGTAGGCACCTTTCGATGCAATTGGTACGTGATGAAGTCGTCCGGTTTGTCGAGACGGATCCTGTATCAGGAAATTTTGAAGTTTTAAAAACTATTTTTCTCGGGTTTTTCAAACTGATTTAATTTAGTGAATAATAAAGAGAAAATTACATATAAATGGTTATTGTGAAATCGTTCATATTAGCTACAAATTTGTTCAAATAGATTTTATAAATTCTCAATATTTTGTCCGTAAATCAGTTTCCGAAATAAGGGTTTGGGGTAATTTTATGTGCCCAAAAATTGATTTTTTCTTGGGTACGTGCAACAGAGAGAGTCAGAGGGAGAGAATGAGAGGATAGATTTGGTTGATCCAAGAAAATTTGAGTTTATATACATATATGGGTTGAAAGATATTATGAGAACAAGGAAAGCTCCTGCCTGTTTGTATATATCGAGATAATGATTAGAATAGTTGACATAGCTTTTAATAGTTTAATGATATCACATTTTATTATTAGATATTTGATTTGTTTAAATTATACCGATTAATCTTAAAAATTCTATTTTTGATTTCTTTTTATAAACGGATTCTCGTAGTGGAAGTTAGTTAGGATTGCCTTATAATTTTATTTGTGTTTTATCTAAATAATGTATATATAAAGGAGATTCATATCTATAAAACTACTTTTACAAATTTATTTACTAATTATATGTATCTCTATTATTATTGTTAATACTACTATCTATAACTTCTATAGTTGTATATATTTATTTATGATAATATGTTTTAAGTAGGCATATATATAATAATAATTATTATAATTAATAATATATAAAAGTCCAAGAAAAATAATACTAAAACTTCTAATTTTTTTAAAAAAATATTTTTAACCATTTCTAAAATTTATTTAATTATAAATTACATTTATAAATTTTACACATTAATTTATAAAGAGTCTATATATACGCACATATATACAGATTTATTTACTATACTAATTATATATTTCAAAACAAATTTTTTAAAAATATTCAATAAAATTTAAGGGGGCTTACTCATAGACCCGTCGTAGGACACGTGCGTAGAACGGAGATCACTACTAAAATCTGTCAAATCAGCGACGCCACAGGACGTCGCTATCTAGGGAAAATATGTCGCTAAATTCAATTAGCGACGTATTTAGCGACGTTTGGACGTAGTCGCGATTTAACTAGTCGCTAAACAATACGACGTCGCAATACGTCGCTATTATGACGACACTTAGCGACGCATCCGCGTCGCTAATTCAGTGACTACTAGCGACGTAAAACGACTGCAGTTGCCAATGTCACCTAACGACGTTTAGCGACATTACATACATCGATGCTGACCTGGCTTGAGAGCCAAATGGTGACGTTCTAGTAACGGTGCCGTGAATGGACGCCTGCGTCCCCTATACGTCCCTCACGGTGCGCTTGAGCTCGTCAAAGCGTGCGGTGACCGACGCAGCGTCCCCTTGCGCCTGAGACCCTGGCTGCTCAGAAATCCTCCTTAGCATATCATCGCGCAGCTCAACAATCTGGCAGACAATGGTATCCTCGACTCGGGATGACTCGGCCTGTGATGGCTGTGAATGCGCACTGGAAGAGGGAGCCCTGGATGTCTGCGTCACAACAATTGTGCCATAGGACCCCGTACCGTAGTACGTACCTCTATGAAGACCACCAACGATGGTCTTCCAGAGCTCATCCTCCGACGGAGGCAGAGAGGGCTGTTATGTACCAACCCCTCCCTCTGCCGGTGCACTAGCACTCACACGCTCACGTAGCCTAACAAACTCGTCCTAGAAATCATTGTGCATCTATATAAATCAGTACTTACCTAAATTAGCCTAATAAACGTCTAAAGTATTTAATTATTATTAACTATATAGTTATCTGTATATTCTTCAAGTTGTGTTAAAAATTAACGAAATCTAAATTAGTACTTACATAGCTCTGAGTAGCCCGGTCGTTGATGAGCTTTTCGTCCTTCCGATGGGTAGCCAGGAAGATGGTCACCATGTTTGCGTCCTCACCCCTCTGTACCTGCGTGTTTGTTATATTTTATTCTTTAGTAAAATAGAAAATTATATACTCCTACTATCAATAAAATCTTATATATTGTTATAAATTACAAACCAGACGACGAAAATGCTCCGTCATAGGAATCGATGCACCACACCACTTTTCGGTCCCCGTCCTAGCCGCCTTTGCCTTCTTCGACCGCTCTCTGTACCGGGGCTCCTCAAATCGAGCCCTCATCGTGGTCCACTGGTCAGGCGTGATCCAACCAGCAATCGGCTTTCCGGAGCGCTGACGAGCTTTCTGATCGTCAATTGCATCACGGATCAACTTGGCGGCGACGGCAGGAAATTGCCTCTCAATCTGCTCGGCCCGGTGTGGTGGATAAAAATAAGTCATCTACAAGAATTATAAATTAAAATAATAAGTTCTAAAAAATTCTTAAAATTATATTAATTATACTAAATTAACTATCTTTAATTACCTTGAAGTGGGCAAACCATAATGCCTTCCTCTCTTCCGAGGCATCCGAGTAGTTGATCCACAGACCCCCATAGTTGGACCTTAGAAAGGAGCCCAACGCTCTCTGTACCGATGAGGGACGATATCTGTATACAACGATAACCGACGTATTAATGAATATATATATATATATATATATATAAAAATATATATATATATATTTTTATATATATATATATATATTTATATATATATATATATATATATATATATATATATATATATATATATATTCATTTAACTTACTTCGTAGGACCGTCGGCCCAAATCTACATCCTCGTCTCGTCCTGAGGTGCGTATGGCGGGTCGCTCTGGTATGGATCCGCCCGGGCGGGAGTAGGGACTACCTCCTCCACCTGCTCCCCACCTGCCATGCTGCTGTCAGCGGTAGAAAGGCTAGGGGAAGGAATATCAGCAAGCCTGGAACTGCTCGTCGCAGGTGTACTGCCACCCGGACCTGCGACTGTATGGTACAATGGAGTGCTTGGGTCAGACGATGGTCCGGAGCTATCCTCTGGTAACGGAGCTCTCTACCCACCTAAGGACACGGCTCGTCCTGACCTATCTCCGTGTCGCCCTGAGGTGCCTCCGCGTCGTCATGCCATGCTGATAATAACATATAATTAAAAATATAAATAAATATAATGACAGTTTGGAAATATCTGCATACATTGGAGTTCATAATTTAAGTTTTCAAAAATCTGAATACTAATAGAAATGATCATAGTTCATAATTTAAGATTACAGAAATATGAATACATTAAAATTATAGTTTCTCAATCATCCTCTGAAAATTCATCTACTTCGTTTGCCTCCTCCTCCTCATCCTCTTCCTCTTCCTCCTCATCGTCACTAGCATCTCCTTCGTCTTTCCCTTCGGATACTTGTACCTCTTCTACACATGTAGATATTGATGGGGAACTTCTGCTGAGTCGACATCAACTGTATTTGGTACAAGAGGCAGCTCGTCCTCCGGATAAGCCACTTCGTCGACGTCATAGGTATTTCTGGCTTTAGTCTTGCATACTGCCCACCAGTCATACCTCGTTGTTCCCCGTCTAGGATATGTTGTAAAATATACGAGTTGAGCTTGACTTGCTAGGATAAATGGTTCGTATCCTTGGTATCGACGACGGTAGTTAATATCCACAAGACCATGCTTGTCAATTTTCCATCCATGATCTTGTATCGGATCGAACCAATCAACTTTGAACAACACGATCTTAGCAGGCTCTATGCCATAGTTGTACGTCAATTCCACGATCTTCCGTAAGACACTATAGAAATCATTGTCTGGAGTGACATCTTTGTAGTTTATAGATTTGATACACAAGCAACTATTTTTTTGTGGAATCAAGATCCAGGAAGCTATCTCTGATGGGAGCATTTGTTGACTTGAACTTAAATCCATTCACGCAATAATTGGCCATATTTTGACGGCATAAATTGGTCCCTTGGCAAGAGTTCTAATAGATTCATTCTCAAGAATGACGTCCGGATGATCGACCTAAACATGAGAAGATACAAAATTAAGTTCAATGTAAGTTACTTCTTGTGCAAATAAATAGAGGAAGATTCTAACTAGCTTCTTACGTACACATGCATTCAACCAAGACGGAAAATAAAGTCTCATTTCTTCTTCTACTTCTTCATCTGCAATGTATGGTCTACTTGACCTCACATCATCATTAAATTTGCTAAAAATCAATAAATATCGGGATATACTCGTTAAATTATAATAACGTAATCAACAAATAGATGACTTGAACGTTGAAGATTTTTACTTACCACTCTAGCTTTTCCACTTCATCCTCCTCGCAGTTAAGTAATATATATAACTGGGCAGCCTTTAGTTTCTCATTATTCAAATATCTCTTTTTCAATTTTCCAGAAGGCTTTCCAAGAGCATTGAAGACTTTCAATAATGCATCATTATATTCTATATCTCCATCGTCTTTCCTCGGAGCTCTTGTTCTATTTGTAGCAATATAAGGCTTGAAATACATTGAACAAAAGTTTGTAATCTCCTCAAGGACATAGGCTTCACAAATAGAACCCTCGACCCGTGCCTTATTTTTTACCTTCCTCTTCAGGTGGTTTAGATGGCGCTCGAATGGGTACATCCACCGATAACCGACGGGCCCACCAACATGTGCCTCATAGGAAAGATGAATTGGCAAATGCTCCATAGAGTCAAAGAATCCAGGAGGGAACACCCTCTCAAGCTTACACAATGTTACTACAATGTCCTTTTCCTGCTTTTCAAGCCGATCGACGAGCAACTTAGTAGAACAAAGATCTCTAAAGAATATGCTAAGCTCTGTCAGTGGATCCCAAACGACCTGAGGTAAGAATTCTCGAAATGCAATCGGGATTAACCTCTCCATAAAAATGTGACAGTCGTGGCTCTTCATACCCTGTAGTTTGTTCTCCTTCAGGTCAACACATCTTCTCAAATTCGATATGTACCCGTCTGGAAATTTTAGGCCCTTGATCCACCTACAAAGTTTACCTTTGTCCTCCTTGTCCAGTGAGAAAATGGCTCTGGGCTACTTATACTTCCCACTGCCTTCCTTTATCAAATGCAACTCTGGACGTCTGCATATTTCTTCTAAGTCCAACCTGGCCTTGGAATTGTCTTTTGTCTTCCCCTTTTCGTCCATTACAGTATTTATTATATTGTCAAATACATTCTTCTCGATATGCATGACATCCAGGTTATGTCTGAGCAGATAAACACTCCAATATGGTAGGTCCCAGAATATACTCCTCTTCGTCCAGTTGTGAGCGCGGCCAAATCCAATATCACACTTGTACCCCGCTGTAGGCTCTTCAATAGCACTTGACAATTCTTTAACTTTCTTCCATATCGTGTCTCCGGACCACCGTGGCAGTAGAATGGACTTCTCTACCACGCCAGCACGAAAAGCATTCATGTTCCTCCGGTATGGATGATCCTTTGGCAGGAACTGTCGATGACAATCGAAGAAGCACGGTTTTCTTCCGTGTTTCAAACGGAAAGCCTTAGTGCGATCCATGCAATACGGACATGCGAGACGACCATGGGTGCTCCAACCCGATAACATTCCATAGGCCGGGAAATCATTGATGGTCCACATTAGTGCGGCCCTCATCTGAAAGTTTTGCTTTCTGGAAACATCATATGTGGTTGCACCTACTTTCCACAACTGATTCAGCTCATCTACCAAGGGCTGTAAGTATACATCGATGTTCCTCTTCGGATTCTTCAGACCTGGAATAAGAACAGTTAGGAACATGTAAGGAGTCTTCATACACATCCAAGGCGACAAGTTATACGGAGTAACAATCACAGGCCAACAAGAATATTGTGAGCCCAAAAGTCCAAATGGGGAAAAACCTTCGGAGGAAAGCCCCAATCTAATATTACGCGGCTCCGAAGAAAAATTGGGATACACTCGATCAAAGTACTTCCATGCTTTCCCGTCAGATGGATGATCCAGTACTCCATCTATTTGTTCCCGCTTGTGCCAACTCATATTATCAGCTGTCTCCTTTGCCATAAACAACCTCTGCAACCGCGGCATCAAAGGCAAATAGTGCATCGAATCTGTTGGCTTACGTGCACCAGAAGTCCTTGTTGTACTAGTTGCCTTGAAGCGATCGGCACCATAAAATCTGCAGGCGTCTTCATCCTTGTCGTCCTTATAGTACAACGTGCATCCGTTGCGACATGCATCAATTTTTTATACCCCATCTAGAGCGATCTCACCATTCTCTTGGATCGGTAGAAGTCTTTAGGTAACTTGCCACCCTCCGGCAATATATCTTTAATTAACTCCAGGATTCGGTTGTAGCATTCTTGAGACATGTTAAAATCTGATTTTATACTCAACAATCTTGTAATCACCTCCAACGGTGAATGGTCATCACAACCAGGATATAAAGGAGTCCTTGCATTCTCCAGCAACTCCATGAACTTTGCAGCATCGGCATTCGGTGCCTCCTCAGCTGCATATCGATTGTTCAGATCGAAACTAGGCCCCGCAACATCGAAAACCATGTTCGTCCACCCTTGGTCGTAATCAGCATGCTCGTGGACATCTACATAAGGCTCCACATAAGGCTCCGGCTCGGAGGCTAAAGGCACAAGTTCTCCGTGTGAGGTCCACTGATAATAATTTGGCATAAAACCCCTCGAATACAAATGATATGTCGCATCCACTTCTGAATGATATTTCAAGTTGCGATATCTCACACATGGACACTTAATTTTTGTACGGTCCATGTACTGATGGAACACCTTGGCAAACTGCAGGAACTGTTGCACACCCTGTATAAATTCATCCCACACACCGTACATGTCATCAGGATGACGATTGTACATCCACAAATAGTTCCGCAGATAGTAATTCATATCCATTTTAAGATAATTTTGCAAAGATTGACACGGATAGTAATTCATCAGGATGACGATTGTACATCCATAAACGGTTCCGCAGATAGTAATTCATATCCATTTTAAGATAATTACTGCAGAAAGTGAAGAATGGCTCAGAAAACAACCCAAAATTTTATGTTTTTCAACGATATATTTCACATGCTTAATTGCCAAGTGTGGGGACGAATGGCTCAGAACGCAACCCAAAATTCAGTCTAGCATACATTAGTGTTAATCATCTATGTTCTGTACATATGGTGTAGTATATGTTCTTATCGAATCTAGTATCTGAAGGATATAACAGAATCAATAAGATGAACCCACAAAATGTAATACTAAGACATTATCTACTACTAAAAGATGTAGTGTTAGGTTGTCGTATCATCATTGCCGAGTGATGGGGGTCGGAGGACAGTCAACTTTATCTACGGATACATAGTTTCTGCCTCGCCAGTCGAATGGCTGCAGGGACTATGTCCTGATCACGATGTCGTACCGTAGATTAATGCAAATTCCTTATAACAAATGTCGTATATAGATTTCTGCCTCGCCAGTCAAGTGGCTGCAGGTTGGCTGGTACATATAATTCAAAATCAGATTAATAGGACAGTTACTTCCAAACCCAGCTTATAATAATATAGAGAATCCACGAATGTAGAGAATCCACGAATGAACAACAAATGAACAACAATCCAAATATATAAAAAGCCAATACTCAACAAACCGATATGATCATTTAAGCCTAAATCAGACCCCAATGTAATTCAAAACCCAGACACAGTCCTCCTCCTCACATAGCTCAAAATCAGACCCCCAATGTCCTGATCACATCAGTTTTAATTAATGCAAATTCCTTATAGAATCTGAACTAAAAATCAAGGCCAATGGCTAACCACATCAGTTTTGATTATGAGAAGCAGCTGCTGCTGCACCAAATCATGGATCTATATTTTTCCAAACTCATATTTTTCGATACCAAACTCATATTTCTCGATACAAAGCTCAAACTCCAAAAATAAAAAACTTATCAAGCTCGAGCTCGATTAATTCTAATCAAGCCAAGCTCAAGCTTACAGTATTGGTGTCCAGGGGGTTATGTGTTAACAGTATACATAGTATACTGCTAAAGAGGGGCAGCATACATAGTACCGTTGATTAATACAAACCATCAGACCTCTGATGTTGTGGGATCGTGGGTGGGACGTCGCACGTCCTTACAACATTTCATCATTGTCATTGCACCTATATTAACACTGGCATCCTCTCGGTACCACTATTTCCATGCTTAATTATTTTATTTAGTAATTATATCATCGTACTTGTATTTGACCCATTTTTGATAAGAGCTTGTACCGATTCTGATATATGCTTCTCAACTATACTTGGTAGTGAGATTGCACGATTGTTGTCCGCCCGTAGGTATATCCGAACCCTTTCATGACAAGCCCATATCGTACCATATTGATAATGTGTTGATATTCCATGTATTGTAATGTTTGGAGGACATCAAATTGTTACGATTAGTTGTTTCTGCTATAATGTTGTTTTTGCTACAAGCAATTATGCTACCAATGACAACGATTTGGAAAATAGAAAAAATATGTGCCAATTTCGTATGACGAGGAGGAATTTATGCGATTGTTTGGGCAGAGCTATGCCGTCCAAGCAAAAAAGGGAGAGTCGGGTTGCAATTAGTATCCATCCTTCGTGACATAGCTGAAATTTTATAGAATATCGATCACTATGGACAAGTTGGACTTGAAATAGGTACTTAAAGGATTCAAGTTTTTGGGTTCAACAAGTCGATAATAATTATTAGTCAATTTATTCATCATTTTAAAACCCTGAAAATACCCAAAAAAACTTACAGTATCAGTAAATAGGGCTCGAACCCTAAATTGGAATTCGAATCCAAGCAAAACATCAAATTGACAGTTGATATGCCCAAAAAACTCCCAGTATCAGTATATAGGTGTCACACTGTGAGTCTCGTGTCCACACAGTGGGACACGACGTGTCCAAACCAACAAAATAGGTGTCACACTGCTGCTCCTGCGGCGAGTCCACGCTCTCGTGGACACGAACTAGAAGCGAGAGAGGGAGCTAGAAGACGAGGAGAAACTGGGAAGCGTCGGAGCCGGGGTGACGGGGACAGGGGAGTGTGTGTGTGAGAGAGAGAGAGAAAGAGAGATAGGGGATCTACCTGAGGAGGAGGAGGAGGAGGAGGCCGGAGGAGGGAGATCGCCGGAGGAGCGCCACGGAGGAGGGAAATCGCCGGAGGAGCGCCGCGGAGGAGGAGCGCACGAAAAATTGGGGGGAAAATTTGTGAATGATCAAAAAGGAAACCCCCACAGCCTATATGAAACATTTAGCGACGTCCGAAAAGGACGTCGCTAAACGTCGCTGACATTTAATAAACGGCGATGCCGATTAAATTGCGTCGCTACGTGTCGCTACATCAGCGAGGTGTACCGACGAACTTGCGATGCAGGTTCCCATTTAATAAACTGTAGTCGCTATTAGTCGCTGTTGGCGACTAACAGCGACGTATTAGTAAAACGTCGCTAAACCTCCAAAAATTAGCGACGTTCTATATTGGAGTCGCTAAATACGTCACCGATATAACTTATTTTGGTAGTAGATCCTTAGAATTTTCCTCAAGTAAGCTTTTTCTATTTTTCTGGATGATCCGTCGGTGATCTGCAAAAATTCGTCAGATCTTCCGAATGATCATCTAGAAACTTGTTATGATCGATCGGATAATCCAATGGCAATCTGCAGAAATCCGTCTGTTAATCTGAACAGCTAGAAATTTATGATGAATAGTATGTGATATGTGTTATCATCCATTAGTTTTTTGGTTTGGATTCACTCTATTATCAATTAGTTTCTTAGTTTTCATTATGGATGGAGAGATTGATTTGTATGAGTCATGAATCGCTAACGTAGCAGATCCGACGGTTATGATTAATTCACACAGTCTTTATACCCCTTCGGGTTTTTTTATTTTTTCCTTTCTTTATTTTCTCTTCTTGCTCTTTTTATTTCCTTTTTATTTTCCTTGTGAGCTTGAAACTTGGTCTTAAGGCCTAAGAGTGTGGTTTCTCAACCTCTCTTGGTGGTGGATGTCAAAACCAAGTTCCGCAGAATCGAACGTCCTCGCTATGGGTGTGATATTGTGCGATCCTAAGTTACGCTCGCACAAGGCAAGCATCGAAATAGACGATTGAGTAGCTAAGTGACAGAATTGTCACATATAAATACCAAGCTGAAAGATTTGAATCGTAAGATGTATAGAATGAAGTCATCTTTATTGATATTGCAGGAAAATTATAAAGGCTCGAAGCCGAGGATACAATCACTCTATCTTTCTCATTCTATTTCATTCTATTTATCTATCTATCTATCATTCTATCTATCTATCTATCTATCTATCTATCTATCTATCTATCTATCACAATGAATCATGCCGTAAGGCTTACAACTTGAAGACGAATACAAAAGGTGTATGTTCGTACATTCTTCCTCATATATAAGCAATTTTTCAACGCAAACGTATGCCTCGAATCACCAAGAAACTCTACACCTTGGTGACATCCAAGCAAGCTCTGCACCGAATGAGTTGCTCCATGCACCCCATATACAATTTTATGGGGTATCAGTACAAGAATGCCCTCATGGGGAGGCCTCTCGTCTGCTCAACAAAACCAACACATTATTAAAGTGAGTGCAAATAATATTATTATGTGGTCTTTCTAATCTTGTCTTAGGATCAGTTTCAGGACATATACGTGCTAAATCATACTTCTGTAGCAAAATCTTAACTGTGCCATGCAACAAAATTAACTTACCCATATTTACTGTCTACCCTTCCCTGTTCCATAAAACCAAAAACCAATATGATAATGACACTTAGTGAATCTACAAAATCTCTGCTCAAGTGTCACAAGCGTGTCTTTGCAAAAGATAATCATTAGGCTCAATAAATGCCTCACATGTCTTCCGTCATATTTTATTACTCAGTTGACGACCTGCAGTAGATTGCCACTAGCATGTCGAATTAGCCTATATGAGGGTTACTAGTAATACAATCCATCATGGGTAATAGTTTGGTCTAGACGGAGATCTTTTCATCAGAAGTAGCTAGCCTCCTTAAAGTTCACGAATCACCCATTACTTTAACCCAGCTCAATTATAACATATTTTCTCCTAAGTCAAATCTGTCTCGTAGCCCCGGGATATCGTTCAAGAAAACAAACCCACTTGTGCACAAGTTGTCCATGGCCATGCAAGTCTCTACTCGAACTTACCATACTACTCAAACCATTAATCATCTCAAAATTTTCATCTATACAACTCTCAGTTTAGGGACTGCCTTGGTGACCGACGGTCCCAAAACCTTTCCATATTTCCATCTCTGGACTTAGGAACTACTATTTGATAGCCCTTCGACCTAATTTAAATAAATTATATTCCACGAAGTATCCCAAATAGTATCATACTCTACATACCAAACATTGCAACCGTGTACACATATATTATAGCAGCGGAACGATAATCTAAGTGGCACATAAGAAAACTTTACTTTACGCAAGCCATGAAATCAATAGGACGAGTGTCAATTTGAAACTACGTTGTGAAATTCTACCTAGAGATTTCAATATTTCCATAAACTATACAAATTAGATACAGAATGGGATTATTCACATAGTTATGTGGGTCCTTCTCTTTTTATTAGCATACAACAAGTAACTGCATATCGTACTCCATCATATTGAACTAAGCAGAGCGGGCCACTATATTATACACGACTCGGAAAAAGTTGTCCTTGAAACTTTCTGAATACAAACTCATCAACTATATCACTATATACTTAATCTCAATTCACCTGGCATAACATTAAAGATCTTTCGAACACAACTTCATGTTTGCTTCTTCAATCCAAGTCGTGTTCATGCCTTAGCCAATTTCATCAAAAAACTATATCTTTCCAACCAATCAACTATATCCCAAAAATAACCATCAAATCTTCTATCTGCATCAATAATGCGCCTCGCACAGAACTGCACTACTCAACTAACAGGACAAGCTAAATCTCACGGCATAAGGGGCCAAATTTAGATCTAGGCAAACCCACGTAAGAACTATACCTCAATTCAACAAAAATTTAAAGAATATAGTCTAATCGATTCTCGAATCGTGAACCCAGTATTGCACCTCAACTAATCCAAACAAAATCTCAATTCTTCAACTCAATTCCCAACCACTCTCTCAAACCTGACTGCATCAATGCCTCAATCACAATCACATGTATTGATATTCAATTCTCGCCAACCAATTTACTATCTCTAGAAGTTATCGTTTGAATCTTCTACGTTCTATCTTCCAAAATTTTCCAAATGTTTGAAACAACCAATCGAAAATTTAATCTCTTATTATGCACAACTCGAACACACTCTTCGAATATGATCTCAATTCTGGTAATATCATTTGAATTCGACCAAGTATAAATTTGCTTGCATTCGGTCCTGAAGAATAAAATTAATTTCTCTCCTGCTTGTAATACATCAAAACATGAATCCATCTTCGATCATTAACTTTGTTCTATACTAAAGAATTTATCCATCACATTTGATTCCTTTAATCAACATAATGATGATTCTCACGACCAATCCTTATGACATCAACATCAAAATCCCATGTATCCAGCCTTTGCAATTACCAAGTTACCTCAAAGCAGATCGATCAAAATCTAAGTCTGTTCTACTTCAACGATCGCACTTCCATCAATATTTCCTCCGAGCACACGATTTAGAATCTCAAGTCAACTCAACATCAATATTTCGTCCATCACTTCTACTTGAGTATACTATTAAGGCAAACTGTTGAAATGTAATCGACCTGACTAGTGTCAACCCCTTGACCAAATTTTTTTATATATTAATTTATTAAGTTTATACCATTTTATTTGTCTATTATAAAATTTCTATGTTTATTGTTTTGTTTTACTTAAAATATCAAATAAGGGTTAAAAAGGGGAATTTAGGAAGTAACAGGGGTTATGGGAAGTTTAGTTCAATTCTTAACTACTTTGCCATATGTTCTAACTCAAATATTAGAGAAGGGACTCTTATACAGGACCCTTGAAGAAGGTGGGCTTGCATAACCATACTGCTCATAAAGGGCTAAGAGCTAACTTAGATTTTTCTAATATATATGCTGTGACCGACCATGAGCAAACCCTGCATTTGAATTTTTTTAAACCGATTCAAAAACGATTCCTCCTAATCTGTTTGATTCTCGATCACAAGCCCTCACATCTCAAATCCAATTTCAAATCAAATCTCTCTATATATTCCCATAAACCAACACCCACGTATATATATTGGAGGGGTCAGCCGACTCTCTCTTATCATTTACAAACCCTAGGGACCCGCCGCCCTCCCTGTTCCTTAAGTCGAGAAGTAGCCGGAGTATTGCAGAGAAGTGGCAATTGAATTCTTCAAGAGGTAATCTTCTATCCTAACTTTATAACTTCCTGTTTAGAATTTAAGTTATGATCGATAAGCTTTTGATTAGAGTACTATGAAAAATCTATCGAGGAAACCATGGGTTGAAGGGGGGGTATCCCCTGTACCCGTGTGTCAAACAAGACACAGACACACGTAGATACTGTTGTTTCCCACAAAAGCTGTTGAATGAAGATTACACGCATGTTTCAGTAATCTATAGAACTGGATAGAGGAATAAGAAATGCTGACAATAGTCGATACAGGACACCTTATTGCCTGGAGGGGTTAACTCGGAATCCAAGTCGCGTTTCTGATGAAGGACTTGTTCTTTGTAGATAATAAATCATCTTAAATCATCCTTGAAATTTGCTGCTTCTAGCCACCAACAATTCCTTCGACAAATTACAGCTAACTGATTCAGAACCTCTGCCTAGAGAGCGATACATAATTATAATTGTATTATTTTTTTACCTTACTGAATCCTACAACAAATTTCATATGACCATTGTTGATTCCCGGTTATCGGGTAAGTTTTATGTCTAAAATATATATAATGATACAATCACGGGAGATGTATATATCAGATCACCAGGAATGTGCTCAGAATGAATTTCTGGCTCCATTGCTGCTGGCTTTTAACATTGATAAGATAAGACTAGATTGTGAAATTCTCCAACATCTAAATACAATTAGACTCCAGGCTCTCGACTCGCAGAATGCACTGCAAGTTGATGGTATCTGGTGTGCACAATCCCATTCAACCTTACACAACACAATATCTGCTCTGACAATTCTTCAGGTTGCTGCCCTGTTCAATAATCAAGATTAGACGACTCTTCATTATATTTATATTTTCAGAGTAAAAATATCCCTGCAAATCAGAAGGTGGAAAAAAAAAGATTTACCTGGATAGTTAGGCCGACATCCAATACACACAGCTTCAACCTGTCTACAAATGTTTCACATCCTTTCCTCGAGATGTAACCAAATCTATGCATATCCAAATCAATCTCGAAATATTCTCCCCCTGTTAAGGATGCATATATGGTAAGTATGTGGGAATAACTAAATATTGCCCAGGTGGTTGAGGTGAAAAGTGTGTGTGTATATAATGTGGCTACGAAGTTCCAGACCTTATGCGAACTGAAACCATAAATACTGCGGTCCATAGATGCTTAGTACCTTGGCTATTTAATTTGTGTGTTCTGTCCTCAAATGAAACCCATTGTTCACTACACTAGTTGGTATGGAAGAAGTTGGGTTAGCCTTGTGTAACAATCCATGTGTGGATGTTTACATCAATTTCGGCAAGATAGGCACCTGTACGTATAGAGGAAAATAGGAAGGAGTCAGTCCAGATTTGGGGGCCTATGTATCAGAATAGGTAGGGTATCAGAACTTAAGAGAAATCAGTAAGGAGACAAGACATGTAGGTAAGTAGAGTCCAAATAGCAGTAGTAAATTTGTAATACAGGTATGTTAGTACCTCTGTGTGTGTGTGTGTGTGTGTGTCCCAGATGTAGGTAAAGTGCAACTTTAAGTTGGGTCACTAGTTGTGGCAGCAAAAGACTTGTGGGATGTAAGGGTGAAGGTATTAGACAAGTGTAGGTACTAGGGAGTGAGGTAACTTAACTACAGTCCTGATTATTAGACACAGGTTGGATACAGGCGAGTTAGTAGGAAATTCATTAAGTGGTACAGAGTAATAGAGAACCTTCAAGTATCAATTGCAGATTTTAAGATATAGGATGGGTTGAATAGGAGTATCAGCAATCGTGAACTGGTATCACAAAAGACACTTAGTATCAATGTAACAGCCTAGTAACTAAGGGCAGCAAGTTAGGGAATAGAGTAAGATCAACAGGGAAGGCTAAGCTACCATGTTGATATTCATATGTGGGTGGGAAATACTGGGTATTATGGTATATCAGTTAACTAGGGTATCCCCAAAAAGGGTAGAACTGAGTACAGGGAACAAAAGGGCATGTTAAGTTTGTAACGCCCCAGTCCCAAAATACGTAGGACCAAGTACGTAAACATGCCAGCTGTATACATACGAAGTACAGGGGCCTTGTATGTATACATAAGCTGTAAAATGCAGTAATCCAAGACAAACTAAATCTCATCCACAATAAAAAGAATAATAATATAAAAATTAACTTGAATATTTATGATACAATCGTTGGGCGGAGACAAAGTCCACTACCAACTATCTCAATGAAAGAAATGTACAAGAATCGATCAATAAAATGGTAAGACGAACCAAGCACAATCGTCTTCGAAGGAATGGAGAAGACCACGGCCTTGGCTAGAACACCTGCAGTGAATCATGAACACACACCTGAGGAAATACTAGGTCTTCAGACGGACGTAGCAAGATACAGGAAGAACAAGCTAATATGAACTGTCAGAATAATATATAAATATATAAAAGTCTATCCTAGACACAAATATGCAAAGGAGATTCTAACCGCCTAATGTGCAATTTAGAGGACAACTTTCATGCGCATGGGTAGGATTTTAGGCTATGTGTACGTAACTGGCATCCAGTCATCTGTATCCAGCCGTAACGTCCAAAATGTCAGAGGGTATCTGCAAATAAATCGCCACAGTTCCATCCGGAGACTGTGGTTTACCTGTATGAATTCCCATACGCACTAGCGACTGTCCTCCCCCAATATTTCCCACACTGTTCAAGTCATGTCCATGGCTCATCCAGTTTTGTAACTGCTTGAGTCTCTAAACCCTAGTCATAGCAATTACGAATATCTACCGTCACACGACATTAGAGATAGCTAGTCAATAAGTCGTGCCCCTAATAAAATGCCTCAAACCGTGTAGTGTAAGTGTCATGGCCAGCGGAGATATAAAAATATCCCGCAATAGGAGGGTAGTCCACTACAACTAAGTTAACATGCATATAGTAAAATAAAACGACTAATAAAGTCGCTTGCACCCAAGTGTGGCTTGGACGCGCAATTTATATCAAAGGAAACTAACAATATAAAACAAAGTAAATAATGCAGAAAATAAAAAATTTGACAGTTAATTAGCAAGGTATACTTGCCTGGGTCCTGAGCACTGTGGTGGCGAAGATCAGACAGGAAAGTAGGTGGAAAAATGGCTGCTGAGGAACTATGGTCCAAACAAACATCTTCGGATGCTGAAAATAGTCTATTATCTAATTATAATTAAGACTATACCTATTAGATTTATTTAATAAATTCTATAATTAGGATATGGCATAGATTTTCGTATTAGCTTTCCGAAAAACTAAACGAATCGCATTTTCGTTTTCGGAAACTCCCGAAATCGCAAAAATACTGAAACACGTTTATTTTTCAGACATCTAATACTCAAATAGTTTTACAGAAATCTACAGAACGAATTTTGTCTATTAAAATATGTTTTTGGAAACCTTACCTCGATATGCTTCTTTTAAAAAAAACTGGACGCGAAACGGAGTTCGGAGCTAGGAGATATCGTCGTTCCAAGTTGCTCTTGCTGCTAAAAAGCGGGGCTGAATTCTAATGATGAATTTTAGTGTTTCTATTGGACTAAAAATAATTTCGAATTATGGATGATAGAAGGGGGATGTATTGGGTTTATATAGGTATTTATTTCAGATTTATCTCCTAAATTAGATAGGATTTGATTTAAATAAATTGTTGTTTGCTTTGTTAGGATAGGATATAGATAGAGATATTTTCCAAGTAGAAGTCGGATTAGTATTAATTTAAAATATAGTTTATATTTTTCTAAATTATCTATAACATTATTTAAAATTATTATAGATAATAACTATAGTTAATATTTATTTAAACAACCTTCATCTAATCTCATTTATACAAGCTGAAATATCTAATACTAATTTGACATTTATTCTATATTATGTAAATAGTGTACAATATAAGTAACATGTAAAAAGTAATAAAAGTTATGAAATAAATCCTAAAATTTTGAGGAAAAGAAATTGTATAATATAGTTTAGATCCTTAATGTACTAGAAAAATAGCTTTATATATTTTTATACTAAATTCACCAATGAGTACTATACTAAATATATGTAAAATAATACAAATTATATAATAAGTCAATAAATAGTTATTTAAAAATCCAGAAATTCTACAAATATTTATTTTTAAAAATCAAGGGGTTTACAAAAGTCTTATCTAGATAAGGATTAAGAAGAGTTTTAATTCCCCTTAGATTTTTCACTATTTAATTCAAATTGATTTAAAAGTAACTCAATCAAATATAATCCAATGTAGATAGAGACTAGGATTTATTTAAACCCAAATAGATAATTATATTATTAAAATTAAACCAATACATTCATATATAATTCAAATCATATTTAAATATAGATAAATTACATATTTAAATTAAACTATTTAATTTAAATCAATAAATCAAATCTTAATTTAATTTATCACAAATATATCCAAAATAACTTTTTATAAAATTTATATAATAATTAATTTCAAAAATTTCAATATATATTTTAAATATTAGTAGGAAATATCTTCAAAATACCCTTTAAATAATTTAGGTAAAAATAATTTCGAAAATAAACATAAATATTTACATATTTAAAATACCTTCTTGCTAAATAAATTATTATAAATAATAAAAATAAATTTTGAAAATATACATGAAAAAATTTTCATGCGCTTTACACGAGTAGAATATTCACATAATCTAGTTTTTCTAAATTACCACTTATTAAAATAAGATAGCCTTTTATAAATAACTAAAATAATCAGTTTTGGCAACCTCGATAGATACTTTTCACAACTTTTAATAAAAATAATTATTATATATATAATTTTGAAACCATTACCGATAATAAAATCAAAAAACATTTTTCTAAAAATATGTACCACGCACATATTCGCACTCGACGAGTAAATACGAAAAAAACGCAAATTTCCGTGCGACGTACAATACGACTATGCGACGTATAAATACAAAAAAAAATCAGTACTAAAATATAGTAGAAATTTAGGAATTTTACATCCTACCCAACTTACAAGAATTTCGTCCTCGAAATTAAGAATAAGTAGGGGGTAAGAAGGCAGAAGGGGTATATTGGTAATGACAATTCGACGAGTCCTTGGACGAGGCAAGAAACAACATAAACAAGCATTAGAAAATTGTGATTTAGATAATAAATCACGGACATGGCTAATAAACGTAAAAGGAAAATATTAAGAGTTTTAAGTGGATCTATATAAATAATTTAGAGACTTAAGATATAGTTTCTTGGGAGTAGGTTGATGGCACGATTAGGAGAACGATTAGATTCACTCCTAATTGAAGTGATTAGGAAGTCGTGATAGAAGGTCGAGGAAGGGACGAGTAGTTAAGACAAAGATATAGTCACATCGAGTGTTAATGGTCACAAGAGATAGGATAGCTAGAGGAAATTCAAGTACAGCGCTTTCGTCCTTCTAAAATAGGTGAAAACGAAAGCAATATAGAGTTCAAAGACGATATTATCGAATACAAATACGTGGTTCAAAGGCGACGAATACTTCAAAAAGAATCGCCAAGGCAATAGTGGATGAGATTCTAAGGGGTAAGTTTAACTATATCTCAACCACGTAGGATAATAGTGTGAAAGGCGAACCAAAGTGCACTAGGTTGATCAGACCATCATGCACCGGTTCTGACTAGACAATATGTTAGTGGGGGCCCCCAATAAAATATATGTCCTTGAACAAGCTTGAATAAAAAGTAAGGTTGCAAAAATTAGGCTATTTAGCAGCATTAGTCACGATGGTAAAAACATAGACACGAGAGCGTAAGAGTGAAAGAAGGTAGAATTAGTTCAGCTCCTTAAGAATCTAAGTCTTGTCATGTGATTGTTCCTATACATTCATCCTACTGTCTTTTATCTAAGGGTTGGTGGGCTAGATAAGTTAGGGTCCTATAAAGGATATAGTCTAAGTAATCATGTTAATATGGGTCACAAGAAAGATAAATGTTAGGTCGTGAGGTGTCTACCCAACTTACAAGAGTTAAACTAGTGGTGTGATGGAACAATGAGACAAGTCTACCTAGTATGGATTATCTTTCTAACCAACATCAAGCATGAAAGAAGGATAAGAATTAACGGTAGAGGGAATCAAGCAAGATGCAAATCAAGGGATTCAAAATAGAATCGAGAAGGTCAAGTATGTGGATGAGATCCTAGACTCTAATCCTATTCGCAGGCTTGCTTGGTACGATAAAGTAACCAAACAATTTATCTTGACTTGCATGGGCCACCACAAAAACATGTAACGCCCTAGTCCCAAAATACGTAGGACCAAGTACGTAAACATGTCAGCTGTATACATACGAAGTACAGGGGCCTTGTATGTATACATAAGCTGTAAAATGCAGTAATCCAAGACAAACTAAATCTCATCCACAATGAAAAGAATAATAATATAAAAATTAACTTGAATATTTATGATACAATCGTTGGGCGGAGACAAAGTCCACTACTAACTATCTCAATGAAAGAAATGTACAAGAATCGATCAATAAAATGGCAAGACGAACCAAGCACAATCGTCTTCGAAGGAATGGAGAAGACCACGGCCTTGGCTAGAACACCTGCAGTGAATCATGAACACACACCTGGGGAAAAACCAGGTCCTCAGACGGACGTAGCAAGATACAGGAAGAACAAGCTAATATGAACTGTCAGAATAATATATAAATATATAAAAGTCTATCGTAGACACAAATATGCAAAGGAGATTCTAACCGCCTAATGTGCAATTTAGAGGACAACTTTCATGCGCATGGGTGGAATTTTAGGCTATGTGTACGTAACTGGCATCCAGTCATCTGTATCCCGCCGTAACGTCCAAAACGTCAGAGGGTATCTGCAAATAAATCGCCACAGTTCTATCCGGAGACTGTGGTTTACCTGTTTGGATTCTCATACGCACTAGCGACTGTCCTCCCCCAATATTTCCCACACTGTTCAAGTCATGTCCATGGCTCGTCCAGTTTTGTAACTGCTTGAGTCTCTAAACCCTAGTCATAGCAGTTACGAATATCTATCGTCACACGACATTAGAGATAGCTAGTCAATAAGTCGTGCCCCTAATAAAATGTCTCAAACCGTGTAGTGTAAGTGTCATGGCCAGCGGAGATATAAAAATATCCCGTAATAGGAGGGTAGTCCACTACAACTAAGTTAACATGCATATAGTAAAATAAAACGACTAATAAAGTCGCTTGCACCCAAGTGTGGCTTGGACGCGCAATTTATATCAAAGGAAACTAACAATATGAAACAAAGTAAATAATACAGAAAATAAATAATTTGACAGTTAATTAGCAAGGTATACTTGCCTGGGTCCTGAGAACTGTGGTGGCGAAGATCAGACAGAAAAGTAGGTGGAAAAACGGCTGCTGAGGAACTATGGTCCAAACAAATATCTTCGGATGCTGAAAATAGTCTATTATCTAATTATAATTAAGACTATACCTATTAGATTTATTTAATAAATTCTATAATTAGGATATGACATAGGTTTTCGTATTAGCTTTCCGAAAAACTAAACGAATCGCATTTTCGTTTCCGGAAACTCCCGAAATCGCAAAAATACTGAAACACGTTTATTTTTCAGACATCTAATACTCAAATAGTTTTACAGAAATCTATAGAACGAATTTTGTCTATTAAAATATGTTTCTGGAAACCTTACCTCGATATGTTTCTTTTAAAAAAAATTGGACGCGAAACGGAGTTCGGAGTTAGGAGATATCGTCGTTCTAAGTTACTCTCGTTCTAAGTTACTCTTGTTACTAAAAAGCGGGGCTGAATTCTAATGATGAATTTTAGTGTTTCTATTAGACTAAAAATAATTTCGAATTATGGATGATAGAAGGGGGATGTATTGGGTTTATATAGGTATTTATTTCAGATTTATCTCCTAAATTAGATAGGATTTGATTTAAATAAATTGTTGTTTGCTTTGTTAGGATAGGATATAGATAGAGATATTTTCCAAGAAGAAGTCGGATTAGTATTAATTTAAAATATAGTTTATATTTATCTAAATTATCTATAACATTATTTAAAATTATTATAGATAATAACTATAGTTAATATTTATTTAAACAACCTTCATCTAATCTCATTTATACAAGCTGAAATATCTAATACTAATTTGACATTTATTCTATATTATGTAAATAGTGTACATTATAAGTAACATATAAAAAGTAATAAAAGTTATGAAATAAATCCTAAAATTTTGAGGAAAAGAAATTGTATAATATAGTTTAGATCCTTAATGTACTAGAAAAATAGCTTTATATATTTTTATACTAAATTCACAAATGAGCACTATACTAAATATATGTAAAATAATACAAATTATATAATAAGTCAATAAATAGTTATTTAAAAATCAAAATTCTACAAATATTTATTTTAAAAATCAAGGGGTTTACAAAAGTCTTATCTAGATAAGGATTAAGAAGAGTTTTAATTCCCCTTAGATTTTTTACTATTTAATTCAAATTGATTTAAAAGTAACTCAATCAAATATAATCCAATATAGATAGAGACTAGGATTTATTTAAACCCAAATAGATAATTATATTATTAAAATTAAACCAATACATTCATATATAAATTCAAATCCTATTTAAATATAGATAAATTACACATTTAAATTAAACTATTTAATTTAAATCAATAAATCAAATCATAATTTAATTTATCACAAATATATCTAAAATATCTTTTTATAAAATTTATATACTAATTAATTTCAAAAATTCCAATATATATTTTAAATATTAGTAGAAAATATCTTCAAAATACCCTTTAAATAATTTAGGTAAAAATAATTTCGAAAATAAACATAAATATTTACATATTTAAAATACCTTCTTGCTAAATAAATTATTATAAATAATAAAAATAAAATTTGACAATATACATGAAAAAATTTTCATGCGCTTTACACGAGTAGAATATTCACATAATCTAGTTTTTCTAAATTACCACTTATTAAAATAAGATAGCCTTTTATAAATAACTAAAATAATCAGTTTTGGCAACCTCGATAGATACTTTTCACAACTTTTAATAAAAATAATTATTATATATATAATTTTGAAACCATTACCGATAATAAAATCAAAAAGCATTTTTCTAAAAATATGTACCTCGCACATATTCGCACTCGACGAGTAAATACGAAAAAATGTAAATTCCCGCGCGACGTACAATACGACTATGCGACGTATAAATACAAAAAAAAATCAGTACTAAAGTATAGTAGAAATTTAGGGATTTTACAAAGTTTGTATGGGTAAGCCTCAAATGTAAAACAGTCATGTGAAATGGCTTTAGGAATAACATGTCCCAAATACATGTGGGTGTGAGCATCAATACATAAGGGTTGGATGCAACTAGTACCAAATCCCAGTTGATAGGCTAATATATATATTTTAGAAATAAGAGTGATGACTAAGTAACCCACAAGCATAGAATAATTAGTCATTGACTTAGTTCTTCCAATATCATGCATTGACCATCATGAATTATTAAATAGGTTAATTGGGCTTTGACTCAGTGCAATTACCCGTACCGGCAGCTAAGGACCACAGGCAAGTATACCTTGCCTTCCTCTACAGTTTTATTTACCTGTATTGTATTTCAATTTCAAGTTTTGACTGTTTATGGACATGTGCTTTTCGTAGTATATTCTTTTGAGTTGTTTTCATTGCATATAGCCGTGTTCATGTTTGGTCTTGTGGTTCACCTTTGGAGTTTCTCGTCAGTACCTTGCTTGAGTCGTGTCATAGAACGAGTGCGTGTAGTGAACTGCCATAGCCTTGATTATCGTTTTGCACAACCAGAGAGTCCACACTCGGGACGAGGGTTGTTTGGTGCACCAGAGAGTCCACACATGGGACGAGGGGGTCTTGCCGTGAGCTAACCAGAGAGTCCACACTCGAGACGAGGGTTAGTGCTTAGTTCAAACCAGAGAGTCCACACTCGGGACGAGGGTTTGGTTCTTCCACTGATCTCGTGTTTCGTTCATCCGGCAGTTCATTTATACGTAGTTGTTCTAGTGTTCGTGTTCGTGTTCGTGTTCGTGTTCGTAGTCATTTGTCGTATTCCTGTTTCTTCTTGTTTATTTTCTCACGCATGATAAAACTGTTAGATAGGCATGTATATTATGTATCTTGCTATGTCCTCTGATGACTTGATGATCTCTTCAGGTTTAGCGATTGCATGGAGTTAGCTAGTGGTTCTAGATGACAGATGTGATGATACGCTTGCGGGATTCAGGTATTGTTATTGTGATTATTATCCGCTCGTGCTTTCATACCATATCATGAGATATCATGTTTCTTGATTCCATTTTAGACTCTTGTTATTTCCTTTAGAGTCTTATCGGACATATATGCTAGTGGGCTGCAGACCACGATCCATAGTGTCCATTCATGTTTATTGTCTTATTGTGGATTGAGATATAGATTGTTTTGCCATGATTTGGCAGTATACCATAGCCTTGACAGCGTTTACGTATTCGAGTCGGGCTGGAGTCCGCTTGATGCGTAGCTGGCTTGGCCACGCTTCGTATCCGAAAAGCGGGTGCGGTCGTGACAACTAGTCCTCAATGCCATCATATTATTTTAATTGCAAGTCATCTATCCATCCAATAACCAATATCCAATTAACATAATCCATTATAATCCTATCAGTCATCAAAACTCGCAAGAACAGTTATCCAATTTCAAGTCTCAACTTCTTAAACTAGCTACCCCAGCTCTAAAATCTACCCAGGCAACTCTCACTAAGGTCGATCAAACCAATTCTATCTATTGACATAGCGACGCCTGCCTAACAACTATGCTAACTCACCAGAGCAAAGTTCAGTACTATGATCACCATTTTCATGTAACCAATATAAACACTCACCTCAATCCTAAGGTCCAACCTTAGTCGATAGTACAGGGCATTCTACCCAAGCTCATCTCACTCTGATATATTATAATTGGCAAACATCAATTTGAGCCATTCTCTAGACTAAGTCCTCAAACCTATGTGATATAATCCACTAAATTAAACTCATACACCTCGACTACAAAATCAAAAGTTATAGTCATCGATCACAAGTCGCAATATCAATTCTAAATTTCATGTCATAAGTTCTTAATCATAAATTTGCAAACTATAGCTTATCTAAAATCCAATACTAGTCCTCAATCTATGCATTATCTTATTACAAAATTACAAGATTTCCTACTATAAATTCTTGAATCATAACAATCTTCATATCACTGATCATACAAAACCGATTTAACCGAATTATGATCGACTCATTCATCCCCCAAATTCATCAACATTATCATCTTGCCGAGTTAGACTAGCATCCATTCATGCATGCTCCAAGTTTCATCTAATCAAGTCATCAAAACATTTGATACTATTATTCTACCTATCAATTTCCAAAAATCTAGAATCTGTTCAAAAAATAATATTTGACACAATTATCGCTCGTCAAATCAGAGTACCTTCGAGTTATTGGATATAGATCTTTGATACGCCTAAATACCATAAATAATATACATAACTAGAAGATCTTCCTTTTGCAATGAACTCCAAGTCGTGCAATCAATGCTATCACCCGAAGTAATGAAAATCAGCTCCTCCACATTCAAGATCAAATCGGTTATATCTCTCTCCCGGACTAGTTACAAGATCCACTGGTCCAAAATCAAATTTATATATGTAGTTGTCTAGCTTACGTCATCATGAAACGTATTTCTTTGATCGTATCAATCTATACTATCTTGCAAGCATCAATACAGGTATCCATTCATCAATTTCATGATTGATTATCTATATAAGTCATCGAGTGATACCATCTTATATTCTAATAGTCATATCGTATTCCTCAAATCAAACTACCAAATTGCTATTTTCCAATCGTGCATATCTTTTCTTATTACGATTCGAAACTCAATTCCATTCAGTTTTAAGCGAACATTTTCGTATATGATCCATATCGATTCCTCAACTGAGTCAGCAATTCCATTACACATTAACTTTTTTTCTCAATTGATCCATCTACGCTATTATTTTGAATTCCATACCACGGTCAAATCCCAATCTAATATACGTTACTTCTTGTTCGTCTGAACCAAATCTCATATGAGATATCTAAAATCACAACTAACTAGATAGATTCATTCTAAGGCTTTGCACTATCATGTTCACTACCGATAGAATAATTAGTACCCCAAATCCTCAATCGGTTAAATATCCTCAAGGCTATCCTACACTACTCAGGGATCAAGTCACTCGACAAATGCTCGAAGACGATTTCAAATCACAATAGATACACTCGCATATCTGGTTGATCCATTCCTCAAAAGCTAAGCACATTCCCTCTATATTAGTATTGAAGCTATGATTTCCTGACAGTACCTTTGTCGATAGCTATCCCACATCCGATAAATCGAGTCCAACTTATCCTTATCCAAAATATTCTGATCTCGTATACGACTTTCTAGCATCGACATAAGTCTAAGCATGTCATGCCCAGCTCAACTCAGCCAACAAGGCCTTATGCGAAACTACCTCTAGTCAATGAAATACCCGTGTGAGAGTTGTAAAATATTTAGAATTATTGTATGGAATATCCTACAAAATATTGAGAGAGAGCATTAATAATGTCGATTACGAAGCAACTCGAAGATGAAAAAATCATGAAAGAGTCCAGGGACGTAAAGCCATACTCTAATACCACTATGTCATGTCCTAGTTCCACAGAATCGATTATTGTCACGACCCGCACCCTAGAGTAAGGGCACGAGAAGTGGGTACGTCCAGCCTACGCCGCAGTGTCGGCGGTAGAACGCTGTCCTAGGTCAATCATCTAACAGTATAAGTACCTGTACAGTTTATACTCTCCGAATGGAGGTGACAAATAGAAAACAATCTCAATCACATCTAGGGTAGAAGAACGAAGAACAGATAGATAGTAACTCAAAGAGAACCATCGCATAGATGAAATAAGACTAAGTGTCTAAGATACATAACATCCAGAATGTCAACTCATAATACAATAAGTCTAAGAGTCTATACATCTCCACATCTCAAAATACAACTCAGAATGTGAGACAAAAAGTAGTATAGAAAAGACTGCCTAGACTAAACTGGTCTAGACTACTGGAACATCCTCCTCAGCTGTAGGTAGAACCTGCTGAGGGTCCTCAATACAAGTGTCATCTAGTCCTGCTCCATAACAGGTAGACACCAGGGCCTCATCCTCATCCTCTGTAATATTTTCAACAGGTCCAATCAGGACAGGAACGAGCACAATACATCTCACGCAGTTCATATCAGGTTAGGAAATACGATACAGGCAATAGAGTAAGATACGTGAACTGCTGAAAGAAAATATACGCTGTAAAAGAGATAGCTGTAATGAAATATCTACTGTATATAGAGAACTGTAGTGACTAGTGATGTAGAGCACAAGATAGGCATGTGAATGGCTAGAATTTATACATGACTATACTACTGAGTTTGTACATGACTACACTACTTTGGAATTATTCACATGTCCACTTCTACTCCCCCATACCCCAATCAATACACAAGGATCTATACAAGTTACGTTATTATACATGATATCACATGGGGCCCATGAAAGGGTGTACATGATAGTATACATGAGGGCTCTGTGAACATGAGAGTACATGATCACATGAGTGCACATGAATGATGGAAGCATAGGAGTACATGATGATAGTGAAACACACATAACATGAAGTACCCGATGCTCCCGAGGGGGATAACATCTCATGTAAAGATCTATATAGTACCAATCCGTGTTACAAATGTGACATCAACAAGTAAAGTAATCTAGAGCGAGAAGTAAAGCCTGAACAAGTATGAAACGGTCAGAGAATGTACTCGCCTGCTGTATGAATGTCTGTAGAGAATATGCAGTCTGAGGAGAGGTGTCTGGCTCCTAGTCAGAGCAATACAAGTCACAAAGTATCCACAATGATAAAAATAAAGTATACAATGCATACTACATGATTCTAGGTCAAACTGGTCAAAAGTCAACTCTTGGTCAACTCTAATAGTCAAACTAAGTCACAGGAAGTCATACTAAGTCAAATAAGGTCAAACAAGATCAAACAAGGTCAAACAAGTTTAATCTAGGTTAAAGTCAACTCCTGGTCAACACTTTAATCAACTAGTCAAACACTAGTCAACATGATCAATCTGGATCAAGTCTAGATCAACTTAGACCAGCTAAGTCATTGGTCAAACAAAGACTAGTCAGTTAGGGTAATTAGGTCAAACATGGTCAACACTAGTTAAACTAGTTAGGGTTTTAGTCAAACTAGTCAAACTAGTTGATTTAGGTCATTCCTAGTCATTTCTAGGTTAACTAGGTCACTTTTGACCAAATGTTGACTTTGGTCAACCCTTAGTCAACAAGGGTTTTCTAGCAGGGTTTTGGGTCATTAGGGCTAGTCCAAACCATAGGCTAGTGATCCTGGCCATAGGCCAATAGTCTAGGTTTTCTCATAAACCTATAACTAGAGGTTATACATATGTATATCTATATACCCAAAATCCATATATACATAACATATATAATACAACCCTTATACTTATATTTATAATACACTGTCTATACATAATAAACCTAATACCACTATACATATATATATCATGTATATATATATACAATACATATATATATATATAACTACATATATATTACATATAATATATAGAGAGAGAGACAAGGGGATGAGAGAGAGACTGAAATGAGAGAGAGAGAGACAGTGAGTGAGAGTGAGAGATCAGGACAGGGGGGGAAATTCCAGAACCTGGAACCCACAATCAAACCCCCAAACACACACACACATAACATATATACATAGATATGTATATATATACATAACTATACACACACACACACACATATACATACATATGTACATAACTACATAACTTCACACACACACAACCAAATCTCCCCAAATTCGACCTACCCTCACAAATACCTATGCACTTTACATCTACACACTAAAATACACTAATCTAATGCATTAAACATACACAAAATCGAAATGAAATTCGATTTCCAAAAACTGGAAATAAACCAAAACTGTGAACTGTGCACAGTGCACTGAAATGGGGAAAAATCGAATTACACGCAACCACACGAGCTAAGGCTCGCAACCTAGGGTTGGTAACTGACATCCCACACATATACTAGGATCCCAAGACACTGACACGACACCACGACACATTATCACGTGTCCAAACACCCAAAACAGTCCATCGGGTAAGCACTGATACGTGCACACGAAAACAGCGTCGTGCACGCGTCCCACGCACTCGTGGACACACCACGAGACACGACACGTCTCGTGGTCGTGCATACGTGTAGCCCACACATAGGGCTACACATCCCACAGCCTGACACGTGTCCACGACACGCGTGGACACAGAACTAACAGCGTATCAGTCGTGAAAACACGACTGATACACGCGTGTTACGACTACGTCGTGCACGCGGTTACACGCGTCGTACACACGACACAGGACACGAAGCACCACGTGCTCGTGTCCACGTGTACGCCACGTATAGGGCTACACTCTCGTGTCACTACGAGGTGTCATCGTGTCGTGTCCGTGCGACACGAGACACTCGAAGTTGGTGTCTGTGCGTGTGTGCGTGACCAGTGCGTGTCCAGTGCGAGTGAGTTTTCTCACTCGACACGACACGACACCACACGAGACTTTGGGGGCATGTTCGCAGACAATGCCCCCTCGTCTGTGTCGAGTTACACGTGTCCAAGTGGTCTGTGCTGTGCACACTAAAGGTCGGGTAGCAGGACATGCACGAGGGGCTCGTGCGGTCGGTTCGTGTCCAATTTGGACACGGACACAGCACAGAAATGTGCTCAGTCAAGTGGGTTCGTGACCTACATGTCTAGGGCTTCACAACAGTACAATTAGTTCTACAAAAACACAAAAACAAGTTCATTGTGGCATTTCACCAAACAAGGTTTTTAGCCCTACGATACGTGTCCGATACGGACACCAAAACACATCAAAATCCCACCAAACTTTACCCACAGTATTGTTATCCCTATATGAATGCATTCATGAAAGAAAAACAGGAATTAGACTAGGTTTGTGAGAAAATACCTATTGTGCAAATCCAAGGAAAAACAATGATAATGGGGTTGTGTGATCTCCACTTCGATGATGCCCAAGCTCCCAAATTCTAGATTTCTTGCTTCTCTTAGCTCCCTAGATGTTGTAGGGTTCCAATGCAAAAGACTAGAGTCAATTTGGATCACAAATGATCAAGTTATCAAGGTTTGAGTAAAAGGGAATTTTTGTGGAATGAATTTCATGCAATTTTATTCATGAATTAAATCCATGGGGTATTTATCATAGGTGGGCTGCCAAGGGGGGTGCCCTTGGCCGGCCAAGCATGGGGGGGGGGGGGGTGTCCTTGTCTTCCTTCAAGGCTAAGTCAAGGACTTTAGCAAAAAGGGGTTTAGATATTTTGATGATTTTAAGGAAAATATCCTTAAAGTTAATATCTAGATATTTATATAGCTTGACTACCATGAATATCTAATCCCCTTAGTCATTCTAGGTTAGGGTTTAACCTATAGATTAGGGTAATTAGGTTAGGGATTAGCAAGTCACTAATCTAAAGGTCCATGAATAGTAATATCTCACTAATCCTACTTAATTCCAATAATCTCTAGAAAATTACCAAAATACCCCTATGGCTAAAAATCACTAATTTGAGGTTCTAAGCCTATGGCTAAACTCTCATGGTCATGGCAACTTCTAGGTTAGAGAAAACTAGGGTTTACACTAAGTTATACTAACCAAAATCACAAAGTCATAAGTCATGACTTAGCATGACTTAGAAAATGGTTTAATCTAACTAAAATCACCAGAAAATCATACCATGACTAAAATACCACTAATAAATAATAAAAATAATAAATTTTCAAAAATCCCCAATTTCAGAAAACAGGGTGTTACAAGTCTACCCACCTTAAAATAATTTTGTCCTCGAAATTTAGATGGTCGTACTCCTCCTAGGTCAAACCTCCAACAATCAGGGACGAAGCCACTACCTAGGCAACATACAAGGTCAAATAAGCAAAATATGGGTAGTAGACCTATACTGGGTCATGTCCAAAAATTGGCTAGCAGTTTTAGGTCATAAGGTGTCCTAATTGGGAAAGTAAGGAAACAACAATCATCAAGGCTGTTGCGGATAAGATTCTAGGGTAAGTTTAACTGTGTCTACATCCACGTAGATTAATATATGAAAAGGCAAACCAAAATGCAATAGGTTGATCAGACCATCATGTGCCGGTTCTGATTAGACAATATGTTAGTGGGTGCGCACCCAATAAAATATATCATGATCAAGCTCGAAAAGGATAAGCTTGTAAAACTAAGGATAAATTTGTAGCATAAGATATAAGTAAGGGTGGAATGATGAAGGAAGATACATAGTCCTGGTCATGGGCATAGACTAGGAAGGTAAGGAAACAATAAATCACAGGGCTAAAAGGGTCACCATTCTATGGTCAGAGCTACTCTATCAACTCTAAGTCAAAAGGCATAACACATAAATTAATTATTTAAGAGGAAAGTTCTTGACAAAAGAGTTAGTCAAGAATTATATTAATAGCTAAAGCTACTCCTACTCCTACTCCTAAGTAAGAGATAAAGAAACAACAAACAATCGACAAAACCAAATGAACTACCAGGACAAAACTGATCACTAATAAAGAATAGGTAGGAGCAGATGGAATTGGATTTTAAGATAGATATAATGAAGCAAGGTGGGAATGGAATTTAGAAGAACAGAACCTGCAAGCACATCACCAATTGCCTGAGCATCCTCAACTGTCATGGCGTAAGCACGCCCCTGCTGACCTCTTCCAGCCTGCTGCTGAAACTGCATAAATCTCTGCTGCTGTGGCTGTAATGGTCCTCTCTGCTGCTGACCTACCGGAGCCTTGGCTCCTGCTCCTGGTGCTGCTCCCTGTGCTACTTTGCCTGTGAACTGGGAACACTCCCTCAGCTGGTGGTCCGCTGCCCCACATATTAGGTACCAGCCCAACCTCTTCCTGCACTCACCCCATCCATGTTCCGACTTCTTGCAGAAAGTGCAACTAACGACCTGCTGCCTGGGTGCCTGCTGCTGGTGCCTCGGCTGCTGCACTTGCTGGAATGGCCTCTGCTGCTGGTGCTGAAAATGAGGCCTCTTGGCCTGTCCTCCACTGCTGCCAGCTCCCTGGGTGTCGCGGCCCCTCTTGAGCTTCAGCTCAAGATCATCCTCAGCCGCCATCGCTCCTGCTAGAATATCCTCAAATGTGGCACTCCTCTCACTCTTGGTCAAGGACTTGACTTCCTTGACCAAGCCCTTCCTGAACCTCCTCGCCTTCGCTGCCTTGCTAAGGCCCTCCACGAATCTGCTCAACCGGCAAAACTCACCGGCGTACTCCTCTACGGTCTGGTTCCCCTGAACCAGGTTCTCGAACTGTGTCTCCAAAGCGCCGACTGCCTGATCTGGGAAAAACTTCCCCTTGAAGAGCTCCTTGAAAGCTCCCCATGCCTGCCCTGGAGTACCTACTCTCGGATCCGTCTGATACCAGGTACGGGCAAGATCCCGCATCTGGCTGGCTGCTGCCTCGACCTGGAGTCCGACTGGTATCTCCGCCAGTCGAAAGATCTCCTCAATGTGCTCGATCCAGTCATCAGCATAAAGTATCCCCTCTGTTCCCAAGAAGTCCCTGGGGTTCATCTTCTTGAAGTCCTGGATACCTGGAATCCTCTGCTGTCGCGGCGGTCCTGCTCCTCCCTGCGGCTGGGCTGCCAACCTCTCTATCGTCGCTGTAGCCAACTGATGGACATTATCAATGCCTCTTGTAAATGCCGTCGTCTGACGCTGCTGCTGGGTCTGCTGCGACTCTAGGAACTGCTGGAAATATGAAAACATCTGCGCAGCATCCACATATCCAGATGGCATCTGCTGCTGGTACTGCTGCTGGTACTGCTGCTGCTGCTGCTGCTGATACTCCGGCTGAAACTGAGGCTGACGAAACTGCGGGGGAGGCATGTCTGGAGTAGCTGGAATGACCCCCTGAATAGTAAGAGGTGCACCCCCAACTGGGGCAGAAGCTCCCACATGAGCTGGAGTATGGGGAGCTGCAGTCCCCGGGTCCTGGTGAGCTGGACGAGAGGTGGCAGACCTCTCAGTAGTATCACCTGGACCGAGTCGCTGCGATCGTGTCTCCACCATCCTGAAGACAGATCAATAAGGAAGTCAATAACGGTACAAGGATGATAGTATCAAAGGACAATATGAAATAGATTATATAGATTTGAACAAAGTCAGTAGATTCAAATCCATAAATTTTTTCCTAACTTGTGATTGAGTATCCACTCTCTCTAAGCCTATTCCTTAATCCTATCACAGGCTGTAGTGATACTCTAGTTCGAATATCACTACATAAACTCGACCTGCATGGGCCACCACTAAAAACGTGTCACGACCCGCACCCTAGAGTAAGGGCACGAGAAGTGGGTACGTCCAACCTACGCCGCAGTGTCGGCGGTAGAACGCTGTCCTAGGTCAATCATCTAACAGTATAAGTACCTGTACAGTTTATACTCTCCGAATGGAGGTGACAAATAGAAAACAATCTCAATCACATCTAGGGTAGAAGAACGAAGAACAGATAGATAGTAACTCAAAGAGAACCATCGCATAGATGAAATAAGACTAAGTGTCTAAGATACATAACATCCAGAATGTCAACTCATAATACAATAAGTCTAAGAGTCTATACATCTCCACATCTCAAAATACAACTCAGAATGTGAGACAAAAAGTAGTATAGAAAAGACTGCCTAGACTAAACTGGTCTAGACTACTGGAACATCCTCCTCAGCTGTAGGTAGAACCTGCTGAGGGTCCTCAATACAAGTGTCATCTAGTCCTGCTCCATAATAGGTAGACACCAGGGCCTCATCCTCATCCTCTGTAATATTTTCAACAGGTCCAATCAGGACAGGAACGAGCACAATACATCTCACGCAGTTCATATCAGGTTAGGAAATACGATACAGGCAATAGAGTAAGATACGTGAACTGCTGAAAGAAAATATACGCTGTAAAAGAGATAGCTGTAATGAAATATCTACTGTATATAGAGAACTGTAGTGACTAGTGATGTAGAGCACAAGATAGGCATGTGAATGGCTAGAATTTATACATGACTATACTACTGAGTTTGTACATGACTACACTACTTTGGAATTATTCACATGTCCACTTCTACTCCCCCATACCCCAATCAACACAAGGATCTATACAAGTTACGTTATTATACATGATATCACATGGGGCCCATGAAAGGGTGTACATGATAGTATACATGAGGGCTTGTGAACATGAGAGTACATGATCACATGAGTGCACATGAATGATGGAAGCATAGGAGTACATGATGATAGTGAAACACACATAACATGAAGTACCCGATGCTCCCGAGGGGGATAACATCTCATGTAAAGATCATATAGTACCAATCCGTGTTACAAATGTGACATCAACAAGTAAAGTAATCTAGAGCGAGAGTAAAGCCTGAACAAGTATGAAACGGTCAGAGAATGTACTCGCCTGCTGTATGAATGTCTGTAGAGAATATGCAGTCTGAGAGAGAGAGGTGTCTGGCTCCTAGTCAGAGCAATACAAGTCACAAAGTATCCACAATGATAAAAATAAAGTATACAATGCATACTACATGATTCTAGGTCAAACTGGTCAAAAGTCAACTCTTGGTCAACTCTAATAGTCAAACTAAGTCACAGGAAGTCATACTAAGTCAAATAAGGTCAACAAGATCAAACAAGGTCAACAAGTTTAATCTAGGTTAAAGTCAACTCCTGGTCAACACTTTAATCAACTAGTCAAACACTAGTCAACATGATCAATCTGGATCAAGTCTAGATCAACTTAGACCAGCTAAGTCATTGGTCAAACAAAGACTAGTCAGTTAGGGTAATTAGGTCAAACATGGTCAACACTAGTTAAACTAGTTAGGGTTTTAGTCAAACTAGTCAAACTAGTTGATTTAGGTCATTCCTAGTCATTTCTAGGTTAACTAGGTCACTTTTGACCAAATGTTGACTTTGGTCAACCCTTAGTCACAAGGGTTTTCTAGCAGGGTTTTGGGTCATTAGGGCTAGTCCAAACCATAGGCTAGTGATCCTGGCCATAGGCCAATAGTCTAGGTTTTCTCATAAACCTATAAGAGAGGTTATACATAGTATATCTATATACCCAAAATCCATATATACAACTATATAATACAACCCTTATACTTATATTTAATACACTGTCTATACATAATAAACCTAATACCACTATACATATATATCATGTATATTATATACAATACATATATATATATAACTACATATATTACATATAATATATAGAGAGAGACAAGGGGATGAGGAGAGAGACTGAAATGAGAGAGAGAGAGACAGTGAGTGAGAGTGAGAGATCAGGACAGGGGGGGAAATTCCAGAACCTGGAACCCACAATCAAACCCCCAAACACACACACACATAACATATATACATAGATATGTATATATACATAACTATACACACACACACACATATACATACATATGTACATAACTACATAACTTCACACACACAACCAAATCTCCCCAAATTCGACCTACCCTCACAAATACCTATGCATTTACATCTACACACAAATACACTATCTAATGCATTAAACATACACAAAATCGAAATGAAATTCGATTTCCAAAAACTGGAAATAAACCAAAACTGTGAACTGTGCACAGTGCACTGAAATGGGGAAAAATCGAATTACACGCAACCACACGAGCTAAGGCTCGCAACCTAGGGTTGGTAACTGACATCCCACACATATACTAGGATCCCAAGACACTGACACGACACCACGACACATTATCACGTGTCCAAACACCCAAAACAGTCCATCGGGTAAGCACTGATACGTGCACACGAAAACAGCGTCGTGCACGCGTCCCACGCACTCGTGGACACACCACGAGACACGACACGTCTCGTGGTCGTGCATACGTGTAGCCCACACATAGGGCTACACATCCCACAGCCTGACACGTGTCCACGACACGCGTGGACACAGAACTAACAGCGTATCAGTCGTGAAAACACGACTGATATACGCGTGTTACGACTACGTCGTGCACGCGGTTACATGCGTCGTACACACGACACAGGACACGAAGCACCACGTGCTCGTGTCCACGTGTACGCCACGTATAGGGCTACACTCTCGTGTCACTACGAGGTGTCATCGTGTCGTGTCCGTGCGACACGAGACACTCGAAGTTGGTGTCTGTGCGTGTGTGCGTGACCAGTGCGTGTCCAGTGCGAGTGAGTTTTCTCACTCGACACGACACGACACCACACGAGACTTTGGGGGCATGTTCGCAGACAATGCCCCCTCGTCTGTGTCGAGTTACACGTGTCCAAGTGGTCTGTGCTGTGCACACTAAAGGTCGGGTAGCAGGACATGCACGAGGGGCTCGTGCGGTCGGTTCGTGTCCAATTTGGACACGGACACAGCACAGAAATGTGCTCAGTCAAGTGGGTTCGTGACCTACATGTCTAGGGCTTCACAACAGTGCAATTAGTTCTACAAAAACACAAAAACAAGTTCATTGTGGCATTTCACCAAACAAGGTTTTTAGCCCTACGATACGTGTCCGATACGGACACCAAAACACATCAAAATCCCACCAAACTTTACCCACAGTATTGTTATCCCTATATGAATGCATTCATGAAAGAAAAACAGGAATTAGACTAGGTTTGTGAGAAATACCTATTGTGCAAATCCAAGGAAAAACAATGATAATGGGGTTGTGTGATCTCCACTTCGATGATGCCCAAGCTCCCAAATTCTAGATTTCTTGCTTCCTTAGCTCCCTAGATGTTGTAGGGTTCCAATGCAAAAGACTAGAGTCAATTTGGATCACAAATGATCAAGTTATCAAGGTTTGAGTAAAAGGGAATTTTTGTGGAATGAATTTCATGCAATTTTATTCATGAATTAAATCCATGGGGTATTTATCATAGGTGGGCTGCCAAGGGGGGTGCCCTTGGCCGGCCAAGCATGGGGGGGGGGTGTCCTTGTCTTCCTTCAAGGCTAAGTCAAGGACTTTAGCAAAAAGGGGTTTAGATATTTTGATGATTTTAAGGAAAATATCCTTAAAGTTAATATCTAGATATTTATAAGCTTGACTACCATGAATATCTAATCCCCTTAGTCATTCTAGGTTAGGGTTTAACCTATAGATTAGGGTAATTAGGTTAGGGATTAGCAAGTCACTAATCTAAAGGTCCATGAATAGTAATATCTCACTAATCCTACTTAATTCCAATAATCTCTAGAAAATTACCAAAATACCCCTATGGCTAAAAATCACTAATTTGAGGTTCTAAGCCTATGGCTAAGCTCTCATGGTCATGGCAACTTCTAGGTTAGAGAAAACTAGGGTTTACACTAAGTTATACTAACCAAAATCACAAAGTCATAAGTCATGACTTAGCATGACTTAGAAAATGGTTTAATCTAACTAAAATCACCAGAAAATCATACCATGACTAAAATACCACTAATAAATAATAAAAATAATAAATTTTCAAAAATCCCCAATTTCAGAAAACAGGGTGTTACAAGTCTACCCACCTTAAAATAATTTCGTCCTCGAAATTTAGATGGTCGTACTCCTCCTAGGTCAAACCTCCAACAATCAGGGACGAAGCCACTACCTAGGCAACATACAAGGTCAAATAAGCAAAATATGGGTAGTAGACCTATACTGGGTCATGTCCAAAAATTGGCTAGCAGTTTTAGGTCATAAGGTGTCCTAATTGGGAAAGTAAGGAAACAACAATCATCAAGGCTGTTGCGGATAAGATTCTAGGGTAAGTTTAACTGTGTCTACATCCACGTAGATTAATATATGAAAAGGCAAACCAAAATGCAATAGGTTGATCAGACCATCATGCGCCGGTTCTGATTAGACAATATGTTAGTGGGTGCGCACCCAATAAAATATATCATGATCAAGCTCGAAAAGGATAAGCTTGTAAAACTAAGGATAAATTTGTAGCATAAGATATAAGTAAGGGTGGAATGATGAAGGAAGATACATAGTCCTGGTCATGGGCATAGACTAGGAAGGTAAGGAAACAATAAATCACAGGGCTAAAAGGGTCACCATTCTATGGTCAGAGCTACTCTATCAACTCTAAGTCAAAAGGCATAACACAAATTAATTTATTTAAGAGGAAAGTTCTTGACAAAAGAGTTAGTCAAGAATTATATTAATAGCTAAAGCTACTCCTACTCCTACTCCTAAGTAAGAGATAAAGAAACAACAAACAATCGACAAAACCAAATGAACTACCAGGACAAAACTGATCACTAATAAAGAATAGGTAGGAGCAGATGGAATTGGATTTTAAGATAGATATAATGAAGCAAGGTGGGAATGGAATTTAGAAGAACAGAACCTGCAAGCACATCACCAATTGCCTGAGCATCCTCAACTGTCATGGCGTAAGCACGCCCCTGCTGACCTCTTCCAGCCTGCTGCTGAAACTGCATAAATCTCTGCTGCTGTGGCTGTAATGGTCCTCTCTGCTGCTGACCTACCGGAGCCTTGGCTCCTGCTCCTGGTGCTGCTCCCTGTGCTACTCTGCCTGTGAACTGGGAACACTCCCTCAGCTGGTGGTCCGCTGCCCCACATATTAGGCACCAGCCCAACCTCTTCCTGCACTCACCCCATCCATGTCCCGACTTCTTGCAGAAAGTGCAACTAACGACCTGCTGCCTGGGTGCCTGCTGCTGGTGCCTCGGCTGCTGCACTTGCTGGAATGGCCTCTGCTGCTGGTGCTGAAAATGAGGCCTCTTGGCCTGTCCTCCACTGCTGCCAGCTCCCTGGGTGTCGCGGCCCCTCTTGAGCTTCAGCTCAAGATCATCCTCAGCCGCCATCGCTCCTGCTAGAATATCCTCAAATGTGGCACTCCTCTCACTCTTGGTCAAGGACTTGACTTCCTTGACCAAGCCCTTCCTGAACCTCCTCGCCTTCGCTGCCTCGCTAAGGCCCTCCACGAATCTGCTCAACCGGCAAAACTCACCGGCGTACTCCTCTACGGTCTGGTTCCCCTGAACCAGGTTCTCGAACTGTGTCTCCAAAGCGCCGACTGCCTGATCTGGGAAAAACTTCCCCTTGAAGAGCTCCTTGAAAGCTCCCCATGCCTGCCCTGGAGTACCTACTCTCGGATCCGTCTGATACCAGGTACGGGCAAGATCCCGCATCTGGCTGGCAGCTGCCTCGACCTGGAGTCCGACTGGTATCTCCGCCAGTCGAAAGATCTCCTCAATGTGCTCGATCCAGTCATCAGCATAAAGTATCCCCTCTGTTCCCAAGAAGTCCCTGGGGTTCATCTTCTTGAAGTCCTGGATACCTGGAATCCTCTGCTGTCGCGGCGGTCCTGCTCCTCCCTGCGGCTGGGCTGCCAACCTCTCTATCGTCGCTGTAGCCAGCTGATGGACATCATCAATGCCTCTTGTAAATGCCGTCGTCTGACGCTGCTGCTGGGTCTGCTGCGACTCTAGGAACTGCTGGAAATATGAAAACATCTGCGCAGCATCCACATATCCAGATGGCATCTGCTGCTGGTACTGCTGGTACTGCTGCTGCTGCTGCTGCTGATACTCCGGCTGAAACTGAGGCTGACGAAACTGCGGGGGAGGCATGTCTGGAGTAGCTGGAATGACCCCCTGAATAGTAAGAGGTGCACCCCCAACTGGGGCAGAAGCTCCCACATGAGCTGGAGTATGGGGAGCTGCAGTCCCCGGGTCCTGGTGAGCTGGACGAGAGGTGGCAGACCTCTCAGTAGTATCACCTGGACCGAGTCGCTGCGATCGTGTCTCCACCATCCTGAAGACAGATCAATAAGGAAGTCAATAACGGTACAAGGATGATAGTATCAAAGGACAATATGAAATAGATTATATAGATTTGAACAAAGTCAGTAGATTCAAATCCATGAAAATTTTTCCTAACTTGTGATTGAGTATCCACTCTCTCTAAGCCTATTCCTTAATCCTATCACAGGCTGTAGTGATACTCTAGTTCGAATATCACTACATAAACTCGACCTGCATGGGCCACCACTAAAAACGTGTCACGACCCGCACCCTAGAGTAAGGGCACGAGAAGTGGGTACGTCCAGCCTACGCCGCAGTGTCGGCGGTAGAACGCTGTCCTAGGTCAATCATCTAACAGTATAAGGTACCTGTACAGTTTATACTCTCCGAATGGAGGTGACAAATAGAAAACAATCTCAATCACATCTAGGGTAGAAGAACGAAGAACAGATAGATAGTAACTCAAAGAGAACCATAGCATAGATGAAATAAGACTAAGTGTCTAAGATACATAACATCCAGAATGTCAACTCATAATACAATAAGTCTAAGAGTCTATACATCTCCACATCTCAAAATACAACACAGAATGTGAGACAAAAAGTATAGAAAAGACTGCCTAGACTAAACTGGTCTAGACTACTGGAACATCCTCCTCAGCTGTAGGTGGAACCTGCTGAGGGTCCTCAATACAAGTATCATCTAGTCCTGCTCCATAATAGGTAGACACCAGGGCCTCATCCTCATCCTCTGTAATATTTTCAACAGGTCCAATCAGGACAGGAACGAGCACAATACATCTCACGCAGTTCATATCAGGTTAGGAAATACGATACAGGCAATAGAGTAAGATTGAACTGCTGAAAGGAAATATACGCTGTAAAAGAGATAGCTGTAATGAAATATCTACTGTATATAGAGAACTGTAGTGACTAGTGATGTAGAGCACAAGATAGGCATGTGAATGGCTAGAATTTATACATGACTATACTACTGAGTTTGTACATGACTACACTACTTTGGAATTATTCACATGTCCACTTCTACTCCCCCGTACCCCAATCAATACACAAGGATCTATACAACGTTATTGTACATGATATCACATGGGGCCCATAAAAGGGTGCACATGATAGTATACATGAGAGCTCAGTAAACATGAGAGTACATGATCACATGAGTGTACATGAAATGAAAGCATAGGAGTACATGATGATAGTGAAACACACATAACATGAAGTACCCGATGCTCCCGAGGGGGATAACATCTCATGTAAAGATCCATATAGTACCAATCCGTGTTACCAACGTGACAGCAACAAGTAAAGTAATCTAGAGCGAGAAGTAAAGCCTGAACAAGTATGAAACGGTCAGAGAATGTACTCGCCTGCTGTATGAATGTCTGTAGAGAATATGCAGTCTGAGGAGAGGTGTCTGGCTCCTAGTCAGAGCAATACAAGTCACAAAGTATCCACAATGATAAAAATAAAGTATACAATGCATACTACATGATTCTAGGTCAAACTGGTCAAAAGTCAACTCTTGGTCAACTCTAATAGTCAAACTAAGTCACAGGAAGTCACTAAGTCTAAGGTCAAAAAGATCAAACAAGGTCAAACAAGTTTAATCTAGGTTAAAGTCAACTCCTGGTCAACACTTTAATCAACTAGTCAAATACTAGTCAACATGATCAATCTGGATCAAGTCTAGATCAACTTAGACCAGCTAAGTCATTGGTCAAACAAAGACTAGTCAGTTAGGGTAATTAGGTCAAACATGGTCAACACTAGTTAAACTAGTTAGGGTTTTAGTCAAACTAGTCAAACTAGTTGATTTAGGTCATTCCTAGTCATTTCTAGGTTAACTAGGTCACTTTTGACCAAATGTTGACTTTGGTCAACCCTTAGTCAACAAGGGTTTTCTAGCAGGGTTTTGGGTCATTAGGGCTAGTCCAAACCATAGGCTAGTGATCCTGGCCATAGGCCAATAGTCTAGGTTTTCTCATAAACCTATAACTAGAGGTTATACATATGTATATCTATATACCCAAAATCCATATGCATAACATATAATATATAACCCTTATACATATTTATATACTGTTATACATAAACAATACCACTATACATATATATATATATCAGATATATACAATAATAATATCTATAAATACATTATATATTCATATATATATAGAGAGAGACAAGGGGATGAGAGAGAGACTGAAATGAGAGAGAGAGGACAGTGAGTGGAGTGAGAGATCAGGACAGGGGGGGGAATTCCAGAACCTGGAACCACAATCAACCCCACCAAACACACACACACATAACATATATACATAGATATGTATATAATACATAACTATACACACACACACACATATACATACATATGTACATAACTACATAACTTCACACACACACAACCAAATCTCCCCAAATTCGACCTACCCTCACAAATACCTATGCACTTCACATCTACACACTAAAATACACTAGTCTAATGCATTAAACATACACAAAATCGAAATGAAATTCGATTTCCAAAAACTGGAAATAAACCAAAACTGTGAACTGTGCACAGTGCACTGAAATGGGGAAAAATCGAATTACACGCAACCACACGAGCTAAGGCTCGCAACCTAGGGTTGGTAACTGACATCCCACATATACTAGGATCCCAAGACACTGACACGACACCACGACACATTATCACGTGTCCAAACACCCAAAACAGTCCATCGGGTAAGCACTGATACGTGCACACGAAAACAGCGTCGTGCACGCGTCCCACGCACTCGTGGACACACCACGAGACACGACACGTCTCGTGGTCGTGCATACGTGTAGCCCACACATAGGGCTACACATCCCACAGCCTGACACGTGTCCACGACACGCGTGGACACAGAACTAACAGCGTATCAGTCGTGAAAACACGACTGATATACGCGTGTTACGACTACGTCGTGCACGCGGTTACATGCGTCGTACACACGACACAGGACACGAAGCACCACGTGCTCGTGTCCACGTGTACGCCACGTATAGGGCTACACTCTCGTGTCACTACGAGGTGTCATCGTGTCGTGTCCGTGCGACACGAGACACTCGAAGTTGGTGTCTGTGCGTGTGTGTGTGACCAGTGCGTGTCCAGTGCGAGTGAGTTTTCTCACTCGACACGACACGACACCACACGAGACTTTGGGGGCATGTTCGCAGACAATGCCCCCTCGTCTGTGTCAAGTTACACGTGTCCAAGTGGTCTGTGCTGTGCACACTAAAGGTCGGGTAGCAGGACATGCACGAGGGGCTCGTACGGTCGGTTCGTGTCCAATTTGGACACGGACACAGCACAGAAATGTGCTCAGTCAAGTGGGTTCGTGACCTACATGTCTAGGGCTTCACAACAGTGCAATTAGTTCTACAAAAACACAAAAACAAGTTCATTGTGGCATTTCACCAAACAAGGTTTTTAGCCCTACGATACGTGTCCGATACGGACACCAAAATACATCAAAATCCCACCAAACTTTACCCACAGTATTGTTATCCCTATATGAATGCATTCATGAAAGAAAAACAGGAATTAGACTAGGTTTGTGAGAAAATACCTATTGTGCAAATCCAAGGAAAAACAATGATAATGGGGTTGTGTGATCTCCACTTCGATGATGCCCAAGCTCCCAAATTCTAGATTTCTTGCTTCTCTTAGCTCCCTAGATGTTGTAGGGTTCCAATGCAAAAGACTAGAGTCAATTTGGATCACAAATGATCAAGTTATCAAGGTTTGAGTAAAAGGGAATTTTTGTGGAATGAATTTCATGCAATTTTATTCATGAATTAAATCCATGGGGTATTTATCATAGGTGGGCTGCCAAGGGGGGTGCCCTTGGCCGGCCAAGCATGGGGGGGGGGTGTCCTTGTCTTCCTTCAAGGCTAAGTCAAGGACTTTAGCAAAAAGGGGTTTAGATATTTTGATGATTTTAAGGAAAATATCCTTAAAGTTAATATCTAGATATTTATATAGCTTGACTACCATGAATATCTAATCCCCTTAGTCATTCTAGGTTAGGGTTTAACCTATAGATTAGGGTAATTAGGTTAGGGATTAGCAAGTCACTAATCTAAAGGTCCATGAATAGTAATATCTCACTAATCCTACTTAATTCCAATAATCTCTAGAAAATTACCAAAATACCCCTATGGCTAAAAATCACTAATTTGAGGTTCTAAGCCTATGGCTAAACTCTCATGGTCATGGCAACTTCTAGGTTAGAGAAAACTAGGGTTTACACTAAGTTATAACCAAAATCACAAAGTCATAAGTCATGACTTAGCATGACTTAGAAAATGGTTTAATCTAACTAAAATCACCAGAAAATCATACCATGACTAAAATACCACTAATAAATAATAAAAATAATAAATTTTCAAAAATCCCCAATTTCAGAAAACAGGGTGTTACAATTATCCTCGCTATGGACGTGATGTCGCACGATCCTAAGTTGCACTCGCACAAGACAAGTACCGAAACAGTCGAATAAGCAACTATGTGACAGAATCGTCACAAAGAAGTCTCAAGTAGAAAAGTTGAATCGAAAAAATATAGAACGAAGTCATCTTTATTGATATTACAACACAATAATCAACGCTTGAAGCCAAGGTTACAATCTCCATCTCCATTCATCTATTTGTCTCTCTTTCTCTCTCTGTGTCATAATGAATCATGCCTTGTGGCATATAACTTGAAGACAAATACAACAAACAAATCTTCAACGCAGATACACGTCTCGAATCGCCAAGAAACTTCATGTCTTAGCGACAACCAAGCGAGCTTTGCATCGAACAATTTGCTCTCTGTATCCTACATACAATCTAATAGGATTAGTACATAGAATGCACTGATGGAGAGGCCTCTTGCCCACTCAACAAACAAACATGTTATTAATGGGAGTGCACACAATTATTATTATGGTCTTTCTAATCTTGCCTTAGGATCATTTTTAGGGCATATACGAGCTAAAGCATACTTATATCGCAAAATCGTAACCGTACTACGCATAGAATTAACTTACCCATACTTACTATCTGCTCTTCCTGTTCCATAATACCAAATTAATAACGACACGTATTAAATCTATAAAATTTCTACTAAGTGTGGCAATCGTGTCTCTGCGAGAAGACAATCATTAGGCTCAATAAAGGTGTCACATGTGGTGCATCATTTTCTTTACTCATCTAACGACCTACATATGAATTGTCGCTAGCATGTCGACTTAGCCTATATATGGTTAGTAGTAGGACAAATCATCTTGGACAATAGCTTGGTGTAGACGGAGATCCTTTCAGTGCAGGTAGCGAGCCCCTTAAAAGTTTCTGAATTACCTAGTGCTTTAACCCACCTCAGCTATCTTATTTTCTCCAAGGCCGAATCAATCCTGTGACCTCGGGTTACCGTTCGAGGAAGCAAACACCCTTGTGCACAAGTTGTCTATGACCATGTATTTCCTCATGGAACTTACATTATTAATCAAACCATTGCTTATCTCAAACTTGTTATCTTTATGCAGCTCCCAATCCAAGGACTGCCTCGGTGACCCAACTGTCCCAAAATCTTCTGTATGTCCATCTCTAAACTTAGAAATGACTATTAGATAACCCTCTTGCCTAATCCAGGGATGCTTCGGTGACCCAACGGTCCCAAAATCTTTATGTATGTCAATTTAAAAATACGATGTAAAATACTATCTAGCAAGTTCAATATTGCAAGTTCTATACAAATCAGATACAGAATGGTATGATTCCCTTAGCTACTTGGGTTTCTCTTTTTTTATTAGCATACAACAAGTTACTGCATATCCAACAAGCATACGACATCAATTTATTAAGCATGAAGGCAATGTAGAGATAGTTCATCGAAGCCACCCACCTGAACGGGGGTCTGCCTCGACCGAACAGGACTACGAACAAGACACTACATAGCCAAATCCAAACATTATTTTCCCAATAATTCATCCTGCTAAACTGAGCGAGTAGGGCACTACAATGTTGTTGAAGATTTAGGCTAGAAGCTCATTTTTAGGCAAGTATATACATATTGTCGAACTATTGGAAAATATTATTTTATTGATGTTTTATTTTCTTCGATATTGAATGTTCAATATTGTCCAGTACATGCTATGTAGAAATATGTTTCTCTCGTGATTTTTTTTCTATATGCATGTTTTCAAATTTGGTTTAAGCTAGGTTTTGATAACCTGTAAAGTCTTGTTATTTACTTAGTTGGAAAACTCGGTAACGGGAGTGTTACTGGAGTTACCACTATGAAAGCCTAGTCTATATGCTATATCAAACTTACCCTTAGTATTGGTTCTAGATTTGACTTCAGCAAGATTTGAGACTGAATTCTGGCCTCGAAATTGTTTCTACCAATTACTGAGGTTTTGCCCAAGTTTAAAAAATTCGTCGGAGATCCGTGACAATCCGCCGTATCTTTCGAATGGCCCAAATTTTTGGAAACCAAACTTGCTGTGACTTATCGAATAAGCCATCAAAATTTGCAATAATACGTCGGATCTTCAGATAAGACTCGCAAGTTCAATATTTTCTAATTTTACTCTTGATTTTTTCTTCTATATTGCTTTTTTCATACTATGTGTTGCATGCATGTCCAGATTTATTTTACAGTATTATTCATGTCATGCCTAAGCCAGATCGTAGTTGCTTGAGCATATAGATGTTATCCTGACTTGTGCTATGCATGCTGGTTTGATTCATGTATAGCTTGTAGTAGTGCATATTGTCTTATTTGCTAGATAGTGGCTCATCGTAGCGCACTCATGATTTATGTACTGTCTTGTTTGCTTGATAGTGGCTCATTTAGTGCACAAATGGTTCTTATCTTGTCAAATCTTACTTGATAGTAGCTTGTCATAGTACACTCATGATTCCTATATATTGTATATCCTATTGTGGCTTGTTATCATGTATATGGGCTTGTCTGGTCCAGTCTTGCATAACCTCGAAAGGAGTATCATGTCTAGGATGGATTCTGCGGAATGTCGCACCCGAAATCCTGAATGAAAATGTTAAGGACTAAAACAACTAGTTTGATTATCTAAATGCATTCTAAAAGAAGATTTTTAGGTTAATTTTATACCATTTTATTTCGGTCGATACAATATATTTGGATCTCTACGTCATGAGGGGAACATTTCTAGCACACGGTCGAGTAGGGTGTCATGGCTGGCTCCCATTTTTCGGAATACAAGTACGTGGCTAAGTCCAGCCTACACTATAACATCAACGGTAGTACGCTGTCTAGACCTCTACGTCAATCTCAAATACAACAAAATTATATATTTGCTTATTCACAATAATTATTCAAATTACAACCCAATAATACAAAATAATATTCGGGAACAATCCCACTAAATATTAAATAAAAGAATTATCTAATATATCTAGAATCTAAGGTTGGCCTCCAAGATCTCTATCTCCGCACGTGTGGTCCATAGCACATAAGATAGCAAATCACCTACAATGATCCAGTCAGAAAAGGAGCAAAGTACAACTCTATTGCAATAATGTAATCAGCACAAAATAAAACTAAACAGAAGAGATGCAGTAAAATATGACAATAAGGGAAACATGTATATGAACTGGAAACAATAACATGTAGAAGAGGACCACTAGTAAGAACATGTATAAATAAGATAACTGGACAATAGACATGAACAAGTAAAACTAATTGATAGTGTGTGTGAAATACTTTTCTACATGTGAACGGCTAGATAATACGACATATTATATAGATTCCTATCCATAACAAAAAGGTATGGCTAACCCATACGTGAGGTATATGACTTAGCTATCCACAATAACAATAATTGGGATTTGTTCACGTACCTACTTAGCATATCCCCTTTCGACTCACTAAACAATAACAATTACGGTACAATAAGTCATATAGTTGTCACAATCATGTCTCAACTGGATACTAAATAGAACACAATGAAGAATAGCATCATAATATACTAAGAACATAAAGCAATAGTGTTCTTGTCTCGAGTTAAATTACAGTCGACGTGTGCGACAAGATTATGTTGGCATAGAATAGGTCAAAATCTGTCACGACCTGCACCCGCTTTTCGGACGCGAGCTCATGAGCAAGCCAGCTACGCATCAAGCGGACTCCAGACCGACTCGAATACGTAAACGCTGTCACGGCTAGGGTAAGCTGCCAAATCATGGCAAACAAGTCTATATCTCAATCCACAATAAGTGTACGAAATATGAATGAACACTAGGGTCGTAGTCTGCAGCCCACTATCATACATGTTCGATTAGACTCCAAGAAATAATATGAGTCTATAAACTGAATCAATAACTAGGATATATCTAAATGAAAGGAAAGCACGAGCTGGATGAACTGGATAATAAAACATGGTATCAATACCTGATTCTCGCAAGCAATATCATAGTCCTCTGGACCCCACAAGTGTCATAATCATCCACCGTCCAGAGCTGCTAACTAACTCCATGCAATAACTAACCTGAAGACATCATCAGGTCCTCAGAGGACATAGCAAGATACATAAAAATATGCCTATCTAGCAGTTTATCATGAAATAAAGAAAATACAGGAAATAAACAGAAAAAGACCAATCAACATGAAAACACGACTATACATGACTGGAAGAACCACTACGCATAAACGAACTGCTGGAGGAGAACAAGAGAATACGATGTCACGATGTCAACGAATAACCAATCGAATACTCAAACCCTCCCTAGTGTGGACTCGCAGGTTTGAACAACTACTAACCCTCGCCCTAGTGTGGACTCGCAGGTTAGCTTCAAAAAATCACCCTCGTCCCTAGTGTGTACTTCCAGGTGCGGAATAGATAACTACTAACCCTCGTCCCTAGTGTGGACTGGCAAGCTAGCATCAAGAATCACCCTCGCCCCTAGTGAGGACTCACAAACTACTAACCCTCACCCCTAGAGTGGACTCGCAGGTTAGCTTCACAAAATTAAGGTACAAAGAACTACTAACCCTCGCCCCTGGTGTGGACTCACAGGTTAGCATCAAGCATTCAAGGTACAGCAGTTCCGTTATGACTTAATCATCCTATGATACGACGACTCACTCCAAGTACAGTGGTGATACGACATGACCCAATCACGATACATGAGAGAACCAATCCAATGAAACACAAAATAACTATGAACAAGAACTATATATACATATATCCAATAGAACTACAAAGCTAACTAAAAACAAGGACTATATATATACTAGCATGCACGATGTACAAGTCATATGTCAATAATCAACCAGTAAAACTATCTAATAATAAAATATGCATGTAAATAAACTATAGAGGGAGGCAAGGTATCTTGCCTGGAGGTTGTACGAAGAATCAATAATATACCGTCAACTGGTACGCTATGAAGTCCAAATCATCACAACTGTCTCTAAAAGCTGAAACAGACATTGCCAATATTCTCAGAATAGTCAAATTAGCTAGTATTGCCTGTCCTTAAGTCCAATTCTGGATACAGGGGCAAACGGTAATTTTAGGCCAAAATGGTGTCTGCTGTTGGACCCGCTTTGTACCGAAAAATGTGCCAGAGTCAATGGTCTCTAAAGTAGGCAAACTATATATCTACGGATCCGGTTTGATGATACGAACCCAACGATATGTCCAATTTTGGATTCCGGTGGGCCGTGCACAAAATTGCCTATTAAATCGGATCGTAGGGCCCGCAAAACGGCGATCCAATCAACTGTCTCAAAATTGGACCAAATTTGGCATATAGGAGAAAAATGATACGGTCCTGATGGCACAAGTTTCGTCACGATCTGACGAATGTGCACAATGTAATTAGGAAATTTGCACAGAAGCCGATACGGTGAATTTCGACGGATACGTATCAAATTCGTCGCGCACACGCGACCAATTTGAATTCTGTCAAAGCCCACACGTCCACGAAGCTGTTACGCACCTTTCGATGCTTTTGGTTCATGACCACGTCGCCCGAATTGGCGGGACGCACGTCGTATCAAAGGTTTTTTTCTAAATTTCTACATTTTTAAAGACAAATTTTTCTCCCACTTTAACATTGAATAACTTCATGTATACCAATTGAAAATAAGAACTACCAGTTGTGTTTTAACCTCGTTTAGGTTGGCTTTAACTGTGTCAAATTAAACTTTCGATAACCCTAATATATAGTTTAAAAACTGGCTTCTAATATGGATGATTGGACCGGTTCTCTGTTTCGAATCCGAACAGTTTTTTTAGAGATTTTCCTATCGATTTTCCGACTTGAAACCTCGATGAAACTTGAACCTAATTACCGGGAATCCAAGAGGGTTATACAGGCTTTCTAAAACACTTTACAAATCATAAAACGAATAAGTGTGGGAGGAGAACTTCACCTGCAAAGTGAGGGGGGTCGGATACTGCTGTTGCTGCTGCTAATCCCTCTGTTCGCGCGCGGCTGTGTCCTTTCGTGCGCGTGTCTAGCCGTCTCTGGCAGTCATGGCGGCGGCAGACGATGCACCTAGGGTCGGAAAGGCGTCAGCCATGTGCTGGGGTGGTGGCGCAGGTTCGATTATAGGGTTTTACATCCTTCTCCTCCGTTCGGCTCTCTCTATACAATTATATATATAACACGCTGTGTCCTGGGTCGGGTTCAGTGCTGTGCTGGGTTTGATTTGTGGGGAGTATTAGGGTGAAGTGGGCTGGCAGGGCTTCCCTTTCTCTCGGGTTGAGCTTGGTGGGGAGCTCGGCTGTGGGCCTCTGGCTTTGTGGTGGTTTATTAGTATTTACTAAAGCTCATTAATTATAAACATATATGTATATATATATATATATATATATATATATATATATATATATATATATATATATATATATATATATTTACATGTATAATTCTATATATATACATTTAAGGCAAATATATATATATATATTTATATATACTCCCAAATTTAATAAAACCCAGAAAATATTTTTAACAAAATACTATAACACTTCTAGAATATTTACACGATAATATTATCATTGTATTTATATATTTACATACACATGTATACATACATACCTATATGGCTTATGTAAATATATTAAACTAGAAATTATTGAATAAACTATAATTAGTATACCATTTATACGAATCACTCGAAAGACTATAACAGGAACTATTAATATATATATACACACATATATATACATATCATTTATATAATAAATGATTTGATAAATATAAACTGTTATCATTTAATAACAACAAAAGTAATATTAATGATAATAATAATAAAAATAGCCCAATAGTCGTTTCTAGGGGATATAACATGCACACTACTTATCTGGCTCCAAAAGATCATACAAATTTTGTAAACGCTATTAAAATAATAATAATACCTATAATGTATATATAACCATTATTAGAAATTAATTGCCAATTCCTAAAGATATTGCATCTACCTAGTATCTGTCTACATGGCCGTATTGGGTCTCACTATATGCCTACATGGGCTTGGATTGGTTTGGCCCAGTTCGGACTAACTTGGTTCAACCGGGTTCCTGCAAAGTCAATAAATCTAATAATAAATAATTAAACTATTTATAATGGTCATGCTGTAACTTGGCCTGGTTTTCCTAGTTAGGACATCCCTATGACTCGGCCTTCCCTATTAGGGCTAATACACTAATCAAAGCACGCCACTGCACTATCCGTGCCACGATTTCTAGTCACCTTGTACTCTAATTCCTAACCATGACTAAAATTATCTACCGTAATAATTAACTAAACAATTATTTATAAAATTCTAAAAATTACCATTTAAACCAAATAAATAATAATAATAAATTCTTGGAAGGGTGGCTTCAAAATATATACTTAGAATTGGTCCAAAGAGGTAATGATGTCGAGATCAACTACATCCAATGTTTTTCAAATAAGTCCATATGGAGAAAGTCTAAAGTTGTCGACTTAGTTCACTAGTCATCTATATGTTCAATAATTTAAATATAATATAAAATAATATTATTAAATTCTGGAAAGTTAGTATGTTTTAGATCTATGTCAGCTTTCCGAAACATCAAACGGATCACAAAAATGAGTTCAAAATCTTTCAAAATCTCGAAAATAGTACGGTGTACTAATTTTTGGAAAACTGGCACTCAAACAATCTTAAAAGAATATTAATTACTTATTTTCTAAAATAAATTATAGATTATCGAAGCTAACCTCAATATGGTTTAAACAAAAAAACTAGAGGTGCAAGGAGTGTAACGCCCTAGTCCCAAAATACAAGGACTAAGTACGTAGACATGCCAGCTGTATACATACAAAGTATATGGACCCCTCGTATGTATACATAAGCTGTGAAATGTAGAAAGCCATGAAACTAATCTCATCCACAAATAATATATCATAAAATCAACTTATAAATGTCATTTGTACGAAAATGTTAGGCGGAGACAAATTCACTACCAACTAAAGAGAGAGAAGTACATAGCAACGATGGAAGAGTCGAGCGAAGCGAAAGACGATCTAAGTGCTAGCATCGCGAAGGTAGATTGTAAACTATGACCTTGGCTAGAGCACCTACGAAAATCACAAAAACACACCTGGAGAAATCACCATGTCCTCAAAGGGACGTAACAAGATACATGAAGAACATGCCATTATAACTGCAAATGTAAGTACTATAAAACTACAACACAACTAGGTCCCTAACCGTATAAGTGATATGCACTTTGAGGACAACGTTCTACACAGGGACTGTATGATAAGCCACACAAATAAAAGAGAATGGCAGTAGGTAGCACTCATCCGAGTCACAATCGGCCAGGGGCCGAAAGTAGCGCTCTTACGAGTCTCTATCGGCCCACAAATATGTGTAAAAGTAAATGTAGCCCCTACGCTAGTAGCTGTCCTCTCCTCCCAATGATACTATATGTGCATCATAACCACGACATACCAACACATGTCGCTTCCACAACATTGTTTTATACTTAATAACTGTCAAGTCTTCTAACATGCATCTATTGACAGTTATTTTTAACGCATGCGCACGGGTGATCAGCTAACATGCAAGTGACCTCTATATGTTACTCACAACTCACACACAACTCGTGTTACCTTCATGACAAAGTTAATGACATACACTACACTGGCGGTAGTCCCTTAACTCTAGGCCCATATGCAAGAAGAAAAATAATAAACAAAAAATATAGATACAATAACTGAATAATAAAATACAACTAAATATAAGCAGTAAGTATGGCAAGGTATCTTGCCTGGTGTGTCGCCTGGTGTGGTACGATAATCCGACAAGTCCAGTTTTGTCCAGTAGCCAGGCTTGATTTCAAGGGGTCCGAAGTCATGAGGAAATAGAAAATATGTTCAGTTACGATCAAGATTGGCAATCAACGAGAATTTATAGAGAAAGTGCTTGCTATACTTAATATTTATAATACTTTGAAAAATATAATTAGAAAATATGTATAGTTTGTTTATAATTGAAAAAATCCATAAAAATATTTTTAAATAATAATATGAGAAATACAAGAAATTCAACCACCTTTTTAGTACCAAAAAAAAATCATTATTAGAAAACTATTTTTGTATTTAGTCAATTAATTTAGGGATATGCTACTAAAAAAAATTGTTTAGAATGGAGCATAATTTAATTAGACCAAAAATACTGCATATATATGTTAGGTCAAAATATCTATTATTATTATTAGTTTTAAAATATCAAAATTTAGCTTTTCTAAACCAAATCGAAAATAAATTCGGAACCAAGCCCAAAAGTAAAAAATATATAACTTTTTCCTTTTTTTGAATTATTTAATAACCCGATCGATAACAAAATATTAACCTTTAAATACTATAAGTCATTTTGTACAAACATATTTACTGTATATTAGTGATACAATAATTTTAAATATACTTTCCTATTGTTTTGTTAACACTCTCCTTAATATTAATAAAATAAACTAATGATAAAATTTGAAAAGGGCAGACAAGACAAAGTAAAGTACTACTTATAATAATAAATCATAATCATAAAGGTGTTGTGCTCTCTTTCCAGTAGTCAACGTACTAACACCAAACAAAAACTCATACTTTAAATCCCAATAAATTAGTTTATATATATTGTAACCAAACAATTTCAATACCATTGGAAAATAATGCTTACCAACATAATATTACTAGTTAGTAATATTAATAATATAATAAAGATGACAGCACATAAATATTGTCTCCAAACTTAGCAAAGGAACCACAAATAGAACGTTAATAGAGGAGAGAGAGAGAGAAGGAGAAGGGAAGGTGGAAAGGAGAAAGGGGAGAGCTCTTACCGGACGAGTGCTCCGGTTCGACGGTCGGAGGAGCTTGGCGAAGGTCGGCGGAAGAAGAAGGCGGCGGAAGAAGGCGCGACGGAGGGAGTCGCACGGCTTCAGCCAAGCTCCCTGACAAGAGAAGCGACAGCGTCGCTTGGGGAACAGTACGGCGCGGCGGCTGCCACGACGCTGGAGCGGGGATGGGCTTGTCGCGCTGTTACGTGGCACGGGACGTCGTCGACTGCGTGTCAAGGATGGCGGAGCACAGGTACGAGGTTTATTTTGGGGGTTTTTGGTTCCTGGGTGATAAGGGTGATGATGTGATGGTGATGGTGGATGATGGCGAGGGTGTTAATGGTGGTGACGACGATGGCGGTGGTGGTGGCTGCGGTCGAGGATGGTCGTTGCGGTGGTGACGTTTGGTTTTGGGTTTTTAATTTCTCATTCTGTGTGTGTGGTGATAGGGTGGTTGATTTTGGTGTCGAGGAAAAGGGGTTCGACGGGTGTGGTGGAATCTGTGGAGGCGGTGGCAGAGGATTACTGTGGTTGTCGCGGGGTTGTCAGGGAATGGGAGGTGGTCGTGGCGGTGATGGAAATTGGTGGCGGTAAAAGTCGATGACGGATTAGTGATCAGGTATTGGTGTCAGAGAGGGCGGCAGGGGCTGGATGCCCGGCTTGGTCGACACAATGACACGGAGGCGGGCGTGGGTTGCTTTATTGTTGGATTCGTTATATCCGAATTTGTCGGACACGACATGGATAACTGTACAAAAGTATTGGAATAAGATTGACACCGACACGATACACAATTTATGGTGGAAATTGGGTTGGTGAAATTTTTATGGAGGGGAACAAAGGAGCCTCTCCTTATATAGGAGGTGGAAGCTCCTTGTTGGAAAGTTTAAATCCCCATGTGGATAATTACCCTTTTATTCGATTCAATCCAAATTATAATAGAGAAGACCCCTTTTAAATTAAAGCTATTGTAGATAAAGTCGAAATCCAATATTATCTTTTTCAATTCAAATTATCAAAATTAATCCAATATTAAATCAAACGAGATTTCAAATATCTTTTTCATAATTACTAAAATATAATAATATTTAATTTTAAAAATCGTGAAAATTATTTAAATATTTGAATTATAATTTTTATAAATAAATAAACCAAATATAATTTGTTTTCGTAAAAATCAAGTGGACATGAAATAAATTTCATGTCACCCGCACACAATAATATCTTTACATGAAACAATAGTTTTCGGAATTACTACTTATATTTGCACCATAAAAAAATAATCTTTTTAAATAACGTTTGCCAAAACTTGACGCAATGCAATAAATCAAATATTAAATACTTATTTTCTATTTGAAGAAACCTTTTTATAAATATTTGTATAAAAATACAATTTTGTACGCGACATACAATTACAAAAACAAGAATCGATACCAAATTTATTTTATTTATTTTTAAAAATGTAGTAGAATTTTAGGGGTTTTACAAAGAGTCCGGAGTTGGTTGCAACAGTTTTACGAAGTTGCTTTTAGCTTCTAAAAAACGAGGCTGAATTTATAACGGATTTTGGCCTATTTTGGACGAAAAAGTGAGAAATTTTTTAAAAGAAAAAAATATGAGAGATGACATATATTCAGTAAGTATATATAATGGGTAGCAATTACTTAATTAGGATATTGGAAGGGTTTGGGTTTTCAAAGATGAATAAGGACTCCTTAAATAGATGGAGATTGAAAACTTAATTAATAAATCTAATCCAATATTTAGTTATCATACATAATTTAAAATCATATTTGTTTCCATCAAAAATAATTTAAAACATATTTGCAAAAATCCAAAATCTTATTTAAAATAATTTAAATAGATTTTATTAGTTAAAGATAATAATCAACAATTTCAAAACTAAATTAATCAAATCTAAGTCTAATATTTAATTACAATAATAATTCAAAATAATATTCAATATTATCAAATAATATTTAAAACATATTTTATAAACTCAAATCTTAAAAATAATTTGGCAAAATCTTTTGTCATTCAAAAATATTTATAGTTACCTTTTATAAAACTTAAATAAAAATTTCTAACACAAAATATTTGAAATAAAATAAATAAAATTCTGGAAAAAAATTAGGAACAGGGGCAACAAATCTACCCAACATAAAAAAAATTTTGACCTCGAAATTTTAAATGGTATGACTAGACACGACTAGGAATATAATAAGAAATGATATAACTAATGATTAAAATCAGTTAGGTATGATCATGAATAGAATCGAAACTTACGAAAAGATGCGATTTGGTACGATCAGAAATATAGTCAAAATGGTCTAGTCACGATTAAAATTTGTTTCAGAATGTTCAAAATTAAAATCTTTTGGCACGACCAACTACTTAACCAAAATAATTTTGGCATGATCATCAAATCAAAATATAGGATTATGAATCTGGTGGAATGGAATCAAAATAGGTTTAAATGATTACTAGGAAACCAAATGATGATTCAAGAATAGCAAGACAAGAAACTATGAAGAGCGCAGTAAATTTGTGGACCGTGAAAATCAATAGTCATATGCTAAAAGGATAGTCTCTATAGTATCCGAAAAACGTATGTATATCTGTAGTCATTTTATTGAAAATCTATGCCTCGCTAGTGTATATCTGGTTGTAGTGAACTCATGGTTCCGTAACTCAAATAATAATAGGTTAACTAATATTTTGTCGACTTTATCTAGTATTGACATAACAACCCAAAAGATTAAAATAATGCAATTAGGACATAGTTTAAATAATATTCAAAAACTTATGCAACGCCTAAAATTACTTCAACTTAGAGGTCATGACTCGCCAGTGTGTTGATGGCTGCAGTGAACCCGCGGTCTCTATGATTCACATAAATGGTTGCAGTGTGCATCTGCCTTACCATAGTAAGTTTAATGAATATTCTTTCAACTTTATCTATAAGAATTTTCAAATGAGCTTCTAGAAATTCAAATAAATTGATCATAATAAGAAAAAATGCAAGTATCTGTCCTTGAAGTGAAAGTATCAATTTTGAAAAATAAAATGATCGATTAGGAAGACAATGACCGTAGACAAGAGAAGTATAAATTTTATAATCCCTATTTAACGGATATTCAATGACTGGGAGAAAACTAATATACTTTGAATCAAAAACTAACTCAAAATTAATATATAGATAATTGAATCAGGTTGGGCTCAAACTCCATAAATGGAAATAATTTTGACTATTAGGAAAAGAAACATATAAAGACCTATACTCTAAGGCCTAAGTATCTGGAATAAAATTCGTCAATAAGACAGATAAAAAGATGATGTTTAGAGAGGACAAAAATAAAATTTGAACAAAGTATCAAGGTAGAATATTAGGAGTTAGAGATAAAATTCCTATTCTATTATTAAACACTCTAATATTCAACAATTGATTAAATCAAAGAACAAATTTGCCAATCGAAAAGTCTATCCACCTTTGGTCGTACCATCTTACTAAAATACAGTATTAAATCCTTAAACGTAAATGCAAACTCAACGTATATTCCTAACTTAATCACACAACCTATATAGCAACCTAAACTACCCTATGGTATACCTAGTCCTATCCATTCTCCTAAAATTAAATCAATTCTAATTGCTAATGATCACTTCTTAGTCACAGGCTCGCAGTAGTATGACTAATATAAGTACTACTGCGAGTTCGCACAATTTTGCAAAAATAGAACTGCATAGGTCACTATAAAAATTTGTCACAACCCGCTCCTATTTTTCGGAATATGATTACGTGGCCAGTCCAGCCTATGCCACGACATCGACAGTAGTACTTTGTCTAGACCTCAACGTCAATCTTAAATGCAACAAAGTTATATCTATTTGCTCATTCATAATAATTATTCAAATTACAATCAATAATACATCGAAATAATCTTTGAAAACAAATCCGATAAATTAAATAAAAGAACTATTTAATCTATCTAGAGTATAAGGTCGGCCTCCAAGATCTCTATCTCCATCCGTGTGGTCCGTAGAGCATAAGATATCAAATCACCAACAACAATCCAGTCAGAAAAGGAGCAAAGTACAATCCTATTTCAATAATGTAACTCAGCACAAAATAAAACTAAACGGATAGGGATGCAGTAAAATATGACAATAAGCGGAACATGTATATGAACTGGAAACAATAACACGTAGAAGTGGAACACTGGCAATGTCACGACCCGCACCCGCTTTCCGGACGCGAGCTCGTGAGCAAGCCAGCTACGTATCGAGCGGACTCCAGCCCGACTCGAGTACGTATAAGCTGTCATGATCATGGTATCATATCTAGTCTAAACTATATCTCAATCCACATGAGTCATATAAACAAGAATGAACAAGTATGTGTCGTGGTCTGCAGCCCACTAGCATGTATGTCCGATAAGACTCTAAAGAAAAATAACAAGAGTCTAAACTGAATCAAGAAACAGGATATCCTATGATAATGAAGAAAAGCACGAGAGGATAATAAACACAATAACGATACCTGAATCCCGTAAGCGTATCATTACGTTTGTCATCCAGAGCTGCTAAATAACTCCACGCAATAACTAACCTGAAGAGATCATCAGGTCCTCAGGGGACATAGCAAGATACATAAAAATATGCCTATCTAACAGTTTATCATGCAATAAAGAAAATACAGGAAATAATAGGAAAAGACCAATCAGCACAAAAATACGACTATACACGACTGGAAGAACCACTACGCCTAAACGAACTGCTGGAGAAAACAAGGAAACACGATATCACGATGTCAATGAACAACCAATCGAATACTCAAACCCTCGCCCCTAGTGTAGACTCGCAGGTTTGAACAACTACTAGCTCTCGCCCCTAGTGTGGACTCGCAAGCTAGCATCACCCTCGTCCCTAGTGTGGACTCGCAGGTGTGAACCATATACTACTAACCCTCGTCCCTAGTGTGGACTCGCAGGCTAGCATCACCCTTGTAGCTTCCCTTCCCGAAAATTCTTGAAATATTTTTTTTATTTTATTTTATTTATTTGATTTAAATAGTGATTTTTAGATTTTTTTTATAAATGATTATTTAGTTAATTATTACGGTAGATAATTTTTGCCATGGTTTAGATTTGGAGTACAAGGTGACTAGGAATCATGGCACGGATAGTGCAGTGGCGTGCTTTGATTAGTGTTTAGCCATGGTAGGGGAAGGCCGAGCCATTGGATTGTTCTAACTAGGAAAACCAGGCCAAGTTGCGAATTAATCCCTATAAATGGTTTAATTAGTTATTTATTAATATTTTGACTTTTAGGAATTTCTTTTTACCAAAATAGCCCGGACTGGATCCGAACTAAGCCCAAGCCCTTGTAGGCACCCAGTGTACACAAAGATTCCATGTAGACATATTTTTAAGTAGATGCAATACCGAATATGGGATGTGTAATTCGTTATTATCATTATTAATATTATTATTATTATTGTTTTATTATCAATACTATTGAGGTATTGTTATATATATATATACACATATACATACATATATAATATATATTTATATAAATACACATATACAATAATTATATATAGATACGCATGCACATATATATAAATATATTTATATATATACATATGTATATATATTAATAAATTATAAATAGAATTACGAATCAATATATATATATATATATATATATATATATATATATATATATATATATATATATATATATATATATATATATATATATATATATATGTATAGGTATTAATTGCTAAATAGAGAAAAAGAAAAACAAAACCCAAAACAAAACAACCAGCCCGGCCTGCCCATGAACCCAACCCACTTGGCCCGGGCAAATTCCCCAGCCCGAGCTGAAATCCTTCACAGCCAGGCCGACCTACCCTGCTGTTTAAACCCAAGCGCGAGTGAATAAATAGGAAAAACCGAGAGAGTGCAGAGAAAATTCTCTCAACCCTAGCCGCCCCTACCATTCTCTGGTTCCTTCTTTCGTTCCGCCGCGGTCCCATCTTGTTCGGCATCGACGAGTCCCTGCGGGCGTGGGTGCGATATCAGGCGAGCACCGCCATGAGGACGGCGGCACTGAATCGGGGGCTCCTTCGACACTCCATCCTTCGCCTCGGCGTTGCAGTCTCCGACGTAGTACAAGCAGTACGGCTCCGCTGAGACCACTCAAAGCCTCGACAGAGAATTCAACCTACATCTTCTCGCGCCAGAAGCGACCACCGGAGCTGCTTTCGTCTACACGTCAAGCCCGACGCATTGGCTCCATCTACTTCCAAGCACTCGGCGAGACGGCCTTACCCAATCTAGGCACTGAAGTTCTTCCCCTCTATGATATTTGATCCCTTCTTCTCTCCATTCCTTCTACGCCTTGGTTAGTTGGTAGATTCAAAGTAAGCTTGCATGCTTTGAATGGTTGGGTACGTATAAGTTTATATAACAGATTGAATGATTCACCGTTGGTTGCTTACGAGTAGGGTGATTAATAAATCAAACACTAAGATGGCCATTATAGATCAGAAAAGAAGCTACTATGAGTATCAAAACTGGAGGTTCGGCCAATTTAAGAGGCTGGTTATAACCTCCAATAAATACTGGCATGACATGAGAGTTAAGGACATTATAGGCTATGTTGTCCCTTTCAAAAAACCGAACACTAAATCTTGCTTAGTAGAACATGTATTACGAGTGGACTATGTTATTTTAATACTATGCACAGACATGAGTTGGGCCCTTCACTATGTGGGAGGGAGAGTGTACATAACAGTACACACAGCTTGTTTTTGAGGTGTCAGTACAGAGATTTGTGTTATAAACTTATAAGTTCCCTTAGCATGAAGAAGCCTTGGGGGAACTATGAAAGAAGTGTGGGTTACTTCATTCCGCTAGAGCCATACTAAAAATTGAGAGCTTAGCTCACCTGATTGGGACGCATATGGATTTGTGAGTGATCATGGGTTCGATCCCCGTGTTGGTACATGGAAGGGGTTTTGTTGCCTTGTTTCTTTATTGCCCTTTGTGTTGTTTCTCTGTTGCCCATTTTTATGTTCTTCCATTTCCTGGTAACTTGTCAACAAAGTGTTAATATTGAACATAACACATGAGCAACTATATCAGAGATCTAGCCTATTGGTTGTGTGCTTAGGTTGTAGAGGTGAGGTGTAAGGTTCAAGCCCTAGTTTGGTTGCTTTTGAAGTTTTGAGTTTTAATTTTTGTTATACTCTTGTATTGAATCAACTTAAGGTAAATTGGTATGACCTATTACATTCTGGCCCATTAATTCTAATACCCTTGCTACCGAACTTTAATACCTTACCATTAATTTAGTAAATTAGTGTCACCAACTGAAATACATTCTTTTGTGGCCGCCCTTAATGTATATAATCTAACATCATGGTTGGGAATGGTCCTAGAAATATTTTCTCTCCTTAAGTATTATTTAAGTAAACCCTAGTAGCGGTAATTAATTAATTCCTAAACTATTCTATAGGCTCCCTGGATTGCTTGGACCTGATTTTTGTGACGGACTCTCACTCTCTGCTTCCGGTTACAGGCAAGTATACCTTGCCTTCCTCTACAGTTTTATTTATATGCATTGTATTTTATTTTTCCAGTTTTGATTATTTATGGACATGTGCTTTTCGTATTATATTATTTTTGAGTTTTTTTTTATTGCATATAGCCGTGTTCATGTTTGGTCTTGTGGTTCACACTTGGAGTTTCTCGTCAGTACCTTGCTTGAGTCGTGTCATAGAACGAGTACGTGTAATTGAACCGCTAAATCCTTGATATTGTTTTCTTGACACCAGAGAGTCCACACTTGGGACGAGGGTGTTTTTCTTGATCTGTTTACATCCGTGAGTTCACAATCGGGACTAGGATGTCGATTATTTATATCAGAGAGTCCACACACGGGACGAGGATGTAGTATTTGTACCAGAGAGTCCACACTCGGGACGAAGGTGCCTTGCCGTGAACTAACCAGAGAGTCCACACTCGGGACGAGGGTTAGTACTAACCAGAGAGTCCACACCCGGGACAAGGGTTAGTGTTTAGTTCAAACCTACGAGTCCACACTCGGGATGAGGGTTTGGTTTCTTCCATTGATCTCGTGATTATCGTTCATTCGGCAGTTCATTTACACGTAGTTGTTCTAGTATTCGTGTTCATATTCTAGTATTCGTGATTCGTGTTCGTGTTCTAGTATTTGTGTTCGTGTTCGTAGTCATTTGTCTTGTTCTTGTTCTTTCTTGTTTATTTCTTGGGCATGATAAAACTGCTAGATAGACATATATATTATGTATCTTGCTATGTCCTCTGAGGACCTGATGATCTCTTCAGGTTTAGTGAGTGCATGGAGATAGCTATTAGTTCTGGATGTCGGATGGGATGATACGCTTATGGGATTCAGGTATCATATTGTATTTATTATCAGCTCGGGCTTTCATACCTTATCATGAGATATCATGTTTCCTGATTCAGTTTTAGACTCTTGTTACTTTCTTAGAGTCTTATCGAACATATATGCTAGTGGGCTGTAGACCACGACACATACTTGTTCATTCTTGTTATAATTCTTATTGTGGGTTGAGATAAAGTTTAGACTTGCCTTAATTAAGCCCATTGCCATAGCCGTGACAACGTTTACGTATTCGAGTCGGGCTGGAGTCCGCTTGATGCGTAGCTGGCTTGCTCACGTTCTCGCGTCCGAAAAGTGGGTGCGGGTCGTGACAAGTTTTTTTTGGTGGCCCATGCAGGTCAGAGCATATCGTACCGGTTACGTAACTATACTGGTATGAGCCTGCACAACTGACTAAACCCTTAGAAATCTCAATCCATACTGCCTTGAAAATTCTCCTAGAAATTCTCTACATCCTTGAAATTTCATATTTGTTCTCGATTTTTCTTCCTTGCCTTTTCGTATCCTTGATTCTCGTCCCGTCCTATTTCGGGGTGACGAATAATCGTGCTGTCTAGAATTCATCAGAGATTCTTAAGTTATAGTATAATATTGCTTGATTTTGAATATTGATTGTTTGATAGATATGTGAGGATTATATATGCCCTATGCCTAGATATCTGCTGGTAGAATTGTAGCAACTAGTTAGAAGACCATAAGACTTTAGTGACCGTATTTTGAGGAGTAGTGTGACCAAAGGTGGGTAGAAGTCCTCGAAGTTTTGTAGTTACGAAATGACTAGAGAATGTTATAAAATATTTTTGAGGAATTAAATTGAGGAGATTAAGGTAATAGTGGACTTTAAAATTTTAAGGAATAGGTATGAATTGGAGTTTCGAGGACGAAATTATTTTTAAGGTGGGTAGATTTGTAGCTTCCCTTCCCGAAAATTCTTGAAATATTATTTTATTTTATTTTATTTATTTGATTTAAATAGTGATTTTTAGATTTTTTTTATAAATAATTATTTAGTTAATTATTACGGTAGATGATTTTTGCCATGGTTTAGATTTGGAGTACAAGGTGACTAGGAATCATGGCACGGATAGTGCAGTGGCGTGCTTTGATTAGTGTTTAGCCATGGTAGGGGAAGGCCGAGCCATTGGATTGTTCTAACTAGGAAAACCAGGCCAAGTTGCGAATTAATCCCTATAAATGGTTTAATTAGTTATTTATTAATATTTTGACTTTTAGGAATTTTGTTTTACCAAAATAGCCCGGACTGGATCCGAACTAAGCCCAAGCCCATGTAGGCACCCAGTGTACACAAAGATTCCATGTAGACATATTTTTAAGTAGATGCATTGCCGAATATGGGATGTGTAATTCGTTATTATCATTATTATTATTATTATTATTATTATTATTATTATTGTTTTATTATCAAAACTATTGAGGTATTGTTATATATGTAAAATATGTATAAGCACCAGGATATATATATATATATATATATATATATATATATATATATATATATATATATATATATATATATATATATATATATATATATTGATTCGTAATTATATTTATAATTTATTAATATATATACATATGTATATGTGTAAATATATTTATATATATGTGCATGTGTATCTATATATAATTATTGTATATGTGTATTTATATAAATATATATTATATATGTATGTATATGTGTATATATATTTATGTGTATATATATATATATATATATATATATATATATATATATATATATATATATATATATATATATATATATATATATTTTTATGTGTATATATATTTATGTGTATATATATATATATATATATATATATATATATATATATATATATATATATATATATATATATATATATATATATATATATATATATATTTTTTTTTATATATATACACATAAAAATATATATACACATAAATATATATACACATAAAAATATATATATATATATATATATATATATAGATATATATATATATATATATATATATATATATATATATATATATATATATATTTATATTATGTATATACGTGCATATGTGTGTGTATATAATATATATATATATATATATATATATATATATATATATATATATATATATATATATATATATATATATATATATGAATATGTATATGTATAGGTATTAATTGCTAAATAGAGAAAAAGAAAAACAAAACCCAAAAAAAAAAAAAACCAGCCCGGCCTGCCCATGAACCCAGCCCACTTGGCCCGGGTAAATTCCCCAGCCCGAGATGAAATCGAGTGAATAAATAGGAGAAACCGAGAGAGAGCAGAGAAAATTCTCTCAACCCTAGCCGCCCCTACCATTCTCTGGTTCCTTGTTTCGTTCCGCCGTCGTCCCATCTTGTTCGGCATCGACGAGTCCCCGCGGGCGTGGATGCGATATCAGGCGAGCACCGCCATGAGGACGGCGGTACTGAATCGGGAGCTCCTTCGACACTCCATCCTTCGCCTCGGTGTTGCAGTCTCCGACGTAGTACAAGCAGTACGGCTCCGCTGAGACCACTCAAAGCCTCGACAAAGAATTCAACCTACATCTTCTCGTGCCAGAAGCGACCACCGGAGCTGCTTTCGTCTACACGTCAAGCCCGACGCATTGGCTCCATCTACTTCCAAGCACTCGGCGAGACGGCCTTACCCAAGCTAGGCACTAAAGTTCTTCCCCTCTATGGTATTTGATCCCTTCTTCTCTCCGTTCCTTCCACGCCTTGGTTAGTTGGTAGATTCAAAGTAAGCTTGCATGCTTTGAATGGTTGGGTACGTATAAGTTTATATAACAGATTGAATGATTCACCGTTGGTTGCTTACGAGTAGGGTGATTAATAAATCAAATACTAAGATGGCCATTATATATCAGAAAAGAAGCTACTATGAGTATTAAGACTGGAGGTTCGGCCAATATAAGAGGCTGGTTATTACCTCCAATAAATACTGGCATGACATAAGAGTTAAGGACAGTATAGGCTATGTTGTCCCTTTCGGAAAACCGAACACTAAATCTTGCTTAGTAGAACATGTATTACGAGTGGACTATGTTATTTTAATACTATGCATAGACAGGAGTTGGGCCCTTCACTATGTGGGAGGGAGAGTGTACATAACAGTACACACAGCTTGTTTTTGAGGTGTCAGTACTTAGATTTGTGTTATAAACTTATAAGTTCCCTTAGCATGAAGAAGCCTTGGGGGAAGTATGAAAGAAGTGTGGGTTACTTCATTCCGCTAGAGCTATACTAAAAATTGAGAGCTTAGCTCACCTGATTGGGACGCATGTGGATTTGTGAGTGATCATGGGTTCGATCCCCGTGTTGGTACAGGGAAGGGGTTTTGTTGCCTTGTTTCTTTATTGCCCTTTGTGTTGTTTCTTTGTTGCCCATTTTTATGTTCTCCCATTTCCTGGAAACTTGTCAACAAAGTGTTAATAATGAACATAACACATGAGCAACCATATCTGAGATCTAGCCTATTGGTTGTGTGCTTAAGTTGTAGAGGTGAGGTGTAAGGTTCAAGCCCTAATTTGGTTGCTTTTGAAGTTTTGAGTTTTAATTTTTGTAATACTCTTGTATTGAATCAACTTAAGGTAAATTGGTATGACCTATTACATTCTGGCCCATTAATTCTAATACCCTTGCTATCGAACTTTAATACCTTACCATCAATTTAGTAAATTAGTGTCACCAACTGAAATACATTCTTTTGTGGCCACCCTTAATGTATATAACCTAACATCATGGTAGGGAATGGTCCTAGAAATATTTCCTCTCCTTAAGTATTATTTAAGTAAACCCTAGTAGCGATAATTAATTAATTCCTAAACTATTCTATAGGCTCCCTGGATTGCTTGGACCTGATTTTCGTGACGGACTCTCACTCTCTGCTTCCGGTTACAGGCAAGTATACCTTGCCTTCCTCTACAGTTTTATTTACATGCATTGTATTTTATTTTTCCAGTTTTGATTATTTATGGACAAGTGCTTTTTGTATTATATTATTTTTGAGTTGTTTTTATTGCATATAGCCGTGTTCATGTTTGGTCTTGTGGTTCACACTTGGAGTTTCTCGTCAGTACCTTGCTTGAGTCGTGTCATAGAATGAGTACGTGTAATTGAACTGCTAAATCCTTGATATTGTTTCCTTGACACCAGAGAGTCCACACTCAGGACGAGGGTGTTTTTTTTGATCTGTTTACATCCGTGAGTCCACACTCGGGACTAGGATGTTTATTATTTACATCAGAGAGTCCACACATGGGACGAGGATGTAGTATTTGCACCAGAGAGTCCACACTCGGGACGAGGGTGCCTTGCCATGAACTAACCAGAGAGTCCACACTCGGGACGAGGGTTAGTACTAACCAGAGAGTCCACACTCGGGACGAGGGTTAGTGTTTAGTTCAAACCCGTGAGTCCACACTCGGGATGAGGGTTTGGTTTTTTTCTATTGATCTCGTGATTATCGTTCATCCGGCAGTTCATTTACGCGTAGTTGTTCTAGTATTCGTGTTCATGTTCTAGTATTCGTGATTCGTGTTCGTGTTCTAGTATTTGTGTTCGTGTTCGTGTTCGTAGTTATTTGTCTTGTTCTTGTTCTTTCTTGTTTATTTTTTGCGCATGATAAAACTGCTAGATAGGCATATATATTATGTATCTTGCTATGTCCTCTGAGGACCTGATGATCTCTTCAGGTTTAGTGAGTGCATGGAGATAGCTATTAGTTCTGGATGTCGGATGGGATGATACGCTTGCGGGATTCAGGTATCGTATTGTATTTATTATCAGCTCGGGCTTTCATACCTTATCATGAGATATCATGTTTCCTGATTCAGTTTTAGATTCTTGTTACTTTCTTAGAGTCTTATCGAACATATATGCTAGTGGGCTGCAGACCACGACACATACTGGTTCATTCTTGTTTATAATTCTTATTGTGGGTTGAGATATAGTTTAGACTTGCCTTGATTAGGCCCATTGCCATAGCCGTGACAGCGTTTACGTATTCGAGTCGGGCTGGAGTCCGCTTGATGTGTAGCTGGCTTGCTCACGTTCTCGCGTCCGAAAAGCGGGTGCGGGTCGTGACAACCCTCGTCCCTTCTGTGGACTCGCAGGTGTAGACATATAACTACTAACCCTCGTCCCTGGTATGGACTCGCAGATTAGCTTACTAACTCTTACCCCTGGTGTGGGCTCGCAAGTTAGCTTAACTACTAACCCTCATCCCTAATGTGGACTCGCAGATTAGCTTACTAACTCTCGCCCCTAGTGTGGGCTCGCAAGTTAGCTTAACTACTAACCCTCGCCCCTAATATGGACTCGCAGGTTAGCTTCAAGAATTTCAAGGTACAACAGTTCCGATATGACTTATTCATCCTATGACATGATGTGACTCAGTCCAATTATAAGAGATGACACGACACGACCCAATCATGATACACGAGAAAACCAATCCAATATGAACTATAAAGCTAATTATAAACAAGGCTATATATAAACTAGTAGGCATGATATACAAATCACATATAAATAATCAACTAATAAAATTGTATAATAATATAAATATGCATGTAAATAAACTGTAGAGGAAGGCAAGGTATCTTGCCTAGAGGTTGCCCGCAGATCAAACAAATACATAGTCAACTGGTAAGCCATACAGTCCAAGTCATCGCAACTGTCTCCGAAAGCTGAAACAAATATTGCCAACATTCTCAGAATAGTCAAATTAGCTAGGATTGCTTGTCCTTAAGTCCAATTCTGGACACAGGGGCAAAACGATAATTTCGGGCAAAAACGATATCCGCCGTTGGACCCGCTTTGCACCGAAAAGCGTGCCAGAGTCAATGGTCTCTAAAGTCGTCAAACTACTTGTCTACGGATCCGGTTTTCCGATACGAACCCAACCGTATATCCAAAGTTGGATTCCGGTGGGCCGTGCACAAAATCGTCCGTTGAATCGGACCGTGAGGCCCGTAAAACGACAATTTTATCAACTGTCTCAGAATCGGACCAAACTTGGCATACAGGACCAGAAAAATGATACGGTCCTGCAGGCGTAAGTTTTGTCTCGATCTGACGAGCGTGCACAAAGTAATTGAGAAATTTGCACAGAGGCCGATACGGTGAATTTTGACGGATACGCATCAAATTCGTCGCGCACACGCGACCAATTTAAATTCTGTCAAAGCCCACACGACCCCGAAGCCGTTACACACCTTTCTATTCTTTCGGTTCGCGATCACGTCGCCCGGAATGGCGGGACGCACGTCGTGTGGATGGATTTTATTGAATTTTCACAATTTCGAAAACAGGTTTTTCTAAAAGTTTGAAACTGAATAAATCACAAAATAACCAATGAAAAATAAAACTATGAATGGGGTTGCCATCTCGTATATGTTGTCAACAGATCTGTTCAAGCGGTTTTTCCAAGGTTTGCGTTATCCTGGTCGAAAATCGACCGCGAACTTAGGGTTTTAGTACCGTTTCTAACTTCTAAAAATCGGGTTTTTCCTCAATTTTAGTATTTGATTTTCTTCGCATACGTCGCGAATCAAACTAAATTAATTGAAGGGTCGTGAACTCAGTTAGGTTGTCTACGTACCAGGGAAAGCGGCACGCAAAACGATCGAACGTGGATGGAGTAATGTCCTCGCGAAGTTGAGCCATTGACGCAACTTCTATCGTTGCTTGCTGTCACTGATGCGATGTCGCGCTGTTCGTACGACCGGCGGTGCCTGGCCGGCCGGCGGTGGCTCTCCGCCACGCCGCGCGCAGGGCCAGGGGTCGGCGTGGCGATCCAGGTTTAGGGTTTGCGCATCAATCCTCTCGATTACTCTCGCTATTTATCATACATGCGTGCAACAGAGGGGGCTCGGGTCTGGACTTTCAGTTGGGAAGTTGCTTCGTGGGAACCCGCAAGGCTTTGATGGGCTGCTGTTGGGTTATTAGGCTGGGACTTGCCTGGCTTTGGCTTGTTTTTGTTTTCATTATTTCTTTTTCTATTCCCTTTTCATTTATATAACTAATATATATATATATATATATATATATATATATATATATATATATATATATATATATATATATATATATATATATATATATATATATCCGTAGTGATAACGTTTGGAATTGGGACATGATTCGAGATTGGTCAAGCAACGGAACAGTGGATAGCATTCGTCAGCACGAACTTATCATTGGGCCCGAGGCAGATAAACTGAAGTGGTCGCCGGCAACCTCTGGAGCCTTCTCCGTGCGATCGGCGAGACTCACGATCCAAGAGAACGGGCCAGACCTATTCATCACGCGTTATTGGCACTCTTGTATCCGTAAGAAATGGTCCTTCCTCCTGTGGAGAGTCATGAGAAAGAAACTGCCAACCGACGACACCCTCAACTCTATCGGTTTCAGCCTGGCATCTGCTTGTAATTGCTGCACTGAGCGCCAGACGGAAACTATTGACCACATCTTCCGGGAGGGAAGCCTCCCTGACAAAATCTGGAGCTACCTCAATCACAACTACAACACTTCTCCAGGAGACGGGCGCTTTATCGATCTTCTGGCCCACTGGGGAGCCGCCTCCCACGGCCACCAGATCGTTGCAGCGGCCGCTACCTGGGCAATCTGGAAAAATCGCAACAAAGCGAGATACGGGAAATTCACCAGCAATGTCGCAAAAGGAGTTCACTCTGCTCCCACAGACCTCCGGCATTCGTGCAATCGTACATCCTTTAGTTTTGGCGGCTGCGACCGCCCTTCTCCCCTGTCTTACCTTTTGTGGTATACTTTTTCTTGTATACGTGTCAGGCTTCAGCATTTTGAGTCTTGATTTATAAAAAGAGGGGGTTTCTTAAAAAAATATATATATATATCCACATAATTACGTATGTATATGTATACATACATATATACCCGCATATACATAAATATATAATATATATATATATATATATATATATATATATATATAAATACACATATACACATATATATCTATACACAAATATATATTTATATATATATTTATATATATACACATGCACATAATTACCTATATTGTACATGTAACAATTATTAGAAATTAAATGCCAAGACGTAAAGATATTGCATCTACCTAGAATATGTCTACATGACCGTATTGGGTCTCGCTACATGCCTACATGGGCTTGGATTTGGTTCGGCTCAGTTCGGACTAACTTGGTTCAACCAGGTTCCTGCAAAATCTAATAATAATTAATTTAAACTTATTTATAAAGGTCATGCTATAACATGGCCTGGTTTTCCTAGTTAGGACACTCCTATGGCTCGGCATTCCCCTACCATGGCTAAACATTAGTCAAAGCACGCTACTGCACTATCCGTGCCACGATTTCTAGTCACCTTATACTCCAATCTCAACCATGATTAAAATCATCTACCATAATAATTAACTAAATAATTATTTATAAAATCATAAATCACCATTTTAAATCAAATAAATAAAAAATAAATAAATAAATAAATAATATTTTAAAAAAAATTCCGGGAAGGGAGGCTACAAATCTACCCACCTTAAAAATAATTTCGTCATCGAAATTCAAATTCATAACTATTCCCTTAAACTTAAAGTCCTTAATCTCCTCAAATTTAATTTCTTCAAAAATATTTTATGACATTCTCTAGTCATCCCGTAACTACGAAATTTCGAGGACTTCTACCCACCTTTGGTTACATTACTCCTCAAAACACGGTCACTAAAGTCTTTTTGTCTTCTAACTAGTTGCTAACGATTCTACCGGCAGATATCTAGGCATATGGCATCTATAATCCCGCATATCTATAAACAACCAAATATTCAATAGTCAAACAATATTATACTATAATTAAGAATTTCTAATGAATCCTAGACAGCATAATATTTGTCACCCCCGGAATAGGAAGCGACGAGAATCAATGGTACGAAAGCAAGGGAGTATAATTGAGAGCAATTATATGAAATTTTTAAGGACGTAGAGAATTTCTAGAAGAATTTTTCAAGGCAGAGTGGATTGAGATTTCTAAGGTTTAGTCATTGTCGCAGGCTCGTATCAGTACAGTTACGTAACCGATACGATATGCTCTGACCTGCATGGGCCACCACAAAAACTTGTCACGACCCGCACCCGCTTTCCGGACGCGAGCTAGTGAGCAAGCCAGCTACGTATCGAGCGGACTCCAGCCCGACTCGAGTACGTATAAGCTGTCATGATCATGGTATCATATCTAGTCTAAACTATATCTCAATCCACATGAGTCATATAAACAAGAATGAACAAGTATGTTTCGTGGTCTGCAGCCCACTAGCATGCATGTCCGATAAGACTCTAAAGAAAAATAACAAGAGTCTAAACTGAATCAAGAAACAGGATATCTCATGATAATGAAGAAAAGCACGAGGGGATAATAAACACAATAACGATACCTGAATCCCGTAAGCGTATCATCACGTCTGCCATCCAGAGCTGCTAACTAACTCCACGCAATAACTAACCTGAAGAGATCATCAGGTCCTCAGGGGACATAGCAAGATACATAAAAATATGCCTATCTAGCAGTTTATCATGCAATAAAGAAAATACAGGAAATAATAGGAAAAGACCAATCAGCACGAAAATACGACTATACACGACTGGAAGAACCACTACGCCTAAACGAACTGCTGGAGAAAACAAGAGAACACGATATCACGATGTCAATGGACAACCAATCGAATACTCAAACCCTCGCCCCTAGTGTGGACTCGCAGGTTTGAACAACTACTAGCCCTCGCCCCTAGTGTGGACTCGCAAGCTAGCATCACCCTCATCCCTAGTGTGGACTCGCAGGTGTGAACCATATACTACTAACCCTTGTTCCTGGTGTGGACTCGCAGGCTAGCATCACCCTCGTCCCTTGTGTGGACTCGCAGGTGTAGACATATAACTACTAACCCTCGTCCCTGGTGTGGACTCGCAGATTAGCTTACTAACTCTCACCCCTGGTGTGGGCTCGCAAGTTAGCTTAACTACTAACCCTCGTCCCTAATGTGTACTCGCAGATTAGCTTACTAACTCTCGCCCCTAGTGTGGGCTCGCAAGTTAGCTTAACTACTAACCCTCGCCCCTAATGTGGACTCGCAGGTTAGCTTCAAGAATTTTAAGGTACATCAGTTCCGATATGACTTATTCATCCTATGACACGATGCGACTCAGTCCAAGTACAAGAGATGACACGACACGACCCAATCACGATACACGAGAAAACTAATCCAATATGAACTATAAAGCTAATTATAAACAGGGCTATATATAAACTAGCAGGCATGATATACAAATCACATATAAATAATCAACTAATAAAACTATATAATAATATAAATATGCATGTAAATAAACTGTAGAGGAAGGCAAATCTTGCCTGGAGGTTGCCCGCAGATCAAACAAATACATAGTCAACTGGTAAGCCATACAGTCCAAGTCATCGCAACTGTCTTCGAAAGCTGAAACAAACATTGCCAACATTTTTAGAATAGTCAAATTAGCTAGGATTGCCTATCCTTGAGTCCAATTCTGGACACAGGGATAAAACGATAATTTCGGGCAAAAATGATGTCCGCCGTTGGATCCGTTTTGCACCGAAAAGCGTGCCAGAGTCAATGGTCTCTAAAGTTGTCAAACTATATGTCTACGGATTCGGTTTTCCGATGCGAACCCAACCGTATATCCAAAGTTGGATTCCGGCGGGCCGTGCACAAAATCGTCCGTTGAATCGGACAGTGGGGCCCGCAAAACGACAATTTTATCAACTGTCTCAGAATCGGACCAAACTTGGCATACAGGACCAGGAAAACGATACGGTCCTGCTGGCACAAGTTTTGTCTCGATCTGACGAGCGTACACAAAGTAATTAAAAATTTTGCACAGAGGCCGATACAGTAAATTTCGACGGATACGCATCAAATTCGTCGTGCACACGCGACCAATTTGAATTCCATCAAAGCCTACATGACCACGAAGCCGTTACGCACCTTTCAATGCTTTCGGTTCGCGACCACGTCGCCCGGAATGGCGGGACGCACGTCATGTGGATGGATTTTATTGAATTTTCACAATTTCGAAAACAGGTTTTTCTAAAATTTTGAAACTGAATAAATCACAAAATAACCAATGAAAAATAAAACTATGAATGGGGTTGCCATCTCGTATATGTTGTCAACAAATCTGTTCAAGCGGTTTTCCAAGGTTCGCGTTATCCTGGTCGAAAATCGACCGCGAACTTAGGGTTTTAGTACCGTTTCTAACTTCTAAAAATCAGGTTTTTCCTCAATTTTAGTATTTGATTTTCTTCGCGTACATCGCGAATCAAACTAAAATAATTGAAGGGTCGTGAACTCGGTTAGGTTGTCTATGTACAAGGGAAAGCGGCACACAAAACGATTGAACGTGGATGGAGTAATATCCTCGCAAAGTTGAGCCGTTGACGCAACTTCTATCGTTGCTTGCTGTCACTGATGTGCTGTCGCGCTGTTTCGTGCGGCCGGCGGTGCCTGGCCGGCCGGCGGTGGCTCTCCGTCGTGCGCGTGCATGGCCAGGGGTCGGTGTGGCGATCCAGGTTTAGGATTTGCACATTATGAGACCCGTCTCACTGTATCGGTATTTTATACGGATACGTGTTTATTGAGCCGTATTTCGTATTTCTCGATTTGCGTGATATTTTAAAATTTTCCTAAGTGTAGGATTTTCATGACTTGGTTTAACTTAGACTTGGTTTTATTTGGTTCGGTTCCACTTTGACTTGGTTTGATTTAGTTTGGTTTCTCATGAGATGAGGTGTATGGTTTAGATTTAGTGGAGAGGAATGAATGGTGGAGATTGCTTGGGCTTGTTATATAAGCCACCTACCTCTCTCTCTCCTCCATTATTTTTATTTTCATTCCATCTTCATCTTCTTCCTCCAGCCCAAGGCAAGTACACCTTGCCGAACCTTGAACAAATTTATTTCTGTTTGTTCCATCTTCTTCCTTGCATGATTCTAAGCATCTTTAGAACTTAAAATTTTCGGTTTTACCGAATGGATTGTTGTAGATCTAGCTTTGTGGTAATTTCGGTTTTCCTGGGTTTTGATCTGTCAAACTTGCATATTTTGCTAGTTGATGGTTTCATGTTGTAGAGAATTCATTCTACCCCGAATTGACCTATGGAAGTCCGAATTTGGACTCCGGTTGGAAGTTTGGTGGTATGGAGAAGCCACGGCATTTTCTATAAATTTCTTCTCAGTTGGCAAATGTTGCTGGCTTGCATTAGTTTCGGCCGCAGGAGTCTTGCCTAGCCGCATGGGCGTGGCAGCATTAATTGCTTCCTGACATGATGGCATTTATGAGCTAGCCGCATGAGAATTTGCATTTAATGTATTGTTGAACACCAGCCGCATGCCTTCCTAAAAGCATTAAATGCCCTGCTTGTTTCCATAATGCAAAAGCATTAGATAATGTTTTGCTTCAGAAATGGCATTAAATGCACTTTTGCTAGCATATTAAATAATTGCTTGTGTCAGAATGCATTGAATGCAATTTTTAGCATTTTTCCACTAGCCGTATGGGACAAGCATTACTTGAATGCACTTTTCTAATGCAGACTTGCTCAAATGAGCCGCATGTATATTATGTATTTAAAACACTTTCTTGGAGGTAGCCGCATAAGCTTCTGGATAAAGCATCATCTGAATGCAATTTTTCCTAATGCTTTCTCTGGGAGCTCAAGCTGCATAAGAAATGCATTAAATGCATTTTTGCATTTTAGTCCACAACATCTAAAGCCCCAGCCGCATAGGAATGGAATAAAGTCACTTTAAGCATTAAGAACTTAGTATTATATGCATTGAGTATTTTTTTGTACTTTAAGCCTTATAGTTATAGAAAATACTTTAATGCACCTTTTTAAGAAAGGTCAGCCGCATAGGCTCTAATAGTTTAATATTTTATTTGTATTTAAGCCCTTTGTATTTAATGCACTTGCTTTAGCCTTAACCTTTTAGGTATTTGCATTTAAGGCCTTGTGTTTAATGCATTTGCATTCAAGCATCACCCTTAGTTTAAATGCTTTAGCACTAATGTGTGTTGGCCATTATTTCTTTATTATTATTTGTTGTACTTTCATGTAAGCAAATGTGAGGGTGAGCCGCATGGACATTTATAGCATTAGCAATTGCTTGATGCAGAGCCGCATAGCCTTTGGCTATTAAATATTATTATTTCTTGCATGTTGTATTTTTGTATGGAATCTAATGTGAGCCACATAGGTTTCCTTCCCCCACTATCTAATATTTTGGCCACGTGAGCCACTCTTTTACTGGCAGGCATCATTTTATTATTTGGCCACGTGTCCCTTTTTCCATTGTTTTGCTTGCAAAGTGGAAGCTTGCATTCATTACGGGTCCCACTCTCTTTGTCTTTTCTGATTGCGGAAATGTTTCTTGCTGGCATTTAATTTTGGAGCCGCATGGCCTCCCACCCATTCTTGGCCGCATGGCCCCTTTTTGTTATTTTCTGGCCGCATGGGTGGCCTCCCACTCTCTATGGCCGCATAATTGTTCTCCCACTTTTGGACCGCATGGGTCCCACTTTGATTGTTTAAATGTTTTATTTGCCTGGATTGTGGTCAGAATTTCTTTCCACTCCCAACATGAAAGTTGTAGAGTTTCTTCCTGGCTTCAAGAATATATATATTATTAATATATTATTATTTAATTGTGCAAGTTTCTCTCCTCCTTGATAATTGGCATGACTTGATAGTGACCCGCCGTGGTGCACTCCCGAAATGATAACTTGACCTAATAAATTGACATGATAACTTGATAAGTGAACTTGACATGATAATTCTTGATAGTGGCCCATCGTGGCGCACTCTTGATAAGTAATAATGATAATGATAGTGGCCCGTCGTGGCGCACTCCTGACAAGAATTAATTAGTATCCTGACACCGTGGGTGATTGTGTTTGTACAAATGAACCCGTCACGTCTTGCATCATGTCTAGGACATGAATCCCTGGTTTCCCACGGTCAGAGATTCATACTGAAATGGACTAAGGCTAATTACTATAATAATCCAGTAGTTCATGGAGAGACTTTCCCAGTTACCTGTTGCCCCTTTGATCCCGGCCTTATATATATACATAGGATTTGTTGCTATCCGTCGAGATGAGCGCACTTCCAGCCCGCCGTCGAGTGTGGTACCTTAGGACACATGTATCTTACTACAGTGTGTCTGCTATATCATGCTATCTTTTCCATTTCTTTGCTGGGGTCATTCAGGTAGTAACAAACGGGTAACCGGACTTGGAATTCTCATTGCATCTTGTTAGTAACTAGGCTTGTGATAACCCTAGCTAGTTAAAGTATCAAGCCGTACTTATTGCTTGGCCGAGAATGTTGGATGGAGTTCAGTCTGTCTATTCTTGTCTTGATCTTGTGCATGATTGTTACATATCCTGACTTCTTATTTTATCTTGCCGATAAATGGTGGGAGAAACCAAGTTCCGTTCAGACGAAGGATTACAACCCCGGTCCTTGTTTGGTTTACGGGTTGTAACCTGGTTATCTGAATAGTCCAATGGTCATCCCATCGTATATCACCTTCCCTATCTAAGTCTTGTCTAGATCCAGTTCTATTTATTTAACATGTTCTCCAGTTTACTTTCTGTCAAATGATGATTTACTTACTGTCTTCCTATGTTCGGGATAAGTGCATTGGTACCGCACGAATCTCGATCCTTCTTTACTTATTGTTTTCTCTCCCTGTTGATTGCTAATGATTGCTGGTTTTAAGTTCTTAGTTCGGCCTCCTTTGTGGTACTTGCTATTTGGGGTCTGACCCCACTGGTTTTGCATGGCCAGGTTCTGATAGAAGAGCCCGAAGGATCTACCGTACCATCTACTCGACGGTGACCAGCCGGAGCACCAGAGTGCCTCAGTGGGTTTCTTCTTCATACTCCCTCTGATATGTAAATTCTCTTCTTGTAACGTTTAGCCCCGAGCACGTGTTTAGCTCGTATTTTGGTATTTTCCTTGATGTTGTAGCCTATGGGCATAAACATGATATGTGTATTCTAGACTATAGCTAGTCCTTATCACGTACGACTAATACTCTAGCTAGTCCTCAGTTCTGTAGTACTGGCTTCATGATCAGTCATGTATATATGGTTCGGGACGCCTTACTATTGTATGTATGATGATCGTACTCCTTGCTCTTGTATAATTGCCTGTGATTGAGATACCTAGGATTGTTAAACCTTAGGATTGACTGATGGCTTGTAGAGTAATGTCTTGACAGCTTATACGTGATTTCAGAGTATTAACATACTTTGGGATTACGTAGCTGGCTATGTCTGCCCCCGCTCTCCAGTATTCTGGTTCTGGGGCGTGACATGGTTCTAGTGGTGGCCCATGCAGGTCTCGATTTTCAGATTTGTGGGGGTTACTATGTTTAGATATCTCAATCACGATTATCCTTATTGATCTCCTTCGGATTATTCTCTACCTCTGATACTTGACTTGATATCTATTTTGATCATTGATCATTCCTGTTCCCATAATTTGATCTTGTGTCCTTCAACTTTCAAGGGCACTATTCTTGATCCTTCTGATTATCTTGTTCGTGTTTTGTCGAGGGCAGCTCAGCATTCTTCAGCCAGGCCAGTTATGGAGGATCAGTCTCAGCATGCAGGAAGAGATGTCAGTCCATTTCGATCAGCCAGTCGCTTATGTCTTCGTATCTTGATACAGGTGATAAAGTTCATGTATCTGTTTCAACTACGATGACACGTCCTGGGTAGAGTCATGTCTTGAACTAAGTCATTGGTACCGACTTACCTTGAGGCTCGACTTTTATCCATTTTTTGGAGTCAGCTTAGGCCAGCGAGGACGTTGGTTTCTACACAACCGTCTCAGGAGACATATTGATCCATATGCCTCCAGCCCTTCTTGATCATGATTGTATTTGTTCTTGTGCATTTATTTACTGCTTACGCATTTATTTGCATTACTGATTGTTTTACTTTACTTATATGCCATGCTTGATTTATTGAGATTGTTGAGTTTCCTGGAGCTTTTGTTTTGATATCTTGCTCGACTAGCCTCAGGAAATTCCGAGGACGGAATTTTTCTAAGGTGTGGAGAGTTGTGAGACCCGTCTCACTGTATCGGTATTTTATACGGATACGTGTTTATTGAGCCGTATTTTGTATTTCTCGATTTGCGTGATATTTTAAAATTTTCCTAGGTGTAGGATTTTCATGACTTGGTTTAACTTAGACTTGGTTTTATTTGGTTCGGTTCCACTTTGACTTGGTTTGATTTAGTTTGGTTTCTCATGAGATGAGGTGTATGGTTTAGATTTAGTGGAGAGGAATGAATGGTGGAGATTGCTTGGGCTTGTTATATAAGCCACCTACCTCTCTCTCTCCTCCATTATTTTTATTTTCATTCCATCTTCATCTTCTTCCTCCAGCCCAAGGCAAGTACACCTTGCCGAACCTTGAACAAATTTATTTCTGTTTGTTCCATCTTCTTCCTTGCATGATTCTAAGCATCTTTAGAACTTGAAATTTTTGATTTTACCGAGTGGATTGTTGTAGATCTAGCTTTGTGGTAATTTCGGTTTTCCTGGATTTTGATCTGTCAAACTTGCATATTTTGCTAGTTGATGGTTTCATGTTGTAGAGAATTCATTCTACCCCGAATTGACCTATGGAAGTCCGAATTTGGACTCCGGTTGGAAGTTTGGTGGTATGGAGAAGCCATGGCATTTTCTATGAATTTCTTCTCAGTTGGCAAATGTTGCTGGCTTGCATTAGTTTCGGCCGTAGGAGTCTTGCCTAGCCGCATGGGCGTGGCAGCATTAATTGCTTCCTGACATAATGGCATTTATGAGCTAGCCGCATGAGAATTTGCATTTAATGTATTGTTGAACACCAGCCGCATGCCTTCCTAAAAGCATTAAATGCCCTGCTTGTTTCCATAATGCAAAAGCATTAGATAATGTTTTGCTTCAGAAATGGCATTAAATGCACTTTTGCTAGCATATTAAATAATTGCTTGTGTCAGAATGCATCGAATGCAATTTTTAGCATTTTTCCACTAGCCGCATGGGACAAGCATTACTTGAATGCACTTTTCTAATACAGACTTGCTCAAATGAGCCGCATGTATATTATGTATTTAATACACTTTCTTGGAGGTAGCCGCATAAGCTTCTGGATAAAGCATCATCTGAATGCAATTTTTCCTAATGCTTTCTCTGGGAGCTCAAGCCGCATAAGAAATGCATTAAATGCATTTTTGCATTTTAGTCCACAACATCTAAAGCCCCAGCCGCATAGGAATGGAATAAAGTCACTTTAAGCATTAAGAACTTAGTATTATATGCATTGAGTGTTTTTTTGCACTTTAAGCCTTATAGTTATAGAAAATACTTTAATGCACCTTTTAAAGAAAGGTCAGCTGCATAGGCTCTAATAGTTTAATGTTTTATTTGCATTTAAGCCCTTTGCATTTAATGCACTTGCTTTAGCCTTAACCTTTTAGGTATTTGCATTTAAGGCCTTGCGTTTAATGCATTTGCATTCAAGCATCACCCTTAGTTTAAATGCTTTAGCACTAATGTGTGTTGGCCATTATTTCTTTATTATTATTTGTTGTACTTTCATGCAAGCAAATGTGAGGGTGAGCCGCATGGACATTTATAGCATTAGCAATTGCTTGATGCAGAGCCGCATAGCCTTTGGCCATTAAATATTATTATTTCTTGCATGTTGTATTTTTGCATGGAATCTAATGTGAGCCGCATAGGTTCCCTTCCCCCACTATCTAATATTTTGGCCACGTGAGCCACTCTTTTACTAGCAGGCATCATTTTATTATTTGGCCACGTGCCCCTTTTTCCATTATTTTGCTTGCAAAGTGGAAGCTTGCATTCATTACGGGTCCCACTCTCTTTGTCTTTTCTGATTGCGGAAATGTTTCTTGCTGGCATTTAATTTTGGAGCCGCATGGCCTCCCACCCATTCTTGGCCGCATGGCCCCTTTTTGTTATTTTCTGGTCGCATGGGTGGCCTCCCACTCTCTATGACCGCATAATTGTTCTCCCACTTTTGGACCGCATGGGTCCCACTTTGATTGTTTAAATGTTTTATTTGCCTGGATTGTGGTCAGAATTTCTTCCCACTCCCAACATGAAAGTTGTAGAGTTTCTCCCTGGCTTCAAGAATATATATATTATTAATATATTATTATTTAATTGTGCAAGTTTCTCTCCTCCTTGATAATTGACATGACTTGATAGTGATCCGCCGTGGTGCACTCCCGACATGATAACTTGACCTGATAAATTGACATGATAACTTGATAAGTGAACTTGACATGATAATTCTTCACAGTGGCCCGTCGTGGCGCACTCTTGATAAGTAATAATGATAATGATAGTGGCCCGTCGTGGTGCACTCCTGACAAGAATTAATTAGTATCCTGACACCGTGGGTGATTGTGTTTGTACAAATGAACCCGTCTCGTCTTGCATCATGTCTAGGACATGAATCCCTGGTTTCCCACGGTCAGGGATTCATACTGAAATGAACTAAGGCTAATTACTAGAATAATCCAGTAGTTCATGGAGAGACTTTCCCAGTTACCTGTTGCCCCTTTGATCCCGGCCTTATATATATATACATGGGATTTGTTGCTATCCGTCGAGATGAGCGCACTTCCAGCCCGCCGTCGAGTGTGGTACCTTAGGACACATGTATCTTACTACAGTGTGTCTGCTATATCATGCTATATTTTCCTTTTCTTTGCTGGGGTCATTCAGGTAGTAACAAACGGGTAACCGGACTTGGAATTCTCATTACATCTTGTTAGTAACTAGGCTTGTGATAACCCTAGCTAGTTAAAGTATCAAGCCGTACTTATTGCTTGGCCGAGAATGTTGGATGGAGTTCAGTCTGTCTATTCTTGTCTTGATCTTGTGCATGATTGTTACATATCCTGACTTCTTATTTTATCTTGCCGATAAATGGTGGGAGAAACCAAGTTCCGTTCAGACGAAGGGTTAAAACCCCGGTCCTTGTTTGGTTTACGGGTTGTAACCTGGTTATCTGAATAGTCCAATGGTCATCCCATCGTATATCACCTTCCCTATCTAAGTCTTGTCTAGATCCAGTTCTATTTATTTAACATGTTCTCCAGTTTACTTTCTGTCAAATGATGATTTACTTACTGTCTTCCTATGTTCGGGATAAGTGCATTGGTACCGCACGAATCTCGATCCTTCTTTACTTATTGTTTTCTCTCCCTGTTGATTGCTAATGATTGCTGGTTTTAAGTTCTTAGTTCGGCCTCCTTTGTGGTACTTGCTATTTGGGGTCTGACCCCACTGGTTTTGCATGGCCAGGTTCTGATAGAAGAGCCCGAAGGATCTACCGTACCATCTACTCGACGGTGACCAGCCGGAGCACCAGAGTGCCTCAGTGGGTTTCTTCTTCATCCTTCCACTGATATGTAAATTCTTTTCTTGTAACGTTTAGCCCCGAGCACGTGTTTAGCTCGTGTTTTGGTATTTTCCTTGATGTTGTTGCCTACGGGCATAAACATGACATGTGTATTCTAGACTATAGCTAGTCCTTATCACGTACGACTAATACTCTAGCTAGTCCTCAGTTCTGTGGTACTGGCTTCATGATCAGTCATGTATATATGGTTCGGGACGCCTTACTATTGTATGTATGATGATCGTACTCCTTGCTCTTGTGTAATTGCCTGTGATTGAGATACCTAGGATTGTTAAACCTTAGGATTGACTGATGGCTTGTAGAGTAACCCCCATGTCTTGACAGCTTATACATGATTTCAGAGTATTAACATACTTTGGGATTACGTAGCTGGCTATGTCTGCTCCCGCTCTCCAGTATTCTGGTTCTAGGACGTGACACACATCAATCCTCTCGACTACTCTCGCTATTTATCATACACGCGTGCAACAGAGGGGGCTCGGGTCTGGACTTTCAGTTGGGAAGTTGCTTTGTGGGAACCCGCAAGGCTTTGATGGGCTGCTGTTGGGTTATTAGGCTGGGACTTGCCTGGCTTTGGCTTGTTTTTGTTTTCATTATTTCTTTTTCTATTCCCTTTTCATTTATATGACTAATATATATATATATTATATATATATATATATATATATATTTTTTATATATATATATATATATTTATATATATATATATATATATATATATACTAATATATATATATATATATATATATATATATATATATATATATATATATATATATATATATATTTTATATATATATATATATCCACATAATTACGTATGTATATGTATACATACATATATACCCGCATATATATATATATATATATATAATATATATAAATACACATATACACATATATATCTATACACAAATATATATTTATATATATATTTATATATATACACATGCACATAATTACCTGTATTGTACATGTAACAATTATTAGAAATTAAATGCCAATACCTAAAGATATTGCATCTACCTAGAATATGTCTACATGACCGTATTGGGTCTCACTACATGCCTACATGGGCTTGGATTTGGTTCGGCCCAGTTCGGACTAACTTGGTTCAACCAGGTTCCTGCAAAATCTAATAATAATTAATTTAAACTTATTTATAAAGGTCATGCTATAACTTGGCCTAGTTTTCCTAGTTAGGACACTCCTATGGCTCGGCATTCCCCTACCATGGCTAAACATTAGTCAAAGCACGCTATTGCACTATCCGTGCCACGATTCCTAGTCACTTATACTCCAATCTCAACCATGATTAAAATCATCTACCGTAATAATTAACTAAATAATTATTTATAAAATCATAAATCACCATTTTAAATCAAATAAATAAATAATAATAAATAAATAAATAATATTTTAAAATAATTCGGGAAGGGAGGCTACAGGCAAGAACAAGTATAAACAAGATAACTGGACAATGGACAGGAACAAGTAAGGCTAACTGATAATGTGTGTAAAATATCTTTCAAAATGTGAACGACTGGCTAATACGACTCATTATATAGATGGATATCCACAATAAAAATATATGGCTAACCATATGTAAGGTGTATGACTTAGCTATCTACAATAACAATAATTGAGATTTGCTCACATACCTAATTAGTATTTTCCCTTCCGACTCACTAAACAATAACAATATAACAATCATGGTACAGTAAGTCCTATCGTGTCACAATCATGTCTCAACTAGATACTAAATAAGAACACACACAAAATAGCATTATAATATAATAAGAAAATAAAATAATAGTGTACATGTCTCAAGTTAAGTTACAGTCGACGTGTGCGATATGATCATGTTGGCACAGAATAGATCAAAAGCTACAGTCATAATTTGTCCAAAAAGGTAATATCGAGATCCATAACGTCCAATGATTTTCAAATAAGCCCATGAAAAGAAAGTGCAAAGTCGTCGATTCGGTTCACTAGTCATCTATATGTTCTACAATTTAAATACAATATAAATAATTTACTTCAATTCTAGAAAATTAATATATTGTAGATTTTTGTGTCAGTTTTTTGAAACATCAAACGGATTACAAAAACGAGCTCAGAATCTCCCAAAATCTCGAAAATATTACGATGTATTAACTTTTAGACAATTGGCATTCAAACAATTTATAGGGAAATATATTGCTAATTTCCAAAATAAATTATAGATTATTAATGTTAACCTCAATATGGTACAAACAAAAAATAGAGGAAAACGGAGTCCGAAATTGGTTGCAACGGCTTTGCGAAGTTGCTATATGAAAAAATGAGGCTGAATTTATGATAAATTTTGGCTTATTTTGGACAAAAAGAGAGGAATTTTGGAAAAGAAAATACGAGAGATGACATAGATTCAAGAGGTATATATAATGGGTAGCAATTATTTAATTAGGATTAGATTGGAAGGGTTCTGGGTTTGAAAGAAGAATAAGGACTCCTTAAATAGATGGAGATTAACTCATAATTTCATAATTAGGTAAGGATCAAATACAATAAATAAATCTTTTTCATAAATCTAAATCAAATAAAATTTTATAACTCGATTAATAAATATGATCCAATATTTAGTTACCATACATAATTTAAAATTATATTTATTTCAATCAAAAATAATTCAAAACAATTTTGTATAATCCAAAAACTTATTTTAAATATTTTAAATAGATTTTATTGGTCAAAGACAATAATCAATCATGTCAAAACTAAATTAATTAAATCTAAATCTAATATTTTATTTCAACAATAGTTCAAAATAATATTCAATATTATCAAATAAAAAATTTCTAATAGAAAATATTTAAAATAAAATAAATAAAATTTTAAAAAAACCCGGGAACAATGGTTACATGGGGCAACTACAGGAATATCTTCATTGTTATTAGCTCACCGTAGTATGGAGCTTATGTCATTAGGATACACATCTTTTGAGTGGTGCATCTGCTATATATACATGTTAATTCTTGGGCCTGGATAATTAAGGGAGATTGCAGGGCAAGTAACCGATAAAAAATTCTCAAACTGTATATGTTACTAAATAGAATTATGACAACCCCATTTAACTAATGTATCAAGTCATACTAATTTTTTGGCTTGATGGATGGAGTCCAGTTCATGTCTTATCTTGCCTAGTGTAACCCCTCTTCCTAGAATTTTGGAAAATAGTTTAAATTAATTCTTTGAATTAAAATGGTGAATTTGAGGATTTTTTTTTATAAAATTTAATTAAATAGTTATTACGATAGATGGCCTTAGTCATGGTTGAGATTTGGAGCACAAGGTGACTAGAAATCATGGTACGGATGATGCAGTGGCGTGCTTTGACTAGTGTATTAGCTATGGTAAAAAAGATCGAGCCATAAGTGTGTCCCAACTAGGAAAACCAGGCCAAGTTGCAACATGACCACTATAAATAATTTAATTATTTATTATTAATATTATTTGACTTTTTGGTGACCCGGTTGTACCAATTTAGTTCGGACTGCACCCGAACCGAGCCTAAGACCACGTAGTCGGGTATGTGCATCCAGAGACGTCCGTTTAAATATGTATTGTGTATATATATAGTTGTATTTTATTTAAATGATTTAGCAGAAGATTGTATAAATGTTTGTTATACATTTATTAAATATTTTATTGTTATTAACGGATATTTTTATCTTAAAAATAGGATAATACCTTCCTTAGTTAGCCTTGTACATTTTGGGGATATTCAGACTATACCTACAATTGTGTGTACATCTAGTATTGATTTACTTTTTTTTTTTGGTTATCCTTATTATTGTTAATGTTATTGTCATTATAAATGTAAAAATATAGAATACTTATTGGTTACCTATTTTTAGTAAATAAATAGTAATGGTTGAACATACTTTGTTTGTAACCATATAGTAGACAATGCTAATAAAATAATATTAAGATCTTGGTTTTATTGCCTATTTTTTCATATATATATATATATATATATATTTTTTTTTTTTTTTTTTCATATATATATATATATATATATATATATATATATATATATATATATATATATATATATAAATTAATACACATATAGACTTGGTTATTTGTTGTGTATATATATATATCTACATATACACATGGGATAAAGAAAACCAAGTTCACCAACTCAGTTCCTTCAAAGACTGAACACAGCAGCCCAAGTGAACCCCAGCCCACACAAACATCCCAGTCCAGCCAAACATTCTAGCCGAGCCACACAGCAAGGACCCCCCCCCCCCAACTGAGCCGAATGATATTGAACCCGATAGCATACATGCGCGTATAAGGATATCGAGAGACAGGGGGAGGGAGATTTTTGTTGAAACCCTAGCACAACCAAACCCTTCCCCATCTCAATGCCGCCCTGGACCCTGTGCCACCGTGCGCCACACCTGCATGGCCACCGACCGACGACAGAGGGCGTATGGGCACGGACAAACATCGCCTGGTTGCAGCAGCAGTAAAACTTAAATAGCTCTGTTGCGGGTATGATTACTTTGCCCTCGTTTTTTCGTTTTTTGATTGGATTAATTCCTTTGGCAGCCAATATAACCGAGATTTGATCCCTATAATTGGATTGTAGTAATCAAGTTGGATTGCCCAAATAAATCGACCTCAACATCGATGAAAACTGGGCATCAAAACAGTAAGAACAGTAGGCAAACCATTCGATTTAGAAGCCAAATTCATGTCATTATATTGAGTGTTTTAGAAAACCAATTAAACAAACTTGTACACAACCTATAGGTGATTAAAACCCATTTTTTAGTTCCTGATTTCATTGGGTATGTGTAAAGATTTTTGATTATAAAGTTGGAAGAAAACATTTATAAAAAAAAAACTATATTTTAGTAAAACCTCTCCGATACGACGTGCGTTCCGTCAAACCGGGCGACGTGGTCACGAACCAAAAGCATTAAAAGGTGCGTATCGACTTCGTGGACGTATGGCCTTTGACGGAATTCAAATTGGTTGCGTGTGCGCGACGAATTTGATACGTATCCGTCAGAATTCACCGTATCAGCCCCTTTGTAAACTAGTCAATTACTTTATGCACATTCGTCAACTCGAGACGAAACTTACGCCAACATGACCGTATCATTTTCTTGGTACTGTATGCCAAGTTTGGTCTGATTCTGAGACAGTTGACCGGATCACCGTTTTGTGGGCCCCACGATCCAATCCACAGGGTGAATTTGTACACGGCCCACCGGAATCCAACTCTGGACATACGGTTGGGTTCATCTCGTCAAAATGAATCCATAGACATATAGTTTGATGACTTTAGAGACCAAAGATGTTGGCACGCTTTTTGGTGCAAAGCGGGTCCAATGGCGGTCATCGTTTTGATCCGAAATGACCATTTTACCCATGTATCCAGAATTGGACTTAAGGACAGGCAATCCTAGCTAATTTGACTATTCTGGAAATGTTGATAATATCTATTTCAGCTTTCGGAGACGGTTGTGAGATATGGACTTTATGGCGTACTAGTTGACGGTATATTGTTGGCTCTTCGTGCTACCACCAGGCAAGTATACCTTGCCTCCCTCTACAGTTTATTTACATGCTTATTCCTATTATTATCTAGTTTTACTAGTTGATTATTGACATGTGATTTGTACACCATGCATGCTAGTATATATATATATATATATATATATATATATATATATATATATATATATATATATATATAGCTCTTGATCATAGTTAGCTTTGTAGTTCATATTGGATCTGTTCTTCTGTGTATCTAGACTGAGTCGTGTCGTGTCATCACCTGTACTTAGACTGAGTCGTATCGTATCATAGAATGAGTAAGTCATAACAGAACTGTTGTACCTTTATTCTTGAAGCTAACCTGCGAGTCCACATTAGGGGCAAGGGTTAGTAGTTATCTGTCCACACCTGCGAGTCCACATTAGGGGTGGGGGTGATTCTTGAGGCTAACCTACGAGTCCACACCAGGAGCGAGGGTTAGTAGTTGTTCAAACCTGCGAGTCCACACTAGGGGCGTGGGTTTGAGTATTCGATTGGTTATCTGTTGACATCGTGACATTGTGTTCTCTTATTTTCCTCCAGCAGTTTGTTTATGCGTAGTGGTTCTTCCAGTCGTGTATAGTCATATTTTCGTATTGATTGGTCTTTTCCTGTTTATATCCTGTATTTTCTCTATTGCATGATAAACTGTTAGATAGGCATATTTTTATGTATCTTGCTATGCCCCCTGAGGACCTGATGATCTCTTCAGGTTTAGCGATCGCATGGAGTAGTTAGCAGAGCAGGATGGTAGAGGTTTGTGATACACTTGCAGGATCCAGGTATTGATATTACCTTTATTATCCATTCGTGCTTTCATTCCTTATCATGATATACTCTACTTGTTAGTTTCTTTTATAGACTCATGTTATTTCTTGGAGTCTAATCGGACATGTATGCTAGTGGGTGTAAAACCCCCTATTTTTTAATATTATTTTTTCTATTATTTTATTAGACTTCAAATTTAATTTATACAATTTATGGTTTTATTAATTATTAAAAATGTCCTTAGCCATTGTTGAATTTTGGAACACAAGACTACCATAAATTTTGGCACGGAAGATGTAGCAGTGTGTCTTGACTAGTTTACCAGTCATGTCGGAGGAAGCCTAGCCATGGTGATGTCCAAACTAGGAAAACTAGGCCAAGGTGTGAATGGACTTACTTAAAGTATTTTAATTAAATATTATTTTATATATTAATTTTTAGAGACTCGGTTGGACCAAACCAGCCCGAACTAGGGCCCGGACCGAACCCAATCCCATGTACGCATGTAGTGTGACCAACTGTGGCCTTGTAGGCATATTTTAGATATGTACAAATACTTTCTAAATTATTTTAGCACTTTATGTACAATTTCTAATTATTTAATTATTTGTGCTATTATTGGTATTTTATTATTAAATAATATGGTGCAACCCTTTGTATAATTTTTGGACCCGGATAAGGGGTTGTAGTATAAGTCCACCAAGCCCCATTTGAATTATTTTTAATATTTATTTATTGTTAATATTATTTTGGTTATAATTAAATAAATATATTTATTATTATTAAGTTACTATTATTGATTTTATTTTATTTGTCAAACTAAATTTACAAATATGTAAATATGTCCAAAATAGATTCTAGATAATATAAAATTTTTATTTAAATTTTATAGAGATTTATTGTGTATATATTTAGATATATTCAAATATATATATATATATATATATATATATATATATATATATATATATATATATATATATATATATATAAGACTAAAAGAAGAGAAGAAAAAAAAATATATATTAGTGGTGGTCGGCCCCACCATGGCCGACCACAACACAAAGTAAAAGAGCAACAGCAGCATGCTATTGCTTGTGCGCCCATTTAAAAAGGCAAGCAGTAGCAGCCATAAGCACGGCCGAACCCACCCCTCCCATTACACATGTATATATATATATATATATATATATATATATATATATATATATATATATATATATAAATATAAAATATATATATATATACCTCGGCGTGCGTGCCCAACCTCGTCGGAGCGACAGCAGTCCCGTCTCCCGGTCGTCGCGACAACAACAACAACAAATTCCCACTTTAAGGTACCCAACTTCCCCGTTAGATTTCTCTCTCGATTCTAGTCCATTTTTAGATCCGTAAATTCGTGTAGAAAGCCCACATGACCCTCTTCAAGATCCCCCAGGTGGATTTTGACATGGCCATCCAACTTGCTCGAAAAATCGAGACGAAGTTGGAGAAAACCCACTTTTCTGAATATTAAAAACTGTTTTGAAACATCAACTTGTCGGCCACTTTTCTCGCTGTCCATTAAACTTTCATAAAAACCAATTTAAGGCATTCAAAGACAACATAACCGAGATTGTAATGCACCTTTTGAATTCACTTTTCATCTAGTATGTAGAAAGTTACACGTTGTTAAAGTTTTCCCAAAAAAATTATAAATTCTGTTTTCAAAAGTGGAAAAACACCCGATACGGCGTGCGTCCCGACAAATCGGGTGACGTGGTCGCGCACCATACACGTCGAAAGGCGCGTATGGATGTTGTCGACGTGTGGGAACTGACGGAACCCAATTTTGTTGCATGTGCGCGACGAAATCAGTGCGTATCCATCGAGATACCCCGTATCGATCCTTTGCAATTTAAGTCACAACTTTGTGCACACTCATCATATCGCGATAAAACTTGTGCCATTGGAATTAAAATATTTTTTTGATCCTGTGAGCCAAGTTTGGTCCGATTCTGAGACCGTTGATCGGGACGCTATTTTGGCGGGCCCACAATCCCACTCAACGGGCAATTTTGTGCACAGCCCACCGGAATCCAAAATTAGACATACCGTTGGGTTCGTCTCATCAAAACAAATCTGTAGACATATAATTTGATGACTTTAGAGACCGTAGATATTGGCACGTATTTCGGTGCAAAGCGGGTCCAACGGCGGACATCGTTTTGACCTAAAATTATGATTTTGCTCATGTTCCAGAATTTAACTTTTGGACAGGCATTTTCTAGGCATATCTTATATTCTAAACCCGTTTGTGATATTTGTTACAGCATCCGGAGTCATCTGCGGGACTTGGCTTTTCTTGCTTCGTTTCATTGTCTGTTCGAGCTACTGGATTATTCATTTTTGCACATAACCTCAGACAAGATACCTTGCCATTATACTGTTTATATTTAGTTGCATTTATTACATATCACTGTTCATTTATTTCTAATTCTTACAGTTTTTGATTTATTGTCTGCTCAGTGACATTAGATATACTTTGTTATTATCCTTTGATTGCATATGGACTTAGAGTTAAGAGACTACCGTTATAGTGTATTGCATATACCTTGACACAGTTGTACCACGAGGGTGTGTAAGATGAGTAGCATGTAGAGGTTCTTGCGTGTGGGCTGATTCCCCATGTGCATGTGTTAGGGCTAACTGTTAATAGAGGCGTATTAGAAGACTTAGCAGTTAGTAGAGGTACATAGTCGTGGATGCGACTTGACAGGTACATTGGATGGGGAGAACAATACCTGACATATGGGCTTCGATTGTACTTCCCTTGTAACTCGGAAGCTCCGCTGGAGATACGGGTATGTTGAGCCTCTCAGGTTTGCCACTGTCATTTTTGAACGTCATGCGTTGTGGTCACTGGTGCCCAAGTGGAGACCATACCAGATCCTATTTATAGCCAGGGCTCATGCGTCGAAGGATTGTTTCTCAAATTCATGTTCACATTAGTACGGTTAGTTTACCTTATTTATGTCTTGTCATTTTCTTTGATTGTGGCATATTTATATTCAATATTTAAATGGCATGTTTATTGTATCTTGTTACGTCCCTCTGAGGACCTGTTTATCTCTCCAGATGTGTGCTTCTGTGATTTTGCAGGTGTTCTAGCCAAGACCGTGATCTTCTCTATTCATTCGAAGACGATTGCGCTTGGTTCGTCTCGTTATTTTATCGATCACTTCTTGTACATTTTATTTGAGATAGTTGGTAGTGGACTTTGTCTCCGCCCAACGATTGTATACATGACAAATTCAAAGTTGCTTTTATATCATTTATTTATCTAGTGGATGAGATTTAGTTATTATGGTTCTACTGCATTTTATAGCTTATGTATTCATACGAGGTTTCCATATATTGGAGTATACTTCGTATGTATACAGCTGGCATGTCGATGTACCTAGTCCTACGTATTTTGGGAGTGGGGCGTTACATGTTTTTGTGGTGGCCCATGCAGGTCTAGTTTGTCATTTCGATTACATGACTGTACCGAATGGGCCTACAATATAGGATTAGAGTCTAGAATCTCATCCGCCTACTTGACCTCCTTTCTTGACTTCAAATTCCGAACTCTCGTTCGACTTCCTTGAATTGCATCTTGCTTGATTCCTTTCTACCGTTGATTCTTATTTCGTGCTTAGTGTCAACTAGGAAGATGACTACACTAGTGTATACTCATAGGTCAAACACATGGCTAGAATGGTTATATGGGCAATTGGAATACATTAAAGACTCTAATTGAGTAAAAAAAAGAAAGGCTTTTTGTGTGAATTAATGATTAGTAATTTGTAAAGTAGGATACTACCAAAGAAGGTTTTAATTTTAAGATTTCTAAATAGTAAACCCCATAGGATTGATACTGCAGAGAAAAAAAAATATAGCTAGATTGTTTATACCATTGATTTAAGAAATTGATTGGCTTTTTTTGAGATTTGATAATTATAATTTATTGGGTTATAGCTATACATCTTTGAATAAGTATAAAATTGATTTGCTTTCGAGTTGTGATATTTATAATTTTTGGGTGATAGATATACATCTTTAAACAAATATAAAATTTATTTGATTTTCGAGTTTTGATGTTTATGATTTATTGTATATTATAGTTATACACCTTAGAACAGTTATAAATTTGGTTTGAGAATGATCTTAGCTTTTAAAAATGGCCATAGGAATTATTTAAATTTGAGTTGTACAACTTGCGATTTTTCGTGTTTATTAAATTTTGAATTTTAAGTGGAAGTAATGACGGTGTATTTTGGTTTAAAATATTTGAAGGTTATGAAAACGATTTTTGAGAAAATTTTTATTTTAAATGGTGTCCTATGATTGAGGATTTACAAATCTATTTAGATTTTTGGAAAAAAAAATAATATTTTGACTGATAAGATTATTTGAAAATTTAGTTTAATGAGGGATTGCTAATATTAAAATTTTTGGGAGAATTTCGAAGGATGTGATGGAAAATTATTTTGATTGATTAAAGAAAGTTACCATTTAAAAGTTGTAATTTTGTTGGAATAACTTAGCATGAATAGAAGTTAAAATTTATGAGAGCATTGAGCTAAATTTTTGAGATTGCTTTTAATATGCTAAGAGTTTTATTATGAGTTATTTGAAAATTTTAGAGTGTTAAATTTTTGATTGATTGTGAAATTTTTAAGGATTCGTAAATTATGAACTCTTGAGTTAAATAGTTGAATTTAAACGTTAAATTTTGGAAAAGGTTAGTAGTAACGTGATAAAGTTTACTTTGAGATTTGTGAAAGTGATTTAAATTTTGGTCATGATTAAATTGAACGACTTGCAGTGAATACAAATTTTGGGTGGTTATTTTTGAAATTTTTATTTAGAGACTTTTGGAGAAAATTTTGAGCAAAATTATAAATGGTGGACAACCAAGAGAGTCCAAATAAGATGGATGAATTCCACAGTATTCCACACCAAACTGCCATATCACTCATGACCATGATAATAGTATGTACACAAGTGTTGTTAGTCATCTACCAAGCTATGTGACTGTATTTCCACCTTGACTTACTCGACCTTCCTTCAATTCTAGATCTTTTTGTGACCTTCTACTCCATTGTAATTTGAATAATGAGTTAATGGTTCCTTAACTATATTCATCTAGGAGACTATCTTCTCTCCGGAATTGTGTTCCTAAATTATTTTTACTGGATTCCTTAATTAATTTTATCTCATGCTTTAACTTGGTCTTCTTTATTTTTTCGTGCATTAACTATCACCTCGTGAACTCCCACTTTCTATTTTTGATATTTTGGCGTCCCTTACCGTGACTTGCATATTTGGAGTACAACACTAAACTTTTCCTTTCAACAAATTTCATATGTAAGACCTAGACGAGCCTACCTTCATGTAGATATATCATGTCCCACCAAAACACGTCTCCTTGTACATCATTTTCTTAATATGACTTTCTGGTCGAAATGTCTAAACCAAAACCTCTACCATGATGCCAAGATACTTTCGGACTTGAATTAAAGAGCCAACCTTGACTAAATTCTTCGAACCGATATGTGATTGTGTTCTATCGGTCTCCTTAAAATGCCTAACTTGTACTTTATCTTGATTGCTTGACCTGTTGTCCCATCACACTACTAGCTTAACTCTTGTAAGTTGGGTAGAATACCTCACGGTCCAACAAAGCCTTTGTCCTTGTGACCCATGTTGATAAGTTGGCTTAGACTATAAGTTCAGAGGACCCTAACTTAGCTAGTCAACCAAGACAACTGTATAGGCCCACACTTCGGGCAAGACTTAATTTTAAAGGATCTTGGGCTATTTAAAATTTTCTTCATCAGTACCTCCTTTGCTCATATTTTAGCCATCTCATGCTGCTAATATAGCTTCAGTTTTGCAAGCTTATTTCGTTATCAAGCCTTGATCATGACATATTTTATTGGGTGCACCCACTAACATATTATCTAATTAGAACCGGTGCATGATGGTCTGATCAACCTATTGCACTTTGGTTCGCTTATCATATCTTATTCTATGCGGATGGAGACATAGTTAAACCTGCCTTAGGGTCTCTTCCGCGACAGTCTTGGCAATTCTCTTTTGAATTATTTTCGTCGCCTATGAACCCCGCAATTCGTACTCAATATATAACACCGTCTTTGAAACCTTTGTTGTTCTTGTCTTTTACTTATTTTGGAAATACAAGGCACTGTACTTGCTAGATAGACTCAAGGTATCATCTTTGGTTGCCCAATCGGTTAATTATACACAAATGTAGATAGCCACCGACCGACTCATGTGGCTGTATCCTCGCCTTTAACTACTCCTCGTTCCTTAACCCTAGAATTGTTATCGTGCCCTCCCAATTATTCTTGAGCACACGAGAATGATTCTAATCGTTCACTTAAATCCAACTCTCAATCAAGATGATTAGTATCCAGTTTTCTCGAGGAACAACATCTCCCCAAAAGTTTAAATTATTCTCTTTGGTCTACTCAAATCCTTACTATTTCCTAAACTGGATTATCAAATTTTGTCACCTTCATTAGCAACCCTTATTCAAATCCATAACCATGAGATATTCATCTATATATCGACTTCACAATTTTCTATTGCATGGTGGTGTTGAACGCCGTTTTATCGCCTCCTCCAAAATTTAATTATATTTTGGTATTGACGAACTTTTCCCATCCCTCCACCCTATCTACCCTATTAATCCTAAATTTCGAGGACGAAATTCTTGTAAGTTGGGTAGGATGTAAAACCCCCTATTTTTTAAAAATTATTTTTTATTATTTTATTAGACTTCAAATTTAATTTATACAATTTATGGTTTTTATTAATTATTAAAAATTTCCTTAGCCATTGTTGAATTTTGGAACACAAGTCTACCATAAATTTTGGCACGAAAGATGTAGCAGTGTGCCTTGACTAGTGTACCAGTCATGCCGGGGGAAGCCTAGCCATGGTGATATCCAAACTAGGAAAACTAGGCCAAGGTGTGAATGGACTTATTTAAAGTATTTTAATTAAATATTATTTTATATATTAATTTTTAGAGACTCGGTTGGACCAAACCAGCCCGAACTAGGGCCCGGACCGAACCCAATCCCATGTACGCATGTAGTGTGACCAACTGTGGCCTTGTAGGCATATTTTAGATATGTACAAATACTTTCTAAATTATTTAGCACTTTATGTACAATTTCTAATTATTTAATTATTTGTGCTATTATTGGTATTTTATTATTAAATAATATAGTGCAATCCTTGGTATAATTTTTGGACCCGGATAAAGGGGTGTAGTATAAGTCCACCAAGCCCCATTTGAATTATCTTTAATATTTATTTATTGTTAATATTATTTTGGTTATAATTAGATAAATATATTATTATTGTTAAGTTACTATTATTGATTTTATTTTATTTGTCAAACTAAATTTACAAATATGTAAATATGTCCAAAATAGATTCTAGATAATATAAAATTTTTATTTAAATTTTATAGAGATTTATTGTGTATATATTTAGATATATTCAAATACATATAGATATAAATATATATATAAAAGACTAAAAGAAGAGAAGGAAAAAAAAAACATATATTAGTGGTGGTCGGCCCCACCATGGCCGACCATAACACAAAGTAAAAGAGCAACAGCAGCATGCTATTGCTTGTGCGCCCATTTAAAAAGGCAAGCAGTAGCAGCCATAAGCATGGCCGAACCCACCCCTCCCATTACACATGTATATATATATAATATATATATATATATATATATATATATATATATATATATATATATATATATATATATATATATATATATATATATATACTTTTGACTATAAAAAAAAACCTAAACCCTAATTTCCTCCTCTTTCCTCCTTCTTCCATCCTCCTCCCTCTCCTCGGCGTGCGTGCCCAACCTCGCCGGAGCGACAGCAGTCCCGTCTCCCAGACGTCGCGACAACAACAACAACAGATTCCCACTTTAAGGTACCCAACTTCCCCATTAGATTTCTCTTTCGATTCTAGTCCGTTTTTAGATCCGTAAATTCGTGTAGAAAGCCCACATGACCCTCTTCAAGATCTGCCAGGTGGATTTTGACATGGCCATCCAACTTGCTCGAAAAATCGAGACGAAGTTGGAGAAAAACCACTTTTCTGAATATTAAAAACTGTTTTGAAACATCAACTTGTCGGCCACTTTTCTCGCTGTCCATTAAACTTTCATAAAAACCAATTTAAGACAATTAAAGACAACATAACTGAGATTGTAACGCACCTTTTGGATTCACTTTTCATCTAGCATGTAGAAAGTTACACGTTGTTAAAGTTTTCCAAAAAAAGGCTTAATTGCTACTTGATACCCTCAACTATTACCATTTTTCAACTTGGTACCCTAAACTTTTTTTTGTAACAACTTGATACCCGGATATTATTTTGGACAAAAATGCCCCTACCCCTAACTCCCCTCCCCCGTGCTCGCTTCGCCCCCCCTCTGCTAGCTCCGGTCGCAGCTCCCCCCCTGATCGCTTCAGGCCATCCCCCCCCCTCTCGCTCCGGCCGTCCGCCCGCTCCCGCCTCTCCCCTAGGGCTCGACAGCGGGAGGAGGGAGGCTGGAAAGGGGGGTGCGGGGCGGGAGACGGGGGCAGGAGGTGGCCCGGAAGCGAAGAGGGGGGGAGGTTGGCCGGAAGCGAGGAGGGGGGGTCGGCCGGAGCTAGCAGGGGGGTGGCCGGAGTGGGGGAGGGGGTGGAGGGAGGGAAGGGATAAGGGCATTTTGGGGTTTTTTAAAATGTTAGGTATTAAGTTGAAAAAAATAGTTTAGGTATCAATCTGTTACGAAAAAAAGTTTAGGGTATCAACTTGAAAAAGTGTGATAGTTGAGGGTAGCAATTAGCAATTAAGCCCCAAAAAAATTATAAATTTTGTTTTCAAAAAGTGGAAAAACACCCGATACGGCGTGCGCCCCGACAAACCGGGTGACGTGGTCGCGCACTATACACATCGAAAGGCGCGAATGGATGTTGTCGACGTGTGGGAACTGACGGAACCCAATTTCGTTGCATGTGCGCGACGAAATCAGTACGTATCCGTCGAGATACCCCGTATCGATCCTTTGTAATTTAAGTCACAACTTTGTGCACACTCATCATATCGCGATAAAACTTGCGCCATTGGACTCGAAATATTTTTATGGTCCTGTGAGCCAAGTTTGGTCCGATTCTGAGACCGTTGATCGGAACGCTATTTTGGCGGGCCCACAATCCCACTCAACGGGCGATTTTGTGCACAGTCCACCGGAATCCAAAATTAGACATACCGTTGGGTTCATCTCATCAAAACAAATCTGTAGACATATAGTTTGACGACTTTAGAGACCGTAGATATTGGCACGCATTTCGGTGCAAAACAGGTCCAACGGCGGACATCGTTTTGACCCAAAATTACGATTTTGCTCCTGTTCCAGAATTTAACTTTTGGACATACATTTCCTAGGCATATCTTATATTCCAAACCCGTTCGTGATGTTTGTTGCAGCATCCGGAGTCATCTGCGGGACTTGGCTTTTCTTGCTTCGTTTAATTGTTTGTTCGAGCTACTGGATTATTCCTTTTTGCACATAACCTCAGGCAAGATATCTTGCCATTATACTGTTTATATTCAGTTGCATTTATTACATATCACTGTTCATTTATTTCTAATTCTTACAGTTTTTGATTTATTGTCTGCTCAGTGATATTAGATATACTTTGTTATTATCCTTTGATTGCATATGGACTTAGAGTTAAGAGACTACCGTTGTAGTGTATTGTATATACCTTGACACAGTTGTACCACGAGGATGTGTGAGATGAGTAGCATGTAGAGGTTCTTGCATGTGGGCTGATCCCCCATGTGCATGCGTTAGGGCTAACTGCTAATAGAGGCATGTTAGGAGACTTAGCAGTTAGTAGAGGTACATAGTCGTGGATGCGACTTGACAGTACATTGGGTGGAGAGAACAATACCTGACGTATGGGCTTCGATTGTACTTCCCTTGTAACCCGGAAGCTCCGCTGGAGATACGGGTATGTTGAGCCTCTCAGGTTTGCCACTGTCGTTTTTGAACGTCATATGCTGTGGTCACTGGTGCCCAAGTGGGGACCATACCAGATCCCATTTATAGCCCGGGCTCATGCGTCGAAGGATTGTTTCTCAAATTCATGTTCACATTAGTACAGTTAGTTTACCTTATTTATGTCTTATCATTTTTTTGATTGTGGCATATTATATTCAGTATTTAAATGGCATGTTTATTATATCTTGTTACGTCCCTCTGAGGACCTGGTTATCTCTCCAGGTGCGTGCTTCTGTAATTTTGCAGGTGTTCTAGCCAAGACCGTGTTCTTCTTCATTCATTCGAAGACGATTGCGCTTGGTTCGTCTCGTTATTTTATCGATCACTTTTTGTATATTTTATTTGAGATAGTTGGTAGTAGACTTTGTCTCCACCCAACGATTGTATACATGACAAATTCAAAGTTGCTTTTATATCATTTATTTATCTAGTGGATGAGATTTAGTTATTATGGTTCTACTGCATTTTACAGCTTATGTATTCATGCGAGGTTTCCATATATTGGAGTATACTTCGTATGTATACAGCTGGCATGTCGATGTACCTAGTCCTACGTATTTTAGGACTGGGGCGTTACAGTGGGCTTCAGACCACGACCCATAGTGTTCATTTATGTTTTATATTCTTAATGTGGATTGAGATATAGTTTTGCCTTGCCATGATTAAGCACATTACCATAGTCCAGACAGCGTTTACGTGTTCGAGTTGGGCTGGAGTCTGCTTGGTACGTAGCTGGCTTGCTCACGCACTAGCATCCCGAAATACGGGTGTGGGTCATGACAAGTTTTTTGGTGGCCCATGCAGGTCAGAGCATATCGTATCGGTTACGTAACTGTACTGATACGAGCCTGCGAATATAACTAAACCTTAGAAATCTCAATCCACACTGCCTTGAAAATTCTTTTAGAAATTTCTCTACCGTTCTTGAAACTTCATATTCGCTCTCGTTTATTCTTCCTTGCCTTCTCGTACCACTGATTCTCGTTCCTTCCTATTCCAGGGTGACGAATGATCGTGCTGACTAAAATTTATCAGAAATTCTTAAGTTATAGTGTAATATTACTTGATTATTGAAATTTTTTGGTTGCTTTATAGATATGAGGGTATTAGAGATACCATATGCTATAAATATCTATGGGTAGTGATGTTAGCAACTAGTTGGACAGTTACAAGGTTTTAGTGACCCGTGTTTTGAGGGAGTAGTATGATCAAAGATGGGTAGAAAGTTATGGTAAAGTTTATGATATTGGATTATGATCAAAAAAAGAAGGAGGGGACATGGTAGTAGATTTTGTAAAAAGTATATATAAAAGAAGGGGATTGAGAAGATATAGAGTTTGATTTAAACTTTGAGGAGGATTTTATAAGCCAAATTATTTTTTGCAATATAAAAGAGCTGAGGGTAGCGACTAGACTTAAGAATAGTGCCATAGATTTTAAATTTAGAATTTTTGAAGAATTAGCTGGACTTGATTTTGGGCATATACAAATTATAGGAATGGTTAAACTTGGAGGAATTCAATCTTGGAAGGGATGAAATTTCGAGGACAAAATTATTTTTAAGATGGGTAGATTTGTAACCCCTCTTCCCAGAATTTTGGAAAATAGTTTTAAATTAATTCTTTGAATTAAAATGGAGAATTTGAGGATTTTTTTTTATAAAATTTAATTAAATAGTTATTATGATAGATAACCTTAGTCATGGTTGAGATTTGGAGCACAAGGTGACTAGAAATTATGGCACGGATGGTGTAATGGCGTGCTTTGACTAGTGTATTAGCTATGATAAGGAAGACCGAGCCATAAGTGTGTCCCAACTAGGAAAACCAGACCAAGTTACGACATGACCACTATAAATAATTTAATTATTTATTATTAATATTATTTGACTTTTTGGTGACCGGTTGTACCAATTTAGTTCGGACTGCACCCGAACCGAGCCTATGCCCACGTAGTCGGGTAGGTGCATCCAGAGACGTCCGTGTAAATATGTATTGTGTATATGTATTATTGTATTTTATTTAATGATTTAGCAGGAGATTGTATAAATGGTTGTTATACATTTATTAAATATTTTATTGTTATTAACAGATATTTTATCTTAAAAATAGGATAAATACCTTCCTTAGTTATCCTTGTACATTTTCGGAATATTCAGACTATACCTACAATTGTGTGTACATCTAGTATTGATTTACTTTTTTTGGTTATCCTTATTATTGTTAATATTATTGTCGTTATAATTGTAAAAATATAGAATTATTATTGGTTACCTATTTTAGTAAATAAATAGTAATGGTTGAACATACTTTGTTTGTAACCATATACTAGACAATGCTAATAAAATAATGTTAAGATCTTGATTTTATTGCCTATTCTTTCACATATATATATATATATATATATATATATATATATATATATATATATATATATATATATATATATATATATATTTATTTTATTTTATTGCCTATTCTTTCACATATATATATATTTTTTTTTTTTCTTTCACATATATATATATATATATATATATATATATATATATATATATATATATATATATATATATATATAGACTTGGTTATTTGTTGTGTATATATATCCTATATGTGTATTAATTTATATATTACTCTATATATATATATGTGTATTAATTTATATAATATATATATATATATTTATATATAAAATATATATATAATTTTTTTTATATATATATACACATGGGATAAAGAAAACCCAAGTTCACCAACTCAGTTCCTTCAAAGACTGAACACAGCAGCCTAAGTGAACCCCGGCCCACACAAACATCCCAGCCCAGCCAAAAATTCTATCCGAGTCACACAGCAAGGACCCCCCCAACTGAGCCAAATGATATTGAACCCGATAGCATACATGCGCGTATAAGGAAATCGAGAGACAGGGGGAGAGAGATTTTCGTTGAAACCCTACCACAACCAAACCCTTCCCCATCTCAGCGCCGCCCTGGACCCTGCGCCATCGCGCGCCACACCTGCACGACCGTCGATCGGCGACATAGGGCGCACGGGCGCAGACAAACAGCGCCTAGTTGCAGCAGTAAAACTAAATAGCTCTGTTGCGGGTATGATTTCTCTGCCCTCATTTCTTCGTTTTTCGATTGAATTAATTCCTTTGGCAGCCAATATAACCAGGATTTGATCCCTAAAATTGGGTTATAGTAATCGAGTTGGAATGCCCGAATAAATTGACCTCAACATCGATGAAAACTAGGTGTCAAAATGGTAAGAACAGTAGGCAAACCACTCGATTTAGAAGCCAAATTCATGTTATTATATTGAGGGTTTTAGAAAACCAATTAAATAGACTTGTACACAACCTATAGGTGATTAAAACCCATTTTGTAGTTCCTGATTTTATTGGGTATGTGTAAAGATTTTCGATTGTAAAGTTGGGAGAAAAACATTTTTTTAAAACTATATTTTAGGAAAATCTCTCTGATACGACGTGCGTCCCGCCAAACCAGGCGACATGATCGCGAACCAAAAGCATCAAAAGGTGCATATAGACTTCGTGGATGTGTGGCCTTTGACGGAATTCAAATTGGTTGCGTGTGCGCGACGAATTTGACGCGTATCCGTCTGAATTCACCGTATCAGCCCCTTTGTAAACTAGTCAATTACTTTTTGCACGTCCGTCAAATCGAGATGAAACTTCTGCCAACAGGACCGTATCATTTTTTGGTCCTGTATGCCAAGTTTGGTCCGATTATGAGACAGTTGACCGGATCGCCGTTTTATGGGTCCAACGATCGGATCCACAGGGCGAATTTGTGCACGGCCCACCGGAATCCAACTCTGGACATAAGATTGGGTTCATCTCGTTAAAATGAATTCGTAGACATATAGTTTGATAAATTTAGAAACCATAGATGTTGGCTCATTTTTCGGTGCAAAGCAGGTCCAACGGCGGACATCGTTTTGACATGAAATGACCGTTTTGCCTCTGTGTCGAGAATTGGACTTAAGGACATGTAATCCTAGCTAATTTGACTATTCTAAAAATATTGGTAATGTCTATTTCAGCTTTCGGAGACGGTTGTGAGATTTGGACTTTATGGCGTACCAGTTGACGGTATATTGTTGGCTCTTCATGCTACCACCAGGCAAATATACCTTGCCTCCTTCTACAGCTTATTTACATGCTTATTCCTATTATTATCTAGTTTTACTAGTTGATTATTGACATGTGATTTGTATACCATGCATGCTAGTATATATATATATATATATATATATATATATATATATATATATATATATATATATATATATATATATATATACATATATATACTCTTGATCATAGTTAGCTTTGTAGTTCATATTGGATCTATTCTTCCGTGTATTTGGACTGAGTCATGTCGTGTCATCACCTGTACTTCGACTGAGTCATAGAATGAGTAAGTCATAACGGAACTGCTGTACCTTGATTCTTGAAGCTAACCTGCGAGTCCACATTAGGGGCGAGGGTTAGTAGTTATCTGTACCTTGATTACTGAAGCTAACCTGCGAGTCCACACTAAGGACGAGGGTTAATAGTTATCTGTCCATAACTGCAAGTCCACATTAGGGGTGAGGGTGATTCTTGAAGCTAACCTGCGAGTCCACAACAGGGGCGAGGGTTAGTAGTTGTTCAAACATGCGAGTCCACAATAGGTGCGAGGGTTTGAGTATTCGATTGGTTATCCGTTGACATCATGACATTGTGTTCTCTTGTTCTCCTCCAGCAGTTCTTTTATGTGTAGTGGTTCTCCAGTCGTGTATAGTCATATTTTCGTATTGATTGGTCTTTTCCTGTTTATATCATGTTTTTTCTCTATTGCATGATAAACTGTTAGATAGCCATATTTTTATGTATCTTGCTATATCCCCTGAGGACCTGATGACCTCTTCAGGTTTAGCGATCGCATTGAGTAGTTAGCAGAGCAGGATGGTAGAGGTTTGTGATACACTTGCAGGATCCAGGTATTGATATTACCTTTATTATCCATTCGTGCTTTCATTCCTTATCATGATATACTCTGCTTGTTAGTTTATTTTATAGACTCATGTTATTTCTTGGAGTCTAATCGGATATGTATGCTAGTGGGCTGCAGACTATGATATCACGACCCGCACCCACCGTGAGGGTACGAGTACATAACAGCGTCCAGCCTACGCCGCAGTGTCGGCGGTAGAACGCTGTTCTAGGTCATGAACTATAACTAACATAATATGAATACTCTCCATAAGGAGGCCAACACGGAGGTATAACTCAATCACAATCTATAGATAGAATATGGCACGATGAAATAGATAAAGAAATCCTCAACTGAGGTACAACAGAAATGAAATACAAGTCTTATCATCGCTAAAAATATAAAAACTCTGAATCAAGAACAACAACTAAACATAAAAAGGAAAATAGTCTAAGCTATCTATACTAAGCAAGGTATCGTCCTCAGCAGCTGCCTGAACCTCCCCAGGGGTCCAGGTCGCAAGTGTCATCTAGGCAAGCTCCAAAGTAAGGGTACATGGTTCCTCATCATCCTCTGTAAAATTTTTAACAGGTCCAGTCAGGACGGGAGCGAGCACAAAACATCTCACGCAGTTCATATCATGTTAGGAAATATAAAGCATATAATAGAGTAAGGTACAAGAAACGCTAAAACAAGAATGTATATGAAAACAGCAGAGATTTGATAATGGGAAATATCTATATATGATAGTAGGAACCCTAGAGGGGTGGTGAATAGGGTCAAGCTAACAAATCAAGCACTTAGCACAAGCTAATTGGCAAGTAAAAAATATAAGTGCAAGAGAAGAAGCAATAACAATACCGACACCCGATGTATCCTGGTATCCTTCCTAGAGGCAATCCAGTCCCGGAACTCTCTCCGAATTTAATCCACTATTTGAGCAAATAGTTACACACGAGTTTGGATCCGAAGAACTCGCCAACTTCTTACACGAGAGCTTTAATCCGAAGGCCTCTCCGACTTCAACCGAGAGTTTGGATACGAAGACTCCCCAACTTCAACCGAGAGTTTGGATACGAAGACTCTCCAACTTCAACCGAGAGTTTGGATACGAAGACTCCCCAACTTCAGCCTTTCACAATAGGTTTTGATCTCCTTATACAATAAGATGAAGATCTCACTTTTCAACTCAATAACTCTAACACAATTTATGGATGGCAAATAAAAGATTTGTAGAGTTGTTTGTGGATAGGCTTTGGTGGTTTAGAAATTTTTAGGCTCAAAGCATCAACCTTGAATGAAGGGGTTCAAGGCTATTTATAACCAAAGCAAAGAAAAGTGCAATAATGCAACTTTCTCAGGCTGATGGATCATCCGCCGAATTTCCGTAGAAATTCGCCGGATCATCCGCCTATATAGTCCAACGGCCTTAAATAGAGCCATTGGGATCAATCATTCGTAAGATCCGACCGTTGGAATGCAAACGGTCATATGGCAGAAAATCTGCCGAAATTTCGCGGTTTTCTGCCGGATAATCCGAACGCTCACAGAAGGTATTCTGTGAGACCATTCGGATCTTCCGTCGGATTTCCGCGGAGATCCGCCGGATTATCCGCCAGGATTCCGAAGATTGTCCTGGGTTATTTTCTACCCTAGCTTTCGATTTTGCCATATATTTCTTGTGTTTACAATGATTCCTAAGACTCATTACAGACTCCAAATATACTGTAGTAGGAGCAGGCTTCTTCAGAGTCTTGAAATGATGTTGGCATGGCTTGGCTTCTTCCTTTGATAGGTGTTGGCTTTTTCCCTTGGCGGCAGCTGTCCAAAGATATCCAGTTTGTGAAAACTGAATACCTTTCGGGGGCTTCGCCCCCGAACCCCTAACGAGGGGCGCTGCCCCTGTCCGCTGACCGGGCAGCGGAACCCCCGAGTGCTTGGCTCTGGAGATATCGTCGGGTGGTTCAGAGAAATCTTGTGGGATACGTCATCTTTGGCCCACCATGATTTCTTCATTGCATATGTCCACATTGATCTTGCTTATTGCTTTTCTGCATGTACATGTTAGACGAACAAAGCAATATATAATGTATCAAGTTTAAGGTATATTAGGACAATGCTTACAATAGTGATAGCATAAGTATTAGTGATACCATAATGAAAACTAGTATCACTAATATGTAAAACAATAGACACATATCACCACATATATAAGTAGAAGTAGAAATGCTATAGTGATGGTATAAAGATTAGTGATAATGAAATGTTAAACTAAACAGATTAACCATATTCTAAAACATGATACAATCATTGGGCCAACAATCTCCCCTTTTTTGATTATGGCAAATAGGTTAAGTTTAGTATGGACAGAACAGATGCATGTATCACTAATATACAAAAGACATAAGCAATATCACTGAAAGCATACTACTTAGATTACTTATAAATACATACTTAAACATACTTCTCCTCCTTTGACATGATCAAAAATACGCTCTCCCGTACTAATAGATAAGAAATCAATCTTAAGTACATAAATCAGAGCATGAGGAAGGCATAGACAATCATGATCAAGTTATACTAATTGAGAAACAATAGGAGAAGTGTGTAAAGACAAGTGTATAAAACTACATACCAAATGTAGAGTACTAAATAGAAAATTGTTTGTCAAAACACAATATGGTTGGTAAACTAAAAGTATTTGAAAAATAAGAAATAAGTAGTTTACCAACTTGAAATCCAAGGAATAAATCCAAAACACAATAGGATATGAAATATTGCTCTAGTTTTGGAAGAGAACTATGAAATAAAGGATTTCAAACAAAAGCCATGAGGAATAGATAATTGCAACTAATAGATACCGATAGAGATATGATATTAAATAAACTTGATACCAACTGAAAAGATGTAAACTTAAAAACATTGATCAAAGAAACCATTAATAATCATAATTGTCCACAAATAAATAGTAGAACAAAATAAAAGAATGATCAATGTAAAATATTGCAATTGATATAAAGTAATCTCATTATTTTCAAAATCTATATGCTTATCCAAGTTCATGCATTTGAACTCAATTACCTTATCATGCTATATGAATACTCTTTAGATAAACATGAAGGTAAAGGAGAAAAATACTTGAGAAAGAGAAATTCAGTCGACTTGAATGCTCCCCCTCAAAGTACTACCAAAGTTGAAAAAAAATCATGAATTTTGGATAAGTCCTCAACAAGGAAAACCAATTCAATTAAGCATGAAAGAAAAGCCAAATCAACGAAAGCATAATATTCATCAAGATAAGATCTGAAAGTTAATAATAACAAGATGACATATTTAACCCATATGAAAGAGAGAGATAAGATAATAAGGACAATCACATACACTCTCATAAACCCTTCAAAATAAAAGTATCATGACCTCAATCAATAAGATATGAAAATGAAGAAAATATGGGTCCATGATAAACTATGTATACGACATATTAGAGGTATAGATGAATTAAAATAATTTATTTGCTCCCCCTCAAAATATGCGTAACTAGTTTTAAAGCACTTATAGCATCAAAAACTAGGGGTAAATCAACTATGGATTTCTTCCCCTTGCTCGATGCATATAAGGCTACAATATCGTCAAAAGACGAATAATATCATCTTTAGTCAAGAAGAGGTAACCAATTAATACTAACTAAAGATGAGAATTCAAAAGAATATTCCAATATAGCACATGTAATCAAAAGATGTCATCATCTAAAAGAATAGGGATAGTTAAATCAATCATGATGAGAGTCAAAATATCGCTCAAAAATGAAATAACAATAAACCTCACATATCATGTCCATGATTATCTAATTAAGAAAGAATCAACCAATTTATTACTTTGCATGGACTAGGTATGTTGTACCACATATTTATCCAACAACGGATAAATCCAAACCTTGCTAATGGTAAATTAATAACCCATAAAGTACAAATAGCAAAGGTCATATGTGATAAACCATGAGTAGTCAAAGTAGAGTAATAAATTAACTTGATAATCTTATAACTAGATAATTTAAGACTACTTAATCATTAGGATCATTCATAAAGAAAACAAAAGAATAAACATGATCCAATGGTAAATCTCATCAAGGGAAAATTCAAAATCCATATTTATAAAGAATCTTACAGATCAATAAAAAATATGGAAAAGAGTCAATCTCAAAATGATCACACATTCAATCTAAAAAGATGTAATGATAATACGATAAAATCATGACTCATAAAGTGAGAGAAATTTAAGAGAAACTTGCTAATGACTAGTATGGAAGAAAGTTAAAACAAGGAATCACAAACCTCTAAGAGAAAATAAGATCTAATAAAGAGTTTGTAAAACTAGTTTTAGAGATCAAGCATATCACAAATCTTGTTTTTGTAAACTAGCATATCATATATAGATTGAAGTATAGGAATATAGCTAGATGTGTGAAAGTGAGCCAAAATTATATAGCTTAATAATATATCACAAATAAGCAAACTATATAATCCAAATAAGATTAATGAGGGAAGCCATTAACAAGATAAATGTGCTCATTAAATCTTAAGTCACTAACACTAAAAATACTTGCTTAAGCATAGAGTTCTCAATAAGTATAATATATTTTGAATGATCAAAATGATTTGAAGACTCTTTATTAAGCAAGGATAAGAGTATAAGATAACAAAAAATAAAAAGAATTAGACTCTTATCAAGTATAGGTCAAAAGAGATATTCATGTAAACACAGATAAAATAAATCTCTTTGCCAAGTATAGAGATTAACCCAAGATAATGAAATAATGGATCGATCTAGAGAATGCAAAAAATTATAGCCATTATAAAATAAGAGTATTCTCTAGAAATGGGAGATCTCTAACCAAAAGCTCAAACCATAGTAGCTAAGGACATAAGACATATGATGTATCAATTACATGGATTCTCATGTGCTACAACAATATCATTGGGAAACAATAATTCCAAAGAAGCATAAACCCAAGGAATGAGCAAGGAAAGCACATTAAAAAAAAGAAAGCTGATCGGATTATCCGTCGAATTTTAGCGGAAGTCCGGCGGATTATCCGAACATAGTGCTCACAAAACTGCTGGAATTGATCGGATTATCCGTCGGATTTCCGCGAATATCCGTCGGATGATCCGAACTATTGCTAACAGACTTGCTGTTTGCAGTCGGATGATCCATCGGATTATACCAAAAATTTGTCGAATTTTTCGTCTCTCTATAAAATCAAATTTTCAAAGAGCTTTCATAGTGCACCAAAGAAAAGTGAAAAGATATAGACTAAAAAATGTGCACTAATTAAAGTGGTAAAATCAACGTACAAGGTAAGGCACAAAAACATGTGATCCTTAAAAGAACTTTCATAAATAGTCATGAACAAGACACTAATAAAAGATTTCTCTCAACATCCCAACTTAAAGGTATAAAATAAATACATATGAAAAGTTAGGAAACATATAGTTAAAACTATATATATATAAATAGGCATACATGAGAAGATTCAAGAATCAAGAGACCATAAAGTCAACTAAAAAGCTAAAAAGACATCATTAAAAGAAAGCTTTAAGGAAGAAGCTTATTGATTCAAAAAGAGATACACAAATTTGATCAAAAGAATCAATAGCTAGAGTATGAGTTAAGCACAAGTTTGAAAGTAACAAGTATGAATAAATATTCTTCAAGTTAATATAAAACTTTAGCTTAACTCATATGCCTACATAAAGGTATTTATACAAAAATAGATATCAATATAAGAGATACATGAACTATATGTAGATGGAAATATAATGTATATAGTCATGTATCCTTAATGAATATTTGAAAAACCATTACAAATTCAAAAAAAACATGTATAAATAAACTTCATTAGGCAAAGACATAATTGATTCTCAAGAAGATAATCAAGATAAAGTATGAGAATCAATAATAAACATATCATGTAAGCACAAGGTTAAAATGGAAGTATAAGTGTATACTTGTCAAGTGATAAGAAGCTTGTGCTAAACATATATATATCCACAAATACCGATTTAAAGTAAATATTACAAATTAATGAGAAAGCGAAAAGAAGTAACTATCCTCAAAAACTTTAATGACGGAGAGTTAAAATCATATTAACTCAAATCAAAAACAAGCTCCTATGGACTAGAGTGATATGCATGCTTCATAATATAGAGATTAAGAATAACAAGCATGCATAAATCAAATATGTCACACTTAATAGAAAATGAGTGATAAACTACATAGTGTGAACTAATCATTTAAGCCGAGTAACTAGTCATGCTAGATAAAAGAATTAATAAGAAAATTAACTAAGCATGCTAGTATTGTATCTCATATTGATTTATATAGAAGGCAACTGAAGGATATCAATGTGAGCTAGTAGCAAGACATCAAAAGAAACATGCTAGATTCTACAAATATAAATAATTTAAAGAGAAACGATTAGCATGTTACCAAAGTGGCTCTAGTGGCCACACTTATGTTGGTGCAATTGCTTAGAAGATGACCTTTGAGCTTTGCAACCACCAACACGCTCCTCGGTGCTATGTCCCGATACAAGAAGCTTCACCTACAATATTAGATGAAGACATTGGTATCCAAATAAACTTGGATCCACATTTATTAGCTTTAGGGACCCATATAGCACTTACTCTAGCATTGGTAGTGAAGGTCCTACGAATAGGGCATGTAAAGCTTATGTGACCAATGCGAGAGCAATAGAAGCATCTAATGCTAGTGTGTGCACATGTATCAGAATGAGCATGGTTATGAACATGTGATATACTAGAATGATGAATGTCTCTAGAGTGAGCATGCATGGATTTGGTCTTAAGAATATCATGTTCTAATATCAAATCATCATGCATACAAGTAAGAGAATCAAATTTAACATTTAAAGCATTATTCTCTTTTTCAAATAAAACCATTCTAGAAATAAAATCATCATTTTGTTTCTTTAAAGAGTCAATAGAAGAATCATGTAAATGATTTAGCTCATGAGTTTGCCTCTTAAGATCTTCTATTGATGAGGAAAGAGATTTGATTTTCAAAATTAAAGCCTCATTCAAACTCTTTAAAGAAACACAAGATGAGTTTTGAGAATCAAGTCTAGATAATAAAACATTGTTTTCATTTCTCAAAAACTCATTTGCTTCTTCTAAATGAATAACCTTTTCAGAAAGTTCTTCATTTGTAGAATGAAGGTTGTCAAGAATCTCTAAGGATTGTTTAGCCATGGCTTTCCACTTAGAGCATTTCTTGCATTTAGAAGAAACATGGTTGTCTATGCTACTAGAAGTAAAACCCTCTTTATCGGAGGAGGAGGAATACGATGACATAGAAAAAATAACAAGGATCTACTCTAAGGATGTTAAGCCTAACAATAGAGTCATTGCTCTGATACCAATTATAGGAACCCTAGAGGGGGGTGAATAGGGTCAAGCTAACTAATCAAGCACATAGCACAAGCTAATTGGCAATTTAAAAATATAAGTGCAAGAGAAGAAGCAATAACAATACCGACACCCGATGTATCCTGGTATCCTCCCTAGAGGCAATCCAGTCCCGAAACTCTCTCCAGATTTAATCCACTATTTGAGCAAATAGTTACACACGAGTTTGGATCCGAAGAACTCGCCAACTTCTTACACGAGAGCTTTAATCCGAAGGCCTCTCCGACTTCAACCGAGAGTTTGGATACGAAGACTCCCCAACTTCAACCGAGAGTTTGGATACGAAGACTCTCCAACTTCAACCGAGAGTTTGGATACGAAGACTCCCCAACTTCAAACTTCAACCTTTCACAATAAGTTTTGATCTTCTTATACAATAAGATGAAGATCTCACTTTTCAACTCAATAACTCTAACACAATTTAAGGATGGCAAATGAAAGCTTTGTAGAGTTGTTTGTGGATAGGCTTTGGTGGTTTAGAAATTTTTAGGCTCAAAGCATCAACCTTGAATGAAGGGGTTCAAGGCTATTTATAACCAAAGCAAAGGAAAGTGCAATAATGCAACTTTCTCATGCTGACGGATCATCTGCCGGATTTCTACAGAAATCCGCCGGATCATCCGCCTGTATAGTCCAACGGCTATAAATAGAGCCGTTGGGATCAATCATTCGTAAGATCCGACCGTTGGAATGCAAACGGTCATATGGCAGAAAATCTGTCGAAATTTTACGATTTTCCGTCGGATAATCCGAATGCTCACATAAGGTATTCTGTGAGACCATTCGGATCTTCCGTCGGATTTCTGCGGAGATCCGCCGGATTATCCGCCAGGATTTTGAAGATTGTCCTGGGTTATTTTCTACCCTAGCTTTCGATTTTGCCATATATTTCTTGTGTTTATAATGATTCCTAAGACTCATTACAGACTCCAAATATATTGTAGTAGGAGCAGGCTTCTGTAGAGTCTTGAAATGATGATGGCATGGCTTGGCTTCTTCCTTTGATAGGTGCTGGCTTTTTTTCTTGGTGGCAGCTGTCCAAAGATATCCAGTTTGTGAAAACTGGATACCTTTCGGGGGCTTCACCCCCGAGCCCCCGACGAGGGCCGCTGTCCCCGTCCGCTGACCGGGCAGCGGAACCCCCGAGTGCGTGGCTCTGGAGATGTCGTCGGGTGGTTCAGAGAAATCTTGTGGGATCCGTCATCTTTGGCCCACCATAATTTCTTCATTGTATATGTCCACATTGATCTTGCTTATTGCTTTTCTGCATGTACATGTTAGACGAACAAAGCAATATACAATGTATCAAGTTTAAGGTATATTAGGACAATGCTTACAATAGCGATAGCATAAGTATTAGTGATACCATAATAAAAACTAGTATCACTAATATGTAAAACAATAGACACATATCACCACATATATAAATAGAAGTAGAAATGCTATAGTGATGGTATAAAGATTAGTGATAACGAAATGTTAAACTAACAGATTAACCATATTCAAAAATATGATACAATTATTGGGCCAACAATGATAAGTAAGAACTGTAAGCAACATGTGATTTAGAGCACAATATGGTTATGTAAACGGGTTAGGTTATACAATAAAATGGGACTCCTTTGTACGTGGGTGTACAATGGATATATACAATTTCTTATACAATAGGATTGATCACATAACCATTTCTACTCTCCCTCCCCAATCAATACACAAGGATCCAATTTAGTTACGTTATCTTATATAATGGCTTGTACAATAGCTTATACAATGGCTCAATGTGATAATAAGAGTACAATATGCACAATGAGTGTACAATGATAAGGGTATTCAATAAATACAATATGTAAGTGAAACGCACATTACAATATGTATTTAGTGAATACAAGGAGATAATATCTCAGAAGAAGATCCATATAGTACCAATCCGTGATAACGATCATGTCAGCTTCAAGTACAGTAATCTAGAGCAAGAATATAAATCCAGACAAGTATGAAACGGTCAGAGAATGTACTCGCCTGTATCTGAGTGTCTGGATGAAATGTACTGTCCGATGAGAGGTGTCTGGCTCCTAATCAGAACAGCACAGGTCACAACGAGTCTAAAATGATATAATAAAGTTCTACTATGCATTCTACCTGATTCTAGGTCAATCTAGGCCAAAGTTAACTCTTGGTCAACTCTGGTCAACCCTAGAAGTCAAACTAGGTCAACCAAGTCAAACCTAAGTCAAACTAGTCTATACTAGGCTAACAAGGCTATTCTAAGTCTAACAAGACTACACAAGTCCAAGCTAGACTCTACACTGACAAGCAGGCACAACCATAGGCCATAGGCTAAGAGACTAGGCCATGGGCCAAGCAATACCATATTCAATATCTTTATCTAAAACAATACATATATATACATACCACAAAAAAAAAAAAATATATATATATATATATACATACCACACAATCTAATATAGGATATCTATATGAATACCACACCTACATTATCTATTAATATATGATATGTGTTTGCAAAAACAAAAGTATCAAACTTTATTGATACAAACTTTGTAAAGATTACAAGAATTCTGGGAAAGTACAACTGTAGGAATCCAATCTAGAAGACGATTGCTTTATCCCTTGGACGATGTGAACTTTGAAGACAGTAGCCTCTGAAGTTGAAGGCAAAAGCCTCGGAAGTTGAAGGCAAAAGCCTCGGAAGTTGAAGGCAAAAGTCTCGGAAGAATGCAGCAGCACTTGGGCAAGAACTCCTGAACTCTCTGGTATTTCTAAACTTTATGTCTGATCTCTCTATCTGATCCCCTTGAATGAAGACTTGAAACTCTATTTATAGAGTTCTGAAAATAACTAATTTTTAGTTATTCTGAATGGCGCAAGTTGGATTGTGCAAGAACTGGATTGCGCAGCATCAGACTGCGCAGGCAGTTGTCTGGTTGTGGACTGACTGTCTTGGACACATGGCATCATTTGATTGAAATATGCATGATCATGTGAAGACGGTTGCCACGTAACGAGCATTTGATGGCATGAATGCCACGTGTACTTTTGTCAGTTGACATGATGAAGTGCGCCACATGAATTGTGTTGACTTCGGATTGCGCTAAAAATGGATTGCACAGACACTGGATTACGCAGGCACTGGATTGCGCTGCATGTACAGCTGTCCTCGAGCTCTGTACGGTGCAATAAACGAACAGTCTCCTCGTTCTTTGTGCTGTCAGCTGTCAGAAAGATTTGATTTTGTCAGATAATGATGTCATTGCCACGTCAGCCTACGCGCTTGAGAGTATGCGCAGTCTAGTGTGCACAATCTGTATGATGTACAAAATAATATCTGTGCAGTTCATTTGAAAGTTATATTTCTTGATTTTCTGACTTTGTTGATGTGTGCAACTTGATTTTTTAGGACCTACAAGACCCCTTCAAAGTTTTCGAAAGTTGAATTTATTCAAAGTTTCGGAATACTTTGAATTTTAAATTTTAAAATCAAGTTGCGCATGAGCTGTCTGCGCAATCGGATGAGTCGATCCCTACTTTTTCGGCGCAGTCTGAGGCAGCCGTTACTCTTTGAAAAACTATAAATAGTTCTCTTCAATATTTATTTCATTCTTTACTTTGTTTTTGTGATTTAAGAGAGAAGTCTCGAGCCTATTCCTCCTTTCTTCTCCATCGAATCTCTATGGCTCCCAAGCGTTCTTCCGCCGCTGCCAAGGGCAACGCCCCCGCCGAGCCTTCGGCTAGGGTTGTACGACGTCCTTCTCGACATGAGACTGTGCATCTTGCTTTGCAAGGTAGATGACCCAATCGAAAAACCCTTTTTAGGTTTTTTCGACTTCACTGATTTTCAGAATCCATCTCTTTTTAGAGATGTGATCATACTGCACCACCCTTTTTAGGGTTTTGGTTTGTACGAAACAGTTTATTCTTTATTTTTATGAAGAATAACTTCTTGCGCAATCGGTTGAACTGCGTTGGCAAAAGTCAGCGCAATTTGCTAATTTGCGCGAGACTACCAGCGCAATCTGATGCTGGCGCAGACTGTTTGTTGCGCAATCTAATGGTTGCACAATCTGATGGTTGCGCAGTCTGATGGTAGCATCCTTGATTTTTTTTGTGCTGAATGTTTATTTTCTCTGTTTGATGCAGTTGATACCAGAGAAGATCCAGGGTATAAAAACTTTGTAGGAACTCTTTCAGAATCGGAATTCAAAGAGGACCTGTCCCATATGCACTTTCCACAGTATGATCTGCCAGCTTCCCGCCAAGCTATCTTGGTAACCCAAGATAATGAAACCCTGTTATGTCTGATGAATGGGCAACCTTTGGAATCGGCAGATGCCATCATTCACAAGAAGCCCCTATTTCTGTTTGGCGAAGCTTTTGTGAAGAGCTCTCAGCCGAAGCCACGGATGGAAGAACGGATTGTCCAACAGAAAGACAAGACAATCTCGATACCAGATGTCTCCCGATGCCTCCCCTTATCTCGATATGCTCATACAAGCTATCCGAGGAAAATGGAATGGAATCTCACACCTTTTTAGGATGCCCGTCCAGGAAAGATTTATGTGAAGAAGGGGCCTAACAAGAAAGACATGTTCTACAATTCTTCGGAACGATACAGTGTCTTGCTCCGAGGTTTAAAGCCCGGTTGTATTCCGCCAGAAAATTCTTCTTTGTTATTGTCCGTGAGAATTCTAATATTCGCGAATGAGTTCGCGAAGGTCGAAGGGAGGTATCCAGATCAAGACCTCAGATTAACTGGACTGGTGAACCCAGACTATAAGAGATGGAGTTGTATAGAAAACTGGATTTTGACTAAGTTTGAAGACAAACTTCAGCAGATTAACTTGTATCAAGCAGTGTATGCCACTGTTTACGATTTTGCCCCTAATCCGTATTTATTTCTGGCTCTAGCAGAAAGATACAACTACAGGACATGGACTTTTATGACTCCCTGCGGAGAGATCGGGTTTGCCCTTCACGAGATGCAGTACATCTCTTACCTGCCGATGGGGGATGCCCCGTATGAGGAATTTGTCCCAACTAATGATGAGTTGGACAAACTTCAAAAAGAAAACGCAGCCATGGTAGAAGTCTTCGAAGAACTGCTGTGTCATTATAAAATCTGCTCTTTGTTTTATAAAAGTGGTACATCTGGTACCTGTTATTCATCTAAATGGTTGCCTTATCTGTTCCTCAACCATATTGAAGAAAAGAAGACCAAGGAATATGACAACTGCTATCCCGACTTCTTTAAACCACTGAGCAGCACTGAGGTGGTGAAGTTAATGGAGAGAAGTGGGGACTTGGATGTCAAGATCAAGGACGATCATCAATGTCCTCCTCTAAAGAAAGGAGATATTCTCGAGAGTTATATGAGAGTGGGATATCGATTTATGTCAAAAGAAGCCCAACTGGCAGGTTTTTTGACATATTGGCTCCGTAGATTCGTCGTTCCTGGAGCAAGTGCCGTAGACCGCTTCCATCGCGATGTTCTTTTTGCTGTCGTTCGATTAGTCTTCGACTACAAGATGGATCTCTTATCGGCAATGACTTGTAGAATGAATGCCAGTCTCCGCCTGTACGTCGAATTGATGCTGAAAGCTAAGGGCGAGAAAGAGTTTCCTCGGCTAGAATTACCGTATACTTATCTGTTCGGGTGGTTGCTTCTACACCATCCTACTTTGATGGACCCCGATATGGGACCAGTCAGTGGCAGCTATTTGCGAAGATTCTCCCATGGTAAGTGGAAATACACTTCCTTGAGAGATTGCAGATATGCTTTGAACCTTGGCAAAGGATGGAACTTCTATTGCACTCCTCCTCCTGCCGGATATGAACAGATGTCGACCAATATGGTTGACTCAAAGATGCAACCTTTGAGCCGTACAGCTTTTGATTGGTTGAAGACAATTTGTCCATCCCACTTAGTGTATCGGTTTGAAGAAGAATGCTACTTGGAGCCATATCTTCTCAGCCGATTTGCTCGACAGTTTGGATATGACCAATTCTACGTAGATAATGCTATCTCATGCCTACAAGGAAAAGGTTTCTTGATAGATGGAGCCCGAGCTTGGGCTTATTACAATGCTCGAGATACAAAAGCAACGTTCTCGATGTCGGTGAATAGTAATCATGGCCCTCGTATGCTGTTCACATATTCGGTGTTTTATACATCATCGAACACTTTTGCTGAGAACTTCAATCTTGCGGATAGCTTCGCGTCTGCAACGAGATTGAAGAAGGGAGGAGTCATCATGTCACTTCCAGGTAATGATGAGGTGCACGAGCCAGTGGATGCACCCTTAGAAGTTTCAAGGGACGTTATGTTCCCTGAAGAGATTAACGCGCCACTGCGTATTTCTTTGAAGGTCGCTAAATCTCCGACCAAGAAGAGAAAGAGAGAGGAGCCTTCCGTCCCAGCTGCAAAGAAGAAACTGATCTTGATCATTCTTCAGAAAAGATTACTACCAGATCTCAATCTCGGCAGCTGGCCGAGACAATTCAGCAGGAAGAAGATGCCACACCGACCTCTGTTCAAAAATAAGTCGAGGTAATAAACGTAGAGAGTCCTGAGAGACCTCTGCATAGAAAGAAAAGGTTGGTCCGCAGAAGACAAGTTTTGTCTTCGATCGTGATAGACGCTGCAGCGAGACTCACCATGCCCTCTTCCACTCCTGTTTCTGAGTCTAGGAATAAAACTCCCAGTCCAGAGCAGAAAGAGGAAATTAAGCAGAAGGAAGAGCTGGATCGAAGAAATGAGGCTGAAGAGCCCAGAGATAACATTGTAGAGGAAGAGCATAACGCCGTACGATCTCTTTCACCTGCTGCGGAGACTACTCAACTTTCTCTTACACCTGGGACCCTCCGCGCAAAGGAGGATCGTATGATGATTGAAGCTTTAGAGGACTGTGACTTAGGTTATCAAGAAGAAGCTGATCATGCCGCTGATGCTGCTAGTGAAGAGGTTCCCGAGGACAGCGAGAACGAGGAGAGCACCTCATCAGAAGCTGATGAGGATATGCCAAATCCTGAAGGCGATGAGGAAGGACATGTATCTCCAATAACAATTGATGACACTTTGGATGCATATGTGCAGATGTCTCTTGGAGGTGCTGACGACACTTTAAATCTTGAAAAGGATGTTGAAGCGCAATCATCTCCGAAAAAGATAGCCAATAAAGAAATAGCTCCGGAGGAAACTCCTTCTGTTAATCCCTAAGGTATAAAATGAAATTAACAATCTTCTTTTAAATAAATTGATAGCTGACATTTCTATTTGTACTCCATGCAGAAATCGAAGTTTCTCCAGCACTTCCAGTGTGTCCGGACATAGTTCTTACGACGGAGATTGCTGGTAGCAGCCGTCATCTATCTTGTCGTTCTGAAGCAGGTAGTAGCCAGGCAGTAGCGTCTGAAGCTACTTCTGTTCAGCTAAAGTCTGTTCCTGCAGATGATAGGCTCATTGCTGGATCCACCCATGGTAAGACTGTTTTCACTTTTGATTCTCTTTATTAATAGCCAATGACATGCAAAGTGACAATATTTGTTTTTGCAGAGGAACAACTAGGAGGAGCAACCAGCTCCACTTTTGTTCCTTTATTCAAAGAGCCTGCTGTTCAGATACAAAAAATTGAGCGTCCTGTTGCTTCGTCATCAACAGGAGTAGCTGCGACTCCTGGTGCTCTGGCGATTAATCAGCTTGTCATCCAATCATTCACCAAATGCTTCTTTGAGTCCTTGGGGCCTCTGATCAATAGAATGATGGACAAAGAAGACACTGATTTTTACATGGTTAGAGGTCCGACCTCTTTCTTGGTGAAGGCCATCCGGGAGCAAGGTGATGAGGCTCAGGCCACTTTCCTTGACCATATATTGAATGAGCTGGAAATCTCCATAAAGAACTATAAAGATCTCAACAAAGGGGAAGTGGAACCTTTAGTGCAGGCAGAGTTTGAACAAATGGCTCAGGCAGCTGTAATTGAAAGAGTGAATCTCCAGAACCTCTTGGATGCCTAAACTACTAAATCTGCTGAATATAATTCCAAGTTGGAATCGGTGATCTCAACTGCTGAGAGAAGAGAGAGAAGGATTGTCGAGCTGAGAGTGGAGATTGCTCGTCTCCAAGAGGAACTGGAAAATGAAGTTACAGAGCATCAAACTGCAGTCCAACAAATTGATGCTCTAACTCAGGAAAGAAACGAGTATGTAGCAACTCATGATGCTGAAATCACTCGCCGAATGGTATCCATGCCCGTTTTTAATGAAAAATCTGGGATGGAAGAGGCCAGGAGGAGAGTGATGGCATCTCGCGAAGAACGGCTGCAGATTCTGAAGCAGCAAATTGCTAATCTGATAATGCCTCCATCTCAGTAGAAAGAACATCTTGTATTTTTTTTGTCTTTCTTTATGCTATGTAATGTCTTAAATTTTGATTAATAAAAGATATTTTGTTGTGGATCTATTATTTCTTGCATATCTTATTCAGATATAAATAATAGCGGTAGAAAATATATTCAGAGGTGCAGGACATAATATATTTCTTGATGATTTTGTAGAAAATAATTATATTTATTATATCTGCTCAGAGGTAATGTGGACGTGGCAGAATATAATTTATCGAATATTATTATTTTAATATAGACAACTTAATCGAAGACGACAAGTTGCTGATATGGACAATGAATGAAAAAGGTGTGAATGAAATAAATGAACGAAATGAATCATCAGGATGAACGGATGGACCGTCAAATGAATTGAATGAACGGATGAACCGTCGGATGAATGTGAATGAACGGATGAACCGTCTGATGATGATGAATAGATGAACCGTCGAATGAATGTGAATGAACGGATGAACCGTCTGATATTAGTGAATGGATGAACCGTCAGGTGATGGATGTGAATGAACGGATGAACCGTCTGATGATGATGAACGGATGAACCGTCAGGTGATGATGAATGAACGGACGAACCGTCTGATGATGATGAACGGATGAACCGTCGGATGAATGTGACGTTTCATTATTTTGAGCATCTCTGCCTATAAATAGAACAGAAATTTGACAGGAATGAGCACTCATATTATTCAACATAAAAATGTCGTCTGGAGATGCATCCAAGAAGGCTGAAATCGCCCCAAAAGTTGAAGCGGGCATTGAAGAACATCCGGCCGAACTGGTCCAGCCAAAGCAGGCAGAGGCAGGCGAAGGTTCGTCCGCACCCAAACCACCGCAAGATATCCTGGACTTCCTGCTTGAACCAGGAAAGACTGAAGAGGAAGAGGCCATGAGGATGGCTGCTTGCAAGTTCCTTGTGGGTTCCAGCAAAGATGTTCTCGGCTCTTTTGCTGATTATGTCTTTGATAAGGACGGCAGTGGTCCCCGTCCCAATATCGAGAAGGATGACAGTGATCTTTCTTGATATCATGTAACATCACTTATGATGAAATAAAAATCAAACTTTATTTATGAATTGTCTGATCATATTTACATAAATTTTTGTTACATTTATACATAGTATTTCTTGAGGAATTTGCCATTGATAGGCATCATTGCAACTCGACCATCTAATTCTGCAAGTTGATATGCTCCATTTGAAAAGAATTTGCTGACAATGTAAGGTCCTTCCCACTTTGCATCGAACTTGCCTTTGCTCGAGTGAGTTATAGTCATAGGATGTCTTACTGTTAGAACAAGTTCTCCTTGCTGAAAGGCTCTGACTTTAACTTTACGGTTGAAAGTCTTCGAGATACGGGCTTGATATAGTTCAATATGCTGTTGAGCTAATAGCCGCTTCTCATCGAGCGCTTCTAATTCTTGAAGTCGTAGAAGATCGTTATTCTCTGTAGTGAGCTTGTTGGCAATGGCAATCCTTAAAGAAGGAATTTGAAGTTCTAGAGGAAGAACTGCTTCACAACCGTACACCAAAGAGAAAGGTGTAAAGCCTGTGGGGTTGCGTACTGTAGTTCGATAGGCCCATAAACATTCGCCAAGCTTTTTACTCCAGTTCCGTTTGTTAGTAGATACAAACTTCTTGAGGAGCTTGATAATAGTTTTGTTGAAAGCTTCAGCTAATCTATTAGCAGCAGGATTGTAGGCTGTCGAAGCGACATTGTCAATTCGGTGATCATCGCAGAATCTGGTGAACTTCTGGCTGATAAATTGAGGTCCGTTGTCGTGGATGATTCTTCGAGGTACACCAAATCTGTAGATGACATGGTGTTTAACGAAGTTGATGACACTGCTGGTCTTGACTTCAGCCAAAGGTATAGTTTCAGCCCATTTGGAGAAGTAGTCGGTTATTGCCAGTATGAACCGATGTCCTCTAGAAGAAGAAGGATTGATAGGACCTATAATGTCCATACCCCAAGCTTCAAAAGGCCAGAAAGCAGCCGTCGGATGCAGAAATTCTGAAAGTTGATGAATAAAATCTGTATGGATTTGACAAGCTCGATATTTTCTTGCATAATCGATGGCATCATATACCATAGAGGGCCAATAATAACCTATGCGTCGGATGCGATCCTGTAGCTTAGGACCGGGTTGATGTGCTCCGCAGATACCGTCGTGAGCTTCACGCAGTACTTGTTTTGCTTCATCACCAACTAGACAGCGTAGAAGAAGACCGTCATAAGTCCGTCGATAAAGGGTCTTGGTGGTCTGGTTGTAAAAGAATCGCAGAGACCTTCGACGAATACTCGTAGCTTCTTTAGGATCTTCAGGGAGTATGTCATGAACTACGAAATCGATGAAAGAAGTTCTCCAGTCTTCATTGATAATATTGACTTCAGCAAAATTGCTGAATTCAATATTACGATTGTTTTCAATACAAAACAACTCACGATTAGAGACAACCACCACCTGCTCTCTTCTAATAGGGATGGCTAAGATTGCTGCAAGATTGGCCAAAGCATCTGCCTCAGTATTGCAAGCTCGACGTACATATTCAATAAAGAAGGCTTTGAATGATGTAGCGATGTTGATTGCTGCTTCATGATAAGGATCTAGGTCTTGATGGCGAACTTCATAGGTTCCTCTAACCTGATTAATAACCAGCTTAGAGTCGCCATAGACTTTAAGATACTCGACGTCCAATTGTTTGGCTAATTGAAGGCCGATAAGTAGAGCATTGTACTCTGCCACGTTGTTGGAGCAAGGCTCATCTAGGGAATATGCTCTTTGAATAGCTGACCCATCTGGAGAGACGAGAACAACTCTGACTCCTGCTACAATGGCACTATTGGGTCCAATCCTGGATGCTCCGTCAAAGAATAGACGCCAAGTAGAAAATTCTTCGGAGACCATATTTGATTCCAAAGTCTCGTCTGGAATTTCATCATAGAGTTTAGATGTTTCTGGTACAGGATGAGCCGCTAAGAAATCTGCCAGTGCTTGACCTTTGACAGACCTTTGAGGAACATATACCATGTCATATTGGGCTAGCAGAATGGTCCATGTAGCCAGCCGAGAGTTGAGTGTACTGGACTTCTTCATGAGTACCCGAAGAGGATTAACTCGGGATATGACATGAATGGTTTGGCCAATAATGTAATGCCGAGTCTTTTGAACAGCAAACATGAGAGCTAGGCATTCTTTTTCGACCGGACTATAACGGTGTTCAGCACCAATCATAGTATGACTGAGGTAGTAGATGGCTTGTTCGTGACCTTCTTTGTTCTTTTGGACAAGTAAAGCACCCAATGAATGATCCATAGCATGGACATACATTAAGAATGGTATGCCAGAGATTGGTGGCACCAAGATTGGTGGGTTCATGAGATACCGCTTTATGTCGTCAAATGCTCGTTGACATTCTTCAGTCCAAATGAAAGATACACCCTTTTTCATGAGTTGAGTGAATGGTTTGCAGCATCCAGACAGATTCAAAATGAATCTCCTGATGTACGCAAGTCGACCTTGGAATCCTCGTAGCTCTTTTAGGTTGCGTGGAGGACGCATCTCTTGAATAACTTTGATCTTCTCGGGATCCACGTGTATACCCTTAGAGGTAATGATGAAACCGAGAAATTTGCCACTAGAGACACCCAAGAATGACTTGGTGGGATTCATTTTGAGTTGGTGTTGGCGCATGAGGTTGAAGATAGTTCTCAAGTCTTTGATGTGATTTTCCTTTAGACGACTTTTGACAGCAATATCGTCAACATAGCATTCTACAGTCTTGCGTAGATGATCTCGAAAGATGGTACTCATTGCTCGTTGGTATATTGCACCAGCATTCTTGAGACCAAACGGCATCATAGTATAACAATAGACTCCACGAGGAGTGCCGAAAGAAGTATGCTTTTCATCTTCAGGATGCATCCGAATTTGATTGTATCCGGAGAATCCGTCCATGAAAGATATTCTTTTGAACCCACAAGTGTTGTTGATCATAACTTCCGTGATAGGGAGCGGAAATTCATCTTTTGGACATGCTTCATTAAGATCCCGGAAGTCGATGCAGACTCGAACTTTGCCGGTTTTCTTTAGAACTAGGACAATATTAGCTACCCAATCAGGATGCTGTTCTTCTCGAATAAAGCCACAAGCTATAAGCTTTTTGACTTCATCGTTGATTGCATCCATCATTTCTGGCTTAAAACACCGTTGTTGCTGTTTGACCGGTTTTGCATTTGGCAAGATGTTCAGTTTGTGAGTAGCAACTTTAGGATCCAGCCCTGGCATGTCTTCATAGCTCCAGGCAAAGACATCAATGTATTCTTTAATCAGAAGAATCAATTCTTGTTTATCCTCTTCTGGAAGGTTCTTGCTTATGAATATTGGACGAGGTGATCCGCTCTCTCCTACATCAATTTGAACTAATTGATCTTCGGTAGGAGGTTCTCTTTGTTCGAATCGGAGTTCCCATTGGGTATCCATTCGTTGAGCCCAAGGATCTATTTTAGAACTTTCTTCAATATCCTCGTCATAGCCTTCTGGAAATTCGACGGAGACCATATTAGAAGATACAATCAATCGATGAACTTGTCCGATGCTGGTGTCAGAATCCTACGATCTGGAATCAGAAGAGTTAGAACGTTCCTCGCTATCAGATTCAGAGCCTGCTGGGGATAACATCGGAAGAGAAGCATATTCGAGACCTCTTTTGGTCCTGCTATAGTACATCTCTGACTTTCCTTTCGGAACAGCCGTACGGAGAGGAGTTCTTCTACCTTTACCGTAGTTGAGACCACTCTTAAAGTCATAACCCATCTTTCGGATGATGTCTTTTGATTGTTGACTGTAACGACGGAGTTGAAGATGCCCCGTGTCGTTAACTTTGCTATCATCCGTATAGCTGAATTGTTGTTCCGGTCTTTTACTAAAAAGTATTGGACTCTGGCCTTTCTTACGAGCAAGAACAATACGATATGAATCCTTTGGGTGTTCAACTGAAACTTCAGTTTGAAGAGATTGCACAACTCCCATTGTAAATGACTGAAAGCTACCTAACATATCCAAGTAGCATTTAGCATGATAAATGACATCAGTATACTGGAAAGTAGATGCTTTTTTATTGATTTGTACATTTGTATTTATAGCAGGACCTTCAGCCTTAACAGGCTTGGTCAGATTGATTATAAGAGGAGGAGAAGAATAACATGGAGGAGGATTAGCTTTGTTACGACGGAGGTCGATAACAAGCGGCTCAGAGGAGGTGAGCTCCCTTTCTTCCTTGTTATGAGGTAGATTGATAATAAGCGGCTCAGAAGAAGTGAGCTGCTTTTTGTCTTTGTTATGATGTAAGTCGATAACAAGCGGCTCAGAAGAGGTGAGCTCCCTTTGATCTTGACCACCATCAGTTGGTTGCTTCTGGACTGGCAAGTGAATAGCCAGTGGTTTGGAGGATTGAGGACGAGAGACACGCCCTTTAACAGGTATGATAAGGGTATCTTTGGGCACTGCTTCTGATTCTTCTTCAGTATCCAGAGACAAGACAACCTTCATGAATTCATCCTTGTACATGCGAGCGTCGTTGCAGTACGCTTCAACGCCTTTGAAAGGATAGAGATCAGCAACCTCCTTCTGGACTTCTCCATTGTCATCAACATATTTGAAACATTGATGAAGAGTTGATGGAACAATGTTGTGTTCATGTAGGAATGGTCTCCCCAATAAGGCATTATAAGAACAACCATGATTGTCGATGATATAGAAGGTCACTTTTGTGCGCAGATTGCCTATTTGGAGTTTTAGGCGAATCTTGCCCAAAGGTTCACTTCTTCCTTGATTGAACCCAAGGATTGTGGTGATTGTACTGGAGAGACTATGTACAGGGATCTTCAACGCATCTAACATTGTCTTCGGCATGATACTAAGGGCAGACCCTGGGTCTATCAGAATATGATCGACTTTCATCGAGTCGACATATCCTGTATAGTAGAGAGGACGGTCATGCCTGTTGTCTTCTATTAACATGTCGTCTTGTGTAAAAGTTATGTTTGGAATTAACTCCAATACGCTATGACAATGGAGACAAGAGACAGGCTCTGCTGTAGGCTTCTTCATAAGGGCTAGACAAGTTTCTGCTTGCATGAGAGCTGCACTTAGAGTTTCTCGAGTCTCTTTAGAAAGATGTAAGAGCTCAAAAATTGACAACCGGGCCGGTGTATTGGCTAACTGAGCCAAAATATCGAAGTTATAAGGCTTTTCAAGTCCAGAAGGAGATGTCTTCTTCAATAGTTTGTCAAAACGGACTTGCTGTTTGCCTTTGTCAGCGACCGTCGGCTTGGAAGGAATGGGTATCACCACCGGTGAGGAAGCAGTAGGAATATCCTCAGTAGAAGCAGGCTGCATCGGAACAGGTTCAGAGGAAGAAGCAGGATTCTCTTGAGCTTCGGGGTAATCCTTTAGATAGGCTTTCCCTGATCTGGTACCCAGCAGGATTTTTTCGTCAACTATGGGGTCAAAAGACACCATATTACAAGTCTTTGTCTTGCCCTTGGAGCGGTCTTTCTTCTTATAGGAAGAGGGAAGTTCAAACTCTGAAGCAAGATCCGGATGAATCCACATAATCTCGCCATTGTCAAGAGACAAGGGGACGAGACCTTCACTTCGTGGAGGTGGAAGATTCTCAATCTCAAGAGTAGCTTTGGGGATAGGAATGACACCATGCTGCACCATCTGGGGTGGGAAGTCACCGAACTGAACTGATACCATGTTTGCAGTAACAGTCTTCTTGTCTTGTTGCAGAGTGACGACGCCAGCATTGACCAGCTCCTGGATTTTGCCTTTGAGCACATAACATGCTCGAGTGGGATGTCCGATGAACCTGTGATAAACACGGTACTTGGGATGATCAGTCTTACCGACTTCATCGGGCTTCTTTGGATCTAGAAGTTGGATTTTATTGCTTTTGATTAAGCAATCAAAGATGCTAGCTGTGTCGTTCTCGTCAAAGGAATACTCTACTTTAGGACGAGGTTCTCTCGGTGGAGGCGCTGAAGGAGTAGAAGTAGATGTGGGTGGAGCCACGTTAACCGCCAAAGATTCTTTGTTCTTGTTCAAATTGATGTTCAAAGTTTCTTTTGGTTTACGATTGTTCTGGCGATTACCACCGCCTGATGTTTGATGTTTATCCCGGTCGGGGTTAGACATTTGTACCCCTAGCTTTTTGAATTTGTCGGCGCTAACTTCAGCTGCTTTAGCGTTGACAATGAAGGATGGCCAATCTTGGAATTGAGTAGACCCCGTCCATATGTTGATGATAGGCAATAGATTTGCCTTGCAGGTGTCTATGGTGACAGCAGCCGGAGTTCCCGGTGGCATTTTTAAAGCTTTCCAACGGAATCTTTCAATGAAACTCTCAGCAGTTTCATTGTGCCTTTGTTTGATTTTATTGAGGGCTGACATAGTCATGTCATTGATCCCCTCATAAAATCATTCCAAGAAGATTTGCTTTAAGCCAGAGAAGGAGGTGATACAACCATCGGGCAAGCTTCTATACCAATCGTATGCTACGCCGGCTAAACAGCCGACGAATACTTTGGTAAGAAGAGCGTCATTTGGTTGAAGTTGAACAGTCATAACCTCAAAGTGGTTGATGAACTGACTGGGAGATGTGCTGCCATCAAACAGCGAGATAGTTGGGATCTTGTACTTCAGAGGAAACGGGACTTTCTTCCATTCAACTGGGTAAGGTTGCTTGATCCCCAACCTCTGCAAGTTGTCCTTCTCCTTGAAAGCTTCAAACTGAGTTCGCAGGAGCTTCACAGCTTCATTGGCATCTTCCACTGATGTAGAAGGAGCAGGCTGAACCACAGTGTTAGGAGGAGGAACAGCATGATAAGCACTACCCCCAGCACCTGACTGACTGGGTGTAGGTTGGACTTGTATAGGAGGTATTTGAGTAGGTGCTACCCCCAATCCAGCATTGATAGGCACCGACGATGCTATAATTTTAGGATTTGTAGGCTGTATGGTCGGTGGCACTGTGTGCTGGGCTACAATGATGGAATGCATACTTGCGACCATCTCAACCATGGTCTTCAACTTATCTTCTAGTGCAGCTATTCTTTGTTCTTGACTAGCTGAACTGGAAGCATCAGGATCTTCGTTGACAACGTAAGCTGTCACTTCTCTGGGTACAGTGGAAGACACTGTCTGTTCTGAGCTTTCGCTGTATGCATCATAATCGAAGAAAGAATCATCTCCTGAATGAGAAGGAAGGAGATGTTCAGAAGGATTTTGAAGATTCCTTTGACCGATTGTATCTCGGCTTCGGGATCTGGTATGTTGGAATACTCCTTCAGAGGATTCTTGGAGTAAATCCAAATACCGTTGGCTTGGCCTGCGAGGCTTCCCGTGCTTAGAGCACTTCCTACCCCCAGTGTCTCTGGAGGTCATGTTGACGGAGGCGTACAGAACTTCATCTTCATCTTCCGACATAGATTTAGATTTAGAAAAGTTCAGACGATCGAAGACAGATCGTCTAGTTGTTTGACAACAACACTTGATAACAACCTTATGATTGCAATGATGATGATCACTTGGTTGAATTGGAAGTGTTGAAGTGTTGTCCCGCCTTTGTTTGAGGTGTTCTCAGAGATCGGGAACAGCAATGGGACGAGAAGAAGTTCGAGGGATATGTTCTTTAATAACATTCGGAACATGGTTCCGGTTCTTCAAATATTTTGTCCCTTGAGTGTACAGGGAAGTGCTCATTTCATTAGCATAGGTGTCTAGGTTCTTGATCCTGGAAGTTTGTTTCTGATGATGTTTGATCTTCGGTATTGGCTGTTTACGTTTCACCGAAGTTGGCATGTTGAGATAAGTTCTTAAATCAGCAAACTCACCCCCAGGGGTTTCTGTTTGAGACACCAGCAATTTTTCCTGTTTTGAACGGGAGATCTTGAAGGTTGGGAGATCTTGGAATTCTGCTACCGGAGTAGGCAGAATACCTCTTTGATCAGTACAAGTTCTTTTAACATGGAGAGAAGAATCCTTGTTTGAAAGAATTTTTGTACTGACTGATGCCGAGGCACGTTCAGTGTGATCTTCTACGATAAAGACCGAAGAAGACTGAGAAAAGACCAAAGGGCCTTTTTCTTTGTTTTGTAAAGAAGGGTTAGCTAAAAAGCGTTTCCCTCTGTTGTCTTCCAAGTCAAGAGCCGAAGAAGTTTGAGAAATGACCAAAGGGCCTTTTCCTTTGTTTTGAGGAAGAGGAATAGCCAAAAGACTACCCCCAGTGGATTGCGCAGGAGCAACAGGGTGTTGGAGATGAGCAGCACTCTTCTCCTTGTTGTGAGAAAAAGAAAGTTTAGCCAAAGGGCTGTCTTTCTTAGATTGCACAGACACAGTTTGCGCATGAATGGATGGCGCACTGGCAGGTTGCGCAGGAGAGTCTTTGGCAGATGACTTTCTGGTTCTGGCCACAGACACTGTGGTTTGCGCATCAGGAATTCTGGCCACTGAGTGTTTGGGGTGCACTCTAGTTGCTGGAGTATTGGTTTGCGCGAAAAGATTGGCAGCCAACTGCGCTAGAGGCAGAGGAGTCTTGCCCCTTGATAGGGCAGCATATGAAGTCTCTTGTGCACTGGCAACAGCAGATTGCGCATGAGTAGTTGAGACAGATTGTGCAACAGTCTTAGTGGCAGCAACTGTAGACTGTGCAGCAGATTGCGCAACAGGCTTCTTGGCAGACTGCGTAGCAGTCTTGCTGGTAGAGTTAATAGACTGCGCAGCAGTCTTGGAGACCCACACTGGGCGCACTTTGCTCGTGGCAGAAGTGGTTGCAGTGCGAGGAGTGGTCTTAGAGTTGATCATGGCTTCATAGGCTGTCTGGTTGACCTTCACAACCAGAGTCTTCTGCGTCTTCCCGATAGACGCTACGTCACATTGAGTTGTCACTTCCTCGTCGGAGGAGAAAGTCGTCCCCAGCAGAGTCGCCATTTTGTTTGCAAAAATAAAAGTATGAAACTTTATTGATACAAACTTTGTAAAGATTACAAGAATTTTGGAAAAGTACAACTATAGGAATCCAATCTAGAAGACGATTGCTTTATCCCTTGGACGATGTGAACTTTGAAGACAGTAGCCTCTGAAGTTGAAGGCAAAAGCCTCGGAAGTTGAAGGCAAAAGCCTCGGAAGTTGAAGGCAAAAGCCTCGGAAGAATGCAGCAGCACTTGGGCAAGAACTCCTGAACTCTCTGGTATTTCTGAACTTTATGTCTGATCTCTCTATCTGATCCCCTTGAATGAAGACTTGAAACTCTATTTATAGAGTTCTGGAAATAACTAATTTTTAGTTATTCTGAATGGCGCAAGTTGGATTGCGCAAGAACTGGATTGCGCAGCATCAGACTGCACAGGCAGTTGTCTGGTTATGGGCTGACTGTCTTGGACACATGGCATCATTTGATTGAAATGCACATGATCATGTGAAGACGGTTGCCACGTAACGAGCAATTGATGGCATAAATGCCACATGTACTTTTGTCAGTTGACATGATAAAGTACGCCACATGAATTGCGCTGACTTCGGATTGCGCTGAAAATAGATTGCGCAGACACTGGATTACGCAGGTACTGGATTGCGCTACATGTACAGCTGTCCTCGAGCTCTGTGCGGCGCAATAAATGAACAGTCTTCTCGTTCTTTGTGCTGTCAGCTGTCAAAAAGATTTGATTTTGTCAGATAATGATGACATTGCCACGTCAGCCTGCGCGCTTGAGAGTGTGCGCAATCTGTATGATGCGCAATCTGATATCTGCGCAGTTCATTTGAAAGTTGTATTTCTTGATTTTCTGACTTTGTTGACGTGTGCAACTTGATTTTTTAGGACCTACAATATGGTACACACAAAGGCATATAGGCTCCTATGCAAATACAAGAGTGTGTGTGTGTAGTGAGAGTGTGTGTGATATGAGAGAGGAAACATGTATGTGTGTGAATAGGGTGAGAGTGAGAGTGTCAAGAGGGTGTCATATATATATATATATACTAGTGTATGTGTGTCATGAAACATGAGTGTGTGGGTGAGAGGGTATACCTAGGTGTGTGTGTGTGTGTGACACGAGACATGAGTGTGAGTGAAAAAACAGTGAAGCATGTGTGTGTGCTAGTGTCAAGGAGTGTGGTGATACATGAGGGTGAGTGTCAAGAGAAGAAAGTGTGAGAGAGTTCAAGTGTGTGTGTGTAGAGGAGTCAAGAGAACAGTGTGATAGATAAGTGAGGGTGAGACATGTGTGAAAACAGTGAGATATTGAGTGTGAAACAGTGAGAAATCAGTGAGGCACAAAGCAAAATCTGGAAAAAAATATACTAGGACACACTCCCATTCAAAACAGTTAACACATAGACATGTGTATTTATACAAATATGTCTAATTAACATTCAATCAACATTAGGACCCAACAATTTAGTTTTCCTGTTATGTGAACATCAAACCCATTCTAATCTCAGTTTCAAACATAAGAAATTCTCAGATTTTCATGAGTTCTCAGGTTTCAGTCCAGATTTCAACAGTTCAATCCCAAAGCCATTTCATTCTCAGTTTTCATGTGAAAACAGTGAAACCTTCAACCCTTGTCTACAAGTAATATATATATAAATCTTAACATGAAAACATCCAAATAACAGTTTATATTGGGGTTATAATTCAGCCCTTAACTATTAAAATTTTTTTCCAGGAAGTTCAGCCCTTGTTGAACAGTCCAACAGTTATTTCGAAAACCTATAAGCCTAATACCTATCATAACCAACAGGTAGTGATCTAATATACATGTGAATGAATTAATATAGTGAATACAACATCAAAAAAAATCAGTTTATCATTGAATATAAACTCAGAATATTGAACTGTTCTCATGGTATCAAAAAAAATAGGATTTTGAAATGAATCGAACCCAATTCAATTTGAAGATCCAAAACCTATATCATAAACTAATTTGGAAATATAAACTAAACTTAGATATAATGTAATTTCCTTTTTAAAATCGAGTTTGAACATTTGAAAATGTTTGCAAACAGTGAACAACATAAATTAACATGTATCAGTAAAATCTCTTTGAAACCAAAACCAATTTGAAAACCTAACAATCTACACATGATTTCAGAATTGGATGAACTGTTAAACATGTGAATTATTATGTTAAACTAAACTAATCTTTATCAATCAGTAAAACACAAATTATACTCAGTTCATGAGTATCAGGAAAATGGCAGTTTTAAACCCAAATCACATTCGAACACCAAAACAATTCAAAACCAAGACTCAGTCGTGTACAGAGGTGTGATACGTGCGTACATGGGTTACGAAGATGATTCCGTGTCCACATTGCTGGACACGAAGTGTCCAAAACAGGAGAAACATAAATAACAAAAATCAGTGGGTGCACAGGCTCGTGCGGTGAGGACAGTGACCCGTGGACACGACACAGAGCACAAGACACCACGTGTTCGTGTCCACACCTAGATTAGGTATAGGTCTAGCCATCCCACGTGTCGCCACGCATCCACAACGTGTCTGGACGCGACACGACACGCGTATCAGTAGGAAAATATCCGGCGCACAGTCTGTAAACAAACCAGTACGTGGGCAATTTCTCCCCCGACACGACACAAGGCGACACGAGACTCAAGGGGTGTGATGTCAGTCACTTCCCCTTGGTCTGTGTCCAAAATCACGTGTCCATGACTCCTATATTGGCCACACAGACACGCGGGTAGCAGGGCAGCCAACCGCGTGCGCACTGGGCGTGTCCGCGGGTCCAGTACGACCCAGACACAACACAAAATATGTTCAGTCCATTAAAAAGTGTAAGCGACATAAAAACACGAATTTCCATTCAAACACAAATCGAAAACAGAATCGAAATGCCCACTGTGGTATTTCGTCGAACACCTACGACCCTACACTGATACGTGCCCGATACGGACACGTACAGGACACGAAATGGCACGAATCCTATTCCTACAAAGAGAGGACACCTAGGGCTTCCTATCCATGCAAAGAAATCGAGATTTGGTGGAGGGAATAGAAAGTTACCTATGTGTGTTCCTTCACAAAGAAAAGCTCCAAAAGTGAGATCTCCTCAAGCTAGCCAATGGCTCCAAATTGTATCAAACCTGAGAATAGCCTCCACCAACAGTAGGGGGACACGAATTAGGTTATAATGGAAGAAGTTTCAATGAAAATGGACTAATATTGAATAAACTATGAAGAATTTTCAATGGAGAACAAACCTTTCCTTAGAAAATGGAGGGATGAATAAAGAGGAGGCACAAACTTTGAGAGAGGCTTTATAGCAAGGGGGGATCCCCAGGCTGGTCACCAAGTTAGGGTTAGGGTTTTTGGGGTGAATCCAATGGCTATCAATCCATCAAGTCCAATCAAGGGCCTACAACCTAGGCTTCACACTAGACTTAATGCAACCTATTTCATTTTAGCTAATCATGACTTAACTCAACTAACCAATACTAACTATTACTAACCATGGCTAACTAGACTAGGTATGACTAATCTAGGTTAGGGCTAAACACAACACAAGACAATTGATTAAATAATATTTAAATCACACCATTCTAAATAATCTTTTAAATTCCAAATAATATATATTAAATTCAAATATTTCAAAAATGACAAAAATACCCTTAAAATAAAAAATGATAAATGAAATACCTTAATCACATGGCTAGGCTCTAGGGTAGACAGTCTCTACGGTTTCACTAGCAAAATACCAAAATCATAAGTCATGATTTTAAATAGTTTAAAATTAATTAAAAATCACCAAAAATCATAATATGAAATAAATATCAATAAATAATAATTATAATTTCAAAATTTCAAAATTACCCTTATTTAAAAAACTGGGTGTTATATATGACCCATAGTGTTCATTCATGTTTTATATTCCTATTGTGGATTTAGATATAGTTTTGCCTTACCATGATTAAGCACATTACCATAGTCCAGACATCATTTACGTATTCGAGTTGGGCTGGAGTCCGCTTGGTATATAGCTGGCTTGCTCACGCCCTTGTATCCCAAAATACGGGTGCGGGTCGTGACATCTAGTCTTTCTCAAGTCTGAAATATTCATGTACATGTTTTTTGTTCAGCCATGATTTCTTGATTCTATACTCACATGTCATTCTAGTTTACATTTTATTATCATGTATATGCTCACATGTTTTAGTTTATTTATATTTTCATGTCTTTCCTTTAGTCTTTGTTTTGTTTGCATGTTGGTTTTTAGTTCCTTAGTTGGCTTCCTTTTTCATATTTTCTATATGGGATCTGACACCACTATTTTTGTTTGGCAATATATGGTAGCAGAACCGGAGGATCTCCGTACCTTCCACTCGATGGAGACCACTCGGAGCACTAGGATGCCTGAGTATGTTTTTTCTTCTTTGTCCACTAATATATATACAAATTCTTTTATGGCATTTAGCTATCGAGTACATGTTTAGCTCATGTTTTGGACCTTAACATTTAGCCTACGTACATAGAGTAATTTATATATTTTATACTGCAGCTAGAGTTGATAATGTATGGCTTATACTCATGTTAGTTCTTTATTTTGTATTAGTGGCTTCATGATCATCTATATATTATAGTTTGGGATGCTTTACTGTATTATATGTTCGATGATCATACTTCTTGTATTTTATTTACTTGTCTGTGATTGAGTGTCACGACCGGCATCCAATGTAAGGGCACGAGTGTGAGACAACATCCAGCCTACGCCACAACATCAACGGTAGAACGCTATCTAGGTCTACTATACTAACTATCACATCTGATGAATATGTATTATAACATGTCAATGATAGCTCAACTCCGAATGGAGGATAATATAATGATAATACTCATACTCAATCACAATAAACTATAAAGAAGATAAATGACACGATAATGACATAAAAGATACGATATGATAATCCAAAAGAAGTCTAGAAGCATAACGTAATCCAAACCACATTTAGAGTCTATAAGTCTATCTATCTCAATATAACATATGTCTCAAAAATAATAGCATCCCAATATGTCAGAAAGCTGGAAACAAATCTAGTACTAATAGTTAATCTAACTGAATCGCTATTAGTGTCTCCTCAGCTGGAGCTAGTGCCTTCGGATCCAAAGTCTCCTGATCTACTCCTACTACATCTTGTAGTTCGTAGTAGGTCGGACACCAATCATCTAAGTCATCTGTAAATATATCCAGTCAAGATTGGAGCAAAGTATACCTCTAATAACAGTTCCAATAAGTGATATAGACTTTGTAACAATAATAGATAGATTATACAAGATATTATAATAGGTACATAAATATAACAAGATAAGGAAATGATGTAAGTAATATAAGGGCAAAATCATGTACAAGAAATAAAAAATAAACTATCTATGTGAGTGAGCACTAGTTTCAATATATGATCGGTTTAAGAACTTTGACAAGGATATATGGCCTAGTTAATCGTATATGCGTTGTACGATTAATACTCACAAGAAACAAGATATGCACAATGAGGGTATGATCACATATCTACACTAACACTCTCTATCCTCGACTGGTATAGTGGATCTAACCATGGTACATTATGACACGGGATTCTCTAAGAAGGTCGTGAGTCTTCTCAGTAATCAGTGTCCATACAAGTACAAGAACAACAACAAGGTTTGCATAAGGTACACCAAGATATACAAGAAATAACATCTCATGATGGGAATTGTAAATACCAATTCATGTAACCACGTGTCAAGAAATCATGGATATCTACACTAGATACAAGAAACATAAAAGATATCATAAATAAAATTATCAGAGAATGTACTCACCTAAAATTCGATATGAAGTATCAACAATATCTGTAACAGTGCCTCTAAGAGGTAAATATGGAATATTAATGTCAATTGGTGTTTTAGAGTGATAATTATTGATATCTAACTTGAAATACAATTTCTGGTCAAATCTAAGTCATAGCAGTCAAACTAGGTCATACCTTGCTAAACTAGGTTGAACTAGGTCATTTCTAGGTTTTTAGATCCATACCTTGCCATACCAAGGTATCCTAACTAATAATAGGTAATACAAGTTAATATCTTATGCATCTACTCCATAATATATATGCATAGGCTCTATAATGCAATACCTTAACCATTTACCTTACCCTATATGTACCCTAACTTATACCAATGCATACTCAAACTATATCCATACCTTGCTAACCCCAATTACCCATACACATATTTACCTTATGTATTACCCTATTACCGATATGCGTTACCCTTGCATATTACCTAAACGTTTGCCTACACACTACATATAGATACTTAAGCCATATACCTATTATCCCTATACCATATCTCAGTTACCTATTAACAAGCTTTTACCTTACTTAGATAACAACCAAATCCTAACCCATAACTCATAGGATACCTAGAAGCCACACACTAATCATTTACCTTCTCTATAAAAAAAATACATTATCCTATACAAATATGAGATACTCATTTCTACCTATACACATATGTACATAGCCTATTGTTGCCAATGACTGTGCTTGCAGCCCTTAAATGCCTGCTATCAATCTCTAATTGTTATTGCAGTGCCTCTCCTTGTGTAGTTGCTACCAGATTGCTAACTAGAACTACTAGCTAATGCTCATACACCCCTAGAACTGCCATGATGCTGCTATCAGTCTCTACACCTCCTACTGTTATTGTAATACTCTACAAATAGCCTTGTTATCTACTATATTTGCTGCTACTGCTTCCCTATTCTGTGTTGGGACTTCCTAGTGCACACTGCCCTGCCTGCTGCTGTCAAGCCTGCTGCTTACTCTCCTTTGATATCACTACTGCAATTTGATGTTGGCTCTTGCCAAGCAAACCAAGTAGTGACAATAGCTGCTATCCTACTCTACTTGCTGCTACTACAATAGCCTATCTCTTATTATTTCACCTACACTGCATTCCCAAATTTGCTACTAACTGCTAGCTGTTACAAGTAGTATAAACAACTACCCCTGCCTTCCTATATATTGCCATATGCTACCAGATTGTCGACTGGTGCTATAGGTGTAGGCTTCTATATCTCTTTCCCTCTCTAATGACATTGATACACAATCACCTATCCATAAATACATCTACTCTTATTTTTAAATCCCTATGCATAGGCACACACATAAACCACCTACACATCTATATTTATAGATACACACATGTATAATTATGTCCACATATGTGATACATACCACAACTAGATACATATCCACACACAGACTCATATGATACTCATAGAATGCACTAAACCAAAAACTTGGTGTGTATTACCTAGTATCGTACCGATTTACGATACTTTTGTGATATGCCCAAGATACATATACCAAACCCTGTATGAACCTAACCAAATCACATGAGCATGCCTAAAACATATATTAGAGCCTAATTAGGACAATCTATAGCTAGTACAATATGTCATAAAGAATTGGATATGTGTGTCATAAGTGTCAGAGGAACAAAATCTCTAAAATGACTATGTCATACTGTATCATAAAACGGCCTACTCATATCCAATTGCGAACACAGATCTAGACACACACAACCAAATCTAGTCTAAATTGATCTAGATTACCAAATGACAAATACTTGGTGCACCAATCTTAAAATTCCTCCAAAATTGGTACAAATCTCAACATAACTTTCACATAAAGGATCATTAGAGCCTAATTCTTTCTCCTATAGGTAGTCCGAGTCCATGGATGAATTCCTAAGGGTCAAATTGCACAATTAGAGTCCAATTAGAGGAGTTATTGAGATGTATATCTATTGGAAGATGGATTCCCAATGTAAAGCCAAATGGACACGATCCAAACACAATCTCCTAGCAATTGGCCTCCTCTTCTAGTGCTCATAGCCACCAAGCACCTAGGCTCTTCCAAGTGAAGAGAATTGCATTGGAATTGAGAGGAACTGATGGAGGGATTGATCAATTTGTAGAAGGACACCAAATGGAGAATAATTGGCACAAAATAAAATAAAGAGAGAGTGAGTGCTCTCCCTCTATATGGCCGGCCAAGTCTAGTCTATTCCATGCCAATGCAAGATGTCTAATTTGCCCATCTGAGCTTGTCATGAAAGCTAATTAATGCATAGAAGTTTTTAATCCTATTTTAGTAATTAAACTTGTAACCCCACTTTCCAAAATTTTACCTTCAAAATTCTTTTTTGGAATTTATTTTTCTCTTATTTGAATAATTATTATTTTCAAATATTGTTTGGAATACGTTTGATTTATTTTTCTATTAATAATATTGGAAGCCTCAAGTATTTTTCATGTTGTGTCTTGGGCTAAGCCATCTCCTGATTCCTTCTTCTTTTGTAAGATTGGCCTAAGAAATCTCAGCTGGCTTTCATTCCTTTTAGGGGACGTTTGGTTCAAGTTTTTTTGGCTTGGCAATGGGTTTTGAATTTCTTACCCATGTTTGGTATGTTTAGGATTGGACGAGGAGGGAATATGAGGGGCTTATTATGGGGGAAGCTATTCCCATTGACTTGGGAAAGCTATTCCTAAGCCCCCCTTGGGAATAGATTTGCTTTCCTAGGAATGATGCTTGACTATTTTGCTTGGACGGTTATACCCTCTTTTTATTTTCAAATTTTTAACTTTTATCCCAAACATGTAAATCATCATGAAAATAATGAAAGGGTATTAAAGGAAAACTAAATAAATTAATGTTTCTATTCCTTTGTAAATCAAACATGGAGATGAAATTTTTTAAAATTTTGAACTACTTATTCCCAACCTAACCAAACATGGGTATGGAAATGTTGAATTCCTTTCCCATGGAAAAGAAATTGAAAACCTATTTCTACGAATACAAAAACTCGATCCAAACGAGCCCATAGTACCCAATTGAGTACAAGCCCACGAAATAGATCCAAGTAGACCCAAGACTTAACACCCACAGACCATTCCTTCTCTCCCTTTCAAATAAATTACTCTCCTCAACAGTGCCTTCTTCTTCCTTTTCGACCGCACAGCCACGACGGAAGAGAAGAACAACCTCGACCTTCTAGAAGGCACCCGAGACTTCCTCCACCAACCTAATCCAAGCTATCTCAATCGTCCACTCCACCGCCATACTCCGGCCGCACCCCTGCCGTCCGATCGTAAGGGCCATACCCAACCTCCGGCCTATAAATAGTATGTTGAAATGAGTAAAGAGGTATTACAATTATCTTCCAAAAAGTGATGATAATGAAGTAAAAAAATAACGTCTAAAATTATAGTATACTCTTTTTTCGGTTTATATATTCCCTACATCACTTCAAGTTGCACTCAGTTATATGTCAATTGTTGAATTTTTTTTTGCACTCATATATTTCAATTGTCAAAATTTTGCAGTGAGTTTTCTTGCAGATGTTGGTGGTCTTTATGCAGTTAGTATTGCAATTTTTCTATACTTCTTATTACAAGTAAGTTATTGGTTTCCTGAGATCTACTTCTAACTCTACCTTCTGACATGTATTTACTTTTCTCAAGATATTATTTTTGTCATTCTTTTGGGTTTTTTCTATGGGCACCACCAAAAATGCTTGGGGACAGCCCTTACTTGGGGGCAGCCCATGAATGTGGAAAAATTGCTAGGGGGCACCCAAAAATTGCTAGGGGCAGCCCAACCCCCCCAAACCAAAAAATTTACTCTCATTTCCATTTTTGACTCTCTCTCCTCAAGAAGAAAAGAAAGAAAGCTCTCTCCCTCTCCCTCTCCCTCTCCTAAACCCTAATTTCTTCTTCTCCATCACAATTTGATTCTCAATTCCTCCACGAAAATTCTCGAAGAGATGACACGCAAGTCAACGCAACCGGAATCCAGGTACGTTCTTCTCTAATTTCTTCAAAAAAATTTACATTATATTCGAAACCCTAGAATTTGTTTAATTCTTGAAAAAGTTTTGGTAAAATAGGTTTATAATCTCTTGCACGTTCTCTTCCCTAATTTTTGAACACAAGAAACCCGAAATTTATGTTGAAACCCTAACCCTAGAACACGACAAAGTAGGATCTCGTTGTGGGAGTTCGGGTTCACGACAGTAGGACTGCCAGGCATGTGGCAGTCCTAATGAAAATTAGGACTGCCACAACCCTGGCAGTCCTCTTGTGAAAAAGGACTGCCAGGACTGTGGCAGTCCTAATTTTTATTAGGACTGTCACATGCCTGGCAGTCCTAATGTTATGACATATGGGAGTTGGGTAAGTGCATGTTATTTCTATTACTTAATAAGTGTATATTGTCATGCAGTCCACCGGCCGCTAACAAAAGAATACGGTCCACCGCGTCAAAGCGGAAGGAACGTGCGGAACGTCCTCTCGAGCGTCCGATAACAATTACCGAACCGACGCCCGAAGCTCGGTCTCGGACATCGCCACCGGCACGTCAAGCTCGGTCAAAGCAACGAGCTCCTACTCCTACGCCTCCTTCCGACGACGACGACGACGTGCCAATTGCCCGACTCCTATCACGTCAAGACGGTTCTGCTCCATTTGAGGAGGTCGGTCCTTCTGAGGAGGTCGGTCCTTCTGAGGAGGCCGGTCCTTCTGAGCCGCCTGTCCGTCCGCCCGGTTGCTCAATGTTGGTTTCTTTTGAGAACCACATTGCGTATGAAATATGGAAGAACCCGGTATGTACATGACGTTTGTAAGCTACCAGTTTAGTATACTATATATATATGTATTTCATAATTGATATGGTTTTTGTTGTTCGATATACAGAGGACATATCGTATCCTTAGGGCTGTGAGTTACGGGAAGAAAACCGTGTCCTGGCAGTTTACAAGCTTATCGGAGGCCGTCCAGAGCAAAATCATACCGAGTGGCTTGCACAATTTGGCATAAAACGCATATCGAACAATGGATAGTGCCCTCATATCCGCCTTCGTGGAGAGATGGCACCTGGAGACCAACACATTTCATCTTCCAGCAGGGGAGATGACCATTACACTTGACGACGTCTACCAGATATTGGAGCTGTCAGTGACCGGGCGTGTAATGACCAAAGAACATTACACGAATGAAAAATCCGTAAAATGGTACGGGAACGTTGCCAAACAGAGACGAAGTTACCAAGAGATGATTTTAGGTGCCTCTTCAATAAAGTGTGTGCTCCTTCGACACGGTTGGTAGTTGTCGTGCCGTAATGCTTCACCACATTCGACCATGCTAAGACGAATTGTTCTTTGTGCGGTTCAAGCCATGTATCTTTGATGTAAGAAATGCATGCCGGCTCCCTCGCCTCCCATTTTTGCTTGAACAAGTACCATGCGGCGTCGTAACTGGCAATCGTAGATGCTCGCCACACACAATTCCAATCATTGTAGAATTCGTCAAAAATTTATATGTCGATTTTACCATCCTCCTTCCGAAACTTCAACTTACATTGGGCTTGGATATTACGATTGACATGCCAAGTGCATAGCAATGTATCCGCTCGAGGAAAAAGAATGCGAATAGCATTAGTTAGGGCATACTCTCTGTCGGTAACAAATACTGACGGCTCTGTATGACCAGTGTAAAGTGTTTTCAGTTTCTCCAACCCCCATGTGTAGTCTTCAAGTTTCTCACTCTTCATGAAGCAAAATGCCACTGGAAATATTTTTCAAGTAGAGGTGAACCCGACAACATGAAAGAGAGGCATCTTGAACTTATTTGTCTTGTACGTGCAATCAAGGACTAACACGTCGGCAAAAGACCTGGCCAAATTTGTGCAATCAGGATGAGCCCAAAAGATTGATAATACTTCATTACTCTGGGGATGTCTTCTATGGAACTCAACATAATGATTATCGGCAAGCAACTTGAGCACTTCTTGCATAGCCATTCTTGATTTCGTCCGGACAGCGTTTGAAGAAGCTAGGGCGTTGTATATTAACTTCATTGTAGACATGTTCTTCTCATCTTCATGTCGTATGACGGAATATATTTGTCTCGGTGCAACTCCGGAGGTGGACAAGTCTTCGACTATCTTCTTCTCCGTATTGTTCAACCGTCCGACATACGGATGACCCAATAGTGTTTCGGCAATCTCATGGTTTTGGGTTCCATTCTTCACTTCTACTGTCCATTTTCCTTCTTCTTCGTTTCTAATATGTATCGTGAATGGACAACCACATTTCCTCGTTCCAACATTTCTTCTTGGAACTTTACTTTGGATAACTGTGTTTTTCTTATGCGTTCTGAACACACCACCTCTTTCACAGCCCACCACCACAGTTTATCGTCCCGGTCGATTTCGGGCCGATCTGGATATCACTAGAACAATGTTGTTTTTCCGTCCGACTTCTCGACACCAATGTACTGCACCCTCGCTTGATTCAAAACATAGATCGGTCCAAAATAAATGGGCTAGATTGACTGTAATTGGAGCCGGTACCGCAAAATCGAAAGATCTCAAGTCCTACAATAAAACTTAAAGGTTAGTACAATTAGACAACATCCTAAAGCAAATAGGTTTCATAGATTAGGCCCGTGCATAAGATTGGTGTACATAAATAGCAAATTGTGTTAATAGCAAGACCGTCTTTTATACAGCAATTGGTGTTCATAAATTACAAAAACCTTTACTGACTAAAACTCTGCATTCAGGTATCATAGACTAGGAATGCCAGAGTGGTGCCAGTCCTTCACAGAAGAAGGACTGCCAGGACCCTGACAGTCCTACATATTTGTAGGACTGCCAGGGTCCTGGCAGTCCTTCTTCTGTGAAGGACTGCCACCACTCTGGCAGTCCTAGTATATGATCTGGACTGCCAGAGTGTTGGCAGTCCTCTGTGTCACAGCACGATTTTAAATCCGATGACAAGTTCAAATGTAGTTACCAAGAGAGCTTCCGATGCATCAAAGTTGTCTTCGGACATTGCGGGAACGTGTTCTTCGAACGTGGCGGGAACGTTTGATGATCCCGGTTGATCCATGTTCAATATTTTTCTACATTTAACACATAATTCAACTTTTATATGTGAAATTCTTGTTTAAAACATGAAACATATTTTAGTTCGATGACTTACCAAAAAATTGGAGAAGTCAATGACCTAGATTTGAGGGAGAGAACAATTTGCCAAAAATGTAGGGAGAAAAGAAAAGAATTAGGGTTTTAATTCTTTGACCTAAGAGAAGGAGAGAAGAAAATAGTTGAGGGAGAAAAGAAAAGAGAAGAAGGAGAGAGAAAATGAAAAGAAAAATTGATATTTATAGGTGTGCTTGGGCTAACCCCTAGCAAAATTTTTGGATGGCAAACTTGTAATATTCTTGAACTATTTTGGACTAGTCCCTAGCAAAAAGGGTGGTGCCCTTAGAAAAAAACCTTCTTTTGGCATCATCACACAGTAATTCTTTTATCAAGCTTTTTGATGCTCCATAGCCAACCCCATCCAATGGAAAAAGGCTTGGATGATGATGATAGTTATTATTAGAAAGGTTCCAAGCATCGCTCAAATAATAGTAATTTATAGAAGATAAATCTCCATGTCAGAAATCTGAAGTGCTTGTTGGCAACATGGAACATTCAGATTAACAAACTACATGACAAATTGCAGTTTCTGTGTATATAAGTGATGTGTGGGTGAGGCCCCCCGCCTCCTCCTTCTTCTTCACTCCCAGATCAGCGGCGAAGCCCTGCTGCACTGCTGACCACCACCCCTCTTTTTTACTTCTTTTTCTTCCTCTCGAATCCACCATTGCGGTGACGATCGGCTTCGAGGCTCGCTCCATCAAAGGAATCGCTGACGAACCAGAGATCGCGGCCCTGGCGTGACAACCACTGCGCTCCGACGACATCCGACGGACCACAGCCAGTCATTGGCCAGCGACGAGTTCTACCGATTGATGACCATCGATCTTCCATTCGTCTCTCATCGATCCATTCTCCTCCGATCGACGCCATTTCTGGCGAATTCACGTTAGCCTTCAGTTGACGTCGAGTCAGTCACCTCCATGTGTGCGATCGTCGACGACAGGAGTATCTGTGTCTCCCCGTTCACAGCCGATTTCGGACGACACAACAATTTGTAAGATTCTTCCCCGTTTCCATTCTGCTCTGGTTGATTTTGTGTGGATCGATTGATTGAGAATTGGTGAGTTCTATATTCTGGGTGATTCTTGATGATTTTGTTGTTTTTTTTCTCGATCCAAACTGATCCAGGAAGCACCCTCTGGGACTCTTCATGTTTTTGCACGAAAGGTGTTCGACTTAATGTCCCAACCAGTTTCGATGTCGATTCTAGACATGGTGACGGCGGTATTGGATGCGGGAATTCAAACTTGACATATTGGTTTCCTTTGAGACAACTCTATTCAGGTGTACATCCTTCCTTCTTTACTGCCTACTTTGTTAGAATTGGTTGACATCAAGCCGATGTGGCATCGAGTGTACTCTTGCAGACTGTTGTATGTGTGTTCACTTGGCTCGGACACATGGTGATGATCCTGACATGGGTAAGGATGACACAGGAAGCTGTGTCTAAGACTTCGTTAGTTAGGTCTGATCTGATGCAAGTTCGTACAGGAAGAATAGGTTAGATGTGAAGTGGCACCTAGTAGCCGTTATATTCAAATAATAAGTACATTAGTCTTTATTTGAGTAATGGATTTATGATGGATGGCATACTACTGTAGGGTTGAGGCTAATAGGCCAGGGTCATTTGAGTTGCAATTTGACTGTGGGATTTAAGTAAGTTGTGTTGTCTTCATTCTGCACAGGTTGAGGAGAACGTTAGGGAATTTTGAGTATCAATTCCTGTATTTAGCAGTTGGTCCTTTGGGTCCAGTAGCTGTTACGAATAAGGAATAAGAATCAGCATCAGTAGCAGTGGTGGGTTTAGGGTTGAAAGGCTATTAGAAAATTAGTCTATTTTTGTAAATATTGTTTTTGGTCATGTGGGTTTGAGGATTGAAAAGAAGAAGTAATATTTAATAGCAATGATAGTAGTTAGGTTGAGCTTTGTTGAAGAGAATAGAAAGGTTGCTAAAATTTTATTGAGAGTCTTGCTTTGTATTGGGCCTCCATAACTTAGTTAGAAAAGAGATTGAATGGACTTTAGAAGTTAATAGAATTTCTCATATTATTTCTTGGTGGGGATTAAAAGTGCATTTGCGACAAATTGGAATTGGGGCAAGTACGCTGCTTACTTATGTTTTCTCGATATAATCTAATTGTCATTTTTTTTATCATCATGTCATGCCTCATATTACGACACGGTCTTGACACGTGATTTTGATTTTTGTTCCTGATTAAATTCTTGATAGTGATTCCTGTTATTGTTCATAGTCGTGATCGTGACTTGATTCATGACTTGATTCGTGATTTGACTAATGACTTGTTTATCGTACATGACTCGTGATTGTTTATCGTACATTGATCCTGACACGCGACTTGCTATCGTATATTGGTCATGACTTGTATATGTTGATCACGACTCATGTCTCGAGGGAAAGGGGAAATGCCAAGTACATATGTGGTCATTCCCAGTTGCTATCGTATATCATAAATAGCACACATACACCTCATGTATGTCGTACCGTACCTATTATTAATAGCCATCTTCGGATGTGCCAGATTACCCCAGTCGACCATATATTGAACACGATATTTCAAATGCACATGGTTCATAGTCGTATTTTCCTTGTTCATGGTTATTCTCATAGTTGTTTGTGTTGCAGGTTTGCATTGCATGACATTGACTTGGTCATATGATCTGGTTCTTTATTTTTCGCGTTTATCTTTCTGTTTTATTTTGTATCTTGATATATTTGTTTGGAGGGTTGTACTCTGCTTCATTCCTGACTGGATCGTTGATATAGGCCAAGGCTTGAGAACGTGACTTGGATTTGGATGGTGACTCATGGAAGATTCTGGAAGAAATAGGATTAGTGTAGAATTATTTATGTATCCCTTCATTGTATATATTATTTTTGAGGTTTTGGCTGGATTTATATCCGGGATGATATCATGTATATGTACTCAAAAGATGATATTAGATGTTGTGATTGTGTTGGCTTAGTTTGATTTTATTCCTCGTCTAGTGTCATGATTGAGCATAGATGATATCGTATCTCTTGAGGATTTTCTAGGACCAGATAGCTGACTACCATTGTCAAAGACAGTATAGCCTGGATGCGTTCATAACCCGTACCCGAACATGCGGACGTGGGATATGACATATTTTTATGGTGGTCCATGCAGGTCTATTTAATGGTACTTGGGATTATAGTGCCATTGGGTGCCTGCGAGAATAGGAATGCTCAATCATGACTTAGAAAGTATCGATTCTAACTATTGCTTATTCTTTGTGATTATGAGTAAAGTACTATTAGAATCCTATGCATATATTCCTAGTTGCTTCCTAATATTTCTAAGTGATTTTCTCCTAGAACCTCATTATCTTATCTTATCTTCTCTTTCCATAAAAGCTAGAGGAAAGAGAGCGACTCAGATACGTATTCTGGACATTTTTAGTTCCACAGGATCGTCTTCATCTTATCCCGGACTTTCGAAGCGACCAAGACCCTTACATCATCTTTACCTCCTCCATCTCTTCCAAACCAAGTAACCTAATTTGACTATTCGTGAGGATTTGCTTATGAGTGGAGAGCAGATGTTTGAGATTTTCAAGGGAATGATGGAAGCACATAAGATTCAGGTAAAGCACAAAAGGAACAGATAGCTGTTATGAAGGAAGTAATGAAGAATATTCAGTTGGTGACTTAGCAACAATAGATAAAGTAGCAAATTAGGGGATTTCTGCACCCAATGGACTATTTTGGACTTTAAAAAAATGCGTCCCTGAGAGTTTTATGGCACAGAAGGGATATTGTATGCTGATGAGTGGTTGGAAGATATAGAAAGGGTTTTGCGATTGGTACGACTTTCTAATGATTTGAAGATTGAAGCTGCTGGACTCCAACTCCATGAGTTAGCTATAACTTGGTTTAGGAATGAACCTCAGCTAGCAAACCTTGATCTGACTTGGAAGAAGTTTAAAAAGGAATTTAAGAGGAAGTTCTTCTCGGCTATTGCACAAGAGATGTTAGAGAGGGAGTTTCATAATCTAGAGCAAGGTGAAAGGATAGTTGATGAGTATGTAGCTGAGTTTAGCAGGCTTAGTAGATTTGCTAGGAGACTGGATCTTGAAGTCAAGGCTCAAAGATTTCGTTATGGCTTGAATGAAGATATTAGGATCTATGTCATAACCAATAGTGCTAGTACCTATGCTGATATAGTATCCATAGCCTAGAGGATAGAAGTTGATTTGGACCTGAAGTGCAAGAGGGATGGTGATAAAGGCAAGGACCCCAATCCTGGACCGGAGAAGCGCCATCATGTTCAGCAGGAGGTTATTCCAGATCAGGTCCCGATAGAGCAGTTATTACCAGAGCCAGCCCCTTTCAGGAGCAGCATGAGGTTGTTTGCAATTTATGCAAGAAGTCGGGCCACAAGTGGGATGGATGCAGAGTGAGATTGGGATAGTGCCTCCATTGTGGATCAGATGACCATAGAGTCAGAGACTGTCTTGGCAGGAGATTCTAGAGTTGATTCTCATGGAGTGAGGGATTCATAGCTAATAGTTGCATTCTGGACTTGTATATAGAGGAGTGATTGAGGAATAATGGTCAGTGGGACCTTGTTGTAGTAGCTGTAGTAGTGTGAGATGATCACTTTGTAGTTCTTTTCTTTCTATCATATCTTGTAGTCATTTGACTTTCCCTTTGATTTCTAAGAAAATTGTTTGCGATGATTCTCTAATCATGACCATGTCTAAACTCTAATTTTGTTAGCTTTTTTATTATTCCCTAACCATGACTATCTTTGGATTCTATTTTTGGGAATATGACTAATCTCCAAATTCTATATTTTGATCATAGTTAGATTCAAATTTCTTATCTTGACCCATTATCAAATTTCCTCGATCATATTTTTTTCGTGCCTAATTTATTTCTACCACTTTGCTTTTATTTCAAATCATACCGGACTATCACTCTTATGTAGAAGACCTTGACTATTAACCTTGAAATTCTACTAGCTAACCATTCTATTACTTATCATGACTTACGTTTAAATCTCATAACTATTCTTGGATGACCTTGGTCATAAATCATTTCATACGATTTTAATCATCTATATCGTGCCTAAATGATTTTTAGTCATGACTACATCTTAACGACGTTGACCATATTTCGATTATATCTTTAATCGTATCTAACGATTTAGGATTGATCATTCCTAAGTAATACTTTGGTCATACTTGAATGACTAAAGTATTTTCTTTGCTCATATCTAAATAGTCATGATTTCGACTATCATTAGTCATTCTCCATCCATTTAGATATTATAATTGACCTTTTTTTTAAAATCCATCCTTAAATCATGACTAACGATGTTTAAATAACTTTGATTTTCGACTAACGGATTCCTTCAATCTTATCTAGATAGTCGTAAATTGACTAGTCTAGTCATTTCTGATAGTTGACCATGCCTAAGTGTTATGACTTGACCATCACTGTACCATTCTAACTCTATGTTCTGACGTGCCAAAATTTTTAATTTTTTGTGCATAGACGATTTTCTATGACTATGTGAATTTAAATTCTATCAACCATGATTAGATTCCCGATTCTCGATCGTATCTAAGTTCCGATACATGACTTTGACTCTGTAAATCATTTTGGCTATTTCAAATCATGGCTAGGTGATTTTACTCGCCATGATTGTTGTGCCAAATAAATTTTGATTTAGTCATGCCTATGTTCTAATCTAACCGTAACTCTCTTATCTCAGTCGTATCTAAACCTTCACTTTTGTTCGTGCTCCAAAAATTGTGCCACGATGACTTTAATTCTACTAGTCGTGACTAAATCTCATTTCCATCTCGTTCATGTCCCTGATTATTATTAATTGTATTATTTTTCAACTCTGCATTCAATTGTTTAATCGTGCTAAGCTATTTTCAAATCCTTGTATGAGGTTATTGTGTTTGATCTTCACTAAATTTTGTTTCTATTTCTTGCCTAATTGATTTTGGGATTATTATCGATCGTGCCATTTTACTCGATTATTTGTCGTGCTAATGTCGTTTCAAATCTTTATGATTTTCGTGCCTAGTCATTGAGCATATTTATACTCATACCTAACCAATTTTGAATTTTATGTCATTTCTGTATCGTGTCGTGTTCTTTGAAATTTCGAGGACGAAATTTTTCTAAGGTGGGTAGATTTGTAACCCCACTTTCCAGAATTTTACCTTCAAAATTCTTTTTCGAAATAATTTTTGGAATTTATTTTTCTCTTATTTGAATAATATTATTTTCAAATATTGTTTGGAATACTTTTGATTACTTTTCTCACTACCAGAATAAGTCATTTTAGCGACGCCTGAAGACATCGCTAAAACGTCTAAAGACGTCGCTAAACCAATTTAGCGACGTATTTAGCGACGTCTTCGTCTTGTCGCGGAAACCTTAGTCGCTGTTTGGAAAGATGTCGCTGATCGTCGCCAACATCGACGTTTATCGACGCAAAGATACGTCGGTAATATACCGACGTTTACCGTCGTTTCGTCGATGAAATAACGACGTTTATGATGTCGCTATACGTCGTATGTCTTGGGAAAATTACCGACGTTTACGATGTCGCACTGCGTCGGTATATCCTGGGGAATATTAATGACGTTTTGTGATGTCGCTATACATCGGTATATCCTGAGAAAATGTGGTAAAATCCTGGGAAAGTTAACCGATGTCTACCGACGGTTACCGACGAAACTGACGTCGCTATACATCGGTATCCTGGCAATATATGCCAGTTTAGCGACGTCTACCGACGCATTTTGATGTCGGAACGCGTCGGTAAACGTCAATAGACGTCGCTAAATTTGAAAAAAATAAAAATAAATAAATTGCAGTATGCAGTTTTCTCCACAGAATCATTTTCTCCCTGCAGTTTAGTCTGAAACACAATACACAAGCAAATTTTATCCCTGGGTTCGCCGACCCCTTCGGTGGAACACTCAACACCGGTAAATTAACATCCAAATGAAACGAATAACATAAAATAACCAAAAGTCCACACAACATATATAAACCAATATCCAAATCGTCATGGGTCTACACAACCAATAACCAATGTATCTATGCAACCAACAAACAAGTGTCACAAACAAATAAGTGCCACAAACAAATACAAAGAAAAACAAGTACTCAAACACTCAATACAAACAGTCCTAACTAGGACTACTGGAGATCTGGAGCAGGAGGGGGCGTGCTGCGACGAAGGGCTAAGAAAAGCTCATAGTCCTCCTGTGAAATCGACACCGATGAAGGAGGTAGTGACGTCGGTGGAGTCGGTGTCGATGAAGAAGGCAGTGGCGCCGGCGGAGTCGACGACGATGAAGGTGCACCCGGAGGACGATAACGCTCCAACGCTGCAAGTCGCTGGTGGTATGAATCCATGGTAGATAACATTCTATCACTGCTATCAGCCACCGAATCCTGCACCAATCTCAGCCTCTCGCCCATGGTCCTCTGTGATGCCTGCAGATCCAATACGCTGCGCTCCGTCGACGCTCTAAGATCGGTGACGCTCCGCTCAGTTCGTTCAGTCACATTTCGAAGCTCCATAATGCTGCGGTCGAGCGCATCCAATCGTGCTATAAGCGCAGGCTCGTCTGACTGGTGCTGAGACTGGTCCTGAATCCGTCGTAGCAGCTCGTCCCGGAGAGACTACATCATCTGGTGGACTTGGACAGACACCTGGGACGGCTGTGGACCATGCACACTAGCAGGGGATGCCCTAGAGGACTGGCTCGCAACTAGGGCGCCATAGGATCTCCTACCGTAGTAAATACCCCTACGAAGGCCACCAGCGGCGGTCATCCACAGCTCGTCCGTCGACGGAGCTTGAGTGGGCTGCGAAAAAGTACCGGCCTCTCCCGCAGTAGGTGCACTAGCAGTCGCCCAGTCCCCAAGCCTCTGATACTCGGCAGTACCGGTCTAGTATCAGAGGTAGAGAATAATCCGAAGGAGATCAATAAGGATAATCGTGATTGAGATATCTAAACATGGTAACCCCCACAAATCTGAAAATCGAGACCTGTATGGGCCACCACTAGAACCATGTCATGCCCCAGAACCAGAATACTGGAGAGCGGGGGCAGACATAGCCAGCTACGTAATCCCAAAGTATGTTAATACTCCGAAATCACGTATAAGCTGTCAAGACATGGGGGTTACTCTACAAGCCATCAGTCAATCCTAAGGTTTAACAATCCTAGGTATCTCAATCACAGGCAATTACACAAGAGCAAGGAGTACGATCATCATACATACAATAGTAAGGCGTCCCGAACCATATATACATGACTGATCATGAAGCCAGTACCACAGAACTGAGGACTAACTAGAGTATTAGTCGTACGTGATAAGGACTAGCTATAGTCTAGAATACACATATCATGTTTATGCCCGTAGGCTACAACATCAAGGAAAATACCAAAACACGAGCTAAACACGTGCTCGGGGCTAAACGTTACAAGAAGAGAATTTACATATCAGTGGGAGGATGAAGAAGAAACCCACTGAGGCGCTCTGGTGCTCCGGCTGGTCACCGTCGAGTAGATGGTACGGTAGATCCTTCGGGCTCTTCTATCAGAACCTGGCCATGCAAAACCAGTGGGGTCAGACCCCAAATAGCAAGTACCACAAAGGAGGCCGAACTAAGAACTTAAAACCAGCAATCATTAGCAATCAACAGGGAGAGAAAACAATAAGTAAAGAAGGATCGAGATTCGTGCGGTACCAATGCACTTATCCCGAACATAGGAAGACAGTAAATAAATCATCATTTGACAGAAAGTAAACTAGAGAACATGTTAAATAAATAGAACTGGATCTAGACAAGACTTAGATAGGGAAGGTGATATACGATGGGATGACCATGGGACTATTCAGATAACCAGGTTACAACCCATAAACCAAATAAGGACCGGGGTTGTAACCCTTCGTCTGAACGGAACTTGGTTTCTCCCACCATTTATCGGCATGATAAAATAAGAAGTCAGGATATGTAACAATCATGCACAAGATCAAGACAAGAATAGACAGACTGAACTCCATCCAACATTCTCGGCCAAGCAATAAGTACGGCTTGATACTTTAACTAGCTAGGGTTATCACAAGCCTAGTTACTAACAAGATGCAATGAGAATTCCAAGTCCGGTTACCCGTTTGTTACTACCTGAATGACCCCAGCAAAGAAAAGAAAAAGATAGCATGATATAGCAGACACACTGTAGTAAGATACATGTGTCCTAAGGTACCACACTCGACGGCGGGCTGGAAGTGCGCTCATCTCGACGGATAGCAACAAATCCCATGTATATATATATATATATATATAAGGCCGGGATCAAAGGGGCAACAGGTAACTGGGAAAGTCTCTCCATGAACTACTGGATTATTCTAGTAATTAGCCTTAGTCCATTTCAGTATGAATCCCTGACCGTGGAAAACCAGGGATTCATGTCCTAGACATGATGCAAGACGAGACGGGTTCATTTGTACAAACACAATCACCCACGGTGTCAGGATACTAATTAATTCTTGTCAGGAGTGCGCCACGACGGGCCACTATCATTATCATTATTACTTATCAAGAGTGCGCCACGACGGGCCACTATCAAGAATTATCATGTCAAGTTCACTTATCAAGTTATCATGTCAATTTATCAGGTCAAGTTATCATGTCGGGAGTGCACCACGGCGGGTCACTATCAAGTCATGCCAATTATCAAGGAGGAGAGAAACTTGCACAATTAAATAATAATATATTAATAATATATATATTCTTGAAGCCAGGGAGAAACTCTACAACTTTCATGTTGGGAGTGGGAAGAAATTCTGACCACAATCCAGGCAAATAAAACATTTAAACAATCAAAGCGGGACCCATGCGGTCCAAAAGTGGGAGAACAATTATGCGGTCATAGAGAGTGGGAGGCCACCCATGCGGCCAGAAAATAACAAAAAGGGGCCATGCGGCCAAGAATGGGTGGGAGGCCATGCGGCTCCAAAATTAAATGCCAGCAAGAAACATTTCCGCAATCAGAAAAGACAAAGAGAGTGGGACCCGTAATGAATGCAAGCTTCCACTTTGCAAGCAAAATAATAGAAAAAGGGGCACGTGGCCAAATAATAAAATGATGCCTGCCAGTAAAATAGTAGCTCACGTGGCCAAAATATTAGATAGTGGGAGAAGGGAACCTATGCGGCTCACATTAGATTCCATGCAAAAATACAACATGCAAGAAATAATAATATTTAATGGCCAAAGGCTATGCGGCTCTGCATCAAGCAATTGCTAATGCTATAAATGTCCATGCGGCTCACCCTCACATTTGCTTGCATGAAAGTACAACAAATAATAATAAAGAAATAATGGCCAACACACATTAGTGCTAAAGCATTTAAACTAAGGGTGATGCTTGAATGCAAATGCATTAAACGCAAGGCCTTAAATGCAAATACCTAAAAGGTTAAGGCTAAAGCAAGTGCTTTAAATGCAAAGGGCTTAAATGCAAATAAAACATTAAACTATTAGAGCCTATACGGCTGACCTTTCTTAAAAAGGTGCATTAAAGTATTTTCTATAACTATACGGCTTAAAGTGCAAAAAAACACTCAATGCATATAATACTAAGTTCTTAATGCTTAAAGTGACTTTATTCCATTCCTATGCGGCTGGGGCTTTAGATGTTGTGGACTAAAATGCAAAAATGCATTTAATGCATTTCTTATGCGGCTTGAGCTCCCAGAGAAAGCATTAGGAAAAATTGCATTCAGATGATGCTTTATCCAGAAGCTTATGCGGCTACCTCCAAGAAAGTGTATTAAATACATAATATACATGCGGCTCATTTGAGCAAGTCTGCATTAGAAAAGTGCATTCAAGTAATGTTTGTCCCATGCGGCTAGTGGAAAAATGCTAAAAATTGCATTCAATGCATTCTGACACAAGCAATTATTTAATATGCTAGCAAAAGTGCATTTAATGCCATTTCTGAAGCAAAACATTATCTAATGCTTTTGCATTATGGAAACAAGCAGGGCATTTAATGCTTTTAGGAAGGCATGCGGCTGGTGTTCAACAATACATTAAATACAAATTCTCATGCGGCTAGCTCATAAATGCCATCATGTCAGGAAGCAATTAATGCTGCCACGCCCATGCGGCTAGGCAAGACTCCTGCGGCCGAAACTAATGCAAGCCAGCAACATTTGCCAACTGAGAAGAAATTCATAGAAAATGCCATGGCTTCTCCATACCACCAAACTTCCAACCGGAGTCCAAATTCGGACTTCCATAGGTCAATTCGGGGTAGAATGAATTCTCTACAACATGAAACCATCAACTAGCAAAATATGCAAGTTTGACAGATCAAAACCCAGGAAAACCGAAATTACCACAAAGCTAGATCTACAACAATCCACTCGGTAAAACCGAAAATTTCAAGTTCTAAAGATGCTTAGAATCATGCAAGGAAGAAGATGGAACAAACAGAAATAAATTTGTTTAAGGTTCGGCAAGGTGTACTTGCCTTGGGCTGGAGGAAGAAGATGAAGATGGCATGAAAATAAAAATAATGGAGGAGAGAGAGATGTAGGTGGCTTATATAACAAGCCCAAGCAATCTCCACCATTCATTCCTCTCCACTAAATCTAAACCATACACCTCATCTCATGAGAAACCAAACTAAATCAAACCAAGTCAAAGTGGAACCGAACCAAATAAAACCAAGTCTAAGTTAAACCAAGTCATGAAAATCCTACACTTAGGAAAATTTTAAAATATCACGCAAATCGAGAAATACGAAATACGGCTCAATAAACACGTATCCGTATAAAATATCGATACAGTGAGACGGGTCTCACAACTCTCCACACCTTAAAAAAATTCTGTCCTCGAAATTTCCTGAGGCTAGTCGAGCAAGATATCAAAACAAAAGCTCCAGGAAACTCAACAATCTCAATAAATCAAGCATGGCATATAAGTAAAGTAAAACAATCAGTAATGTAAATAAATACGTAAGCAGTAAATAAATGCACAAGAACAAATATAATCATGATCAAGAAGGGCTGGAGGCATATGGATCAATATGTCTCCTTAGACGGTTGTGTAGAAACCAACGTCCTCGCTGGCCTAAGCTGACTCCAAAAAATGGATAAAAGTCGAGCCTCAAGGTAAGTCGGTACCAATAACTTAGTTCAAGACATGACTCTACCCAGGACGTGTCATCGTAGTTGAAACAGATGCATGAACTTTATCACCTGTATCAAGATACGAACACAGAAGCGACTGGCTGATCGAAATGGACTGACATCTCTGCCTGCATGCTGAGACTGATCCTCCATAACTGGCCTGGCTGAAGAATGCTGAGCTGCCCTCGGCAAAACACGAACAAGATAATCAGAAGGATCAAGAACAGTGCCCTTGAAAGTTGAAGGACACAAGATCAAATTATGGGAACAGGAATGATCAATGATCAAAACAGATATCAAGTCAAGTATCAGAGGTAGAGAATAATCCGAAGGAGATCAATAAGGATAATCGTGATTGAGATATCTAAACATGGTAACCCCCACAAATCTGAAAATCGAGACCTGCATGGGCCACCACTAGAACCATGTCACGCCCCAGAACCAGAATACTGGAGAGCGGGGGCAGACATAGCCAGCTACGTAATCCCAAAGTATGTTAATACTCTGAAATCACGTATAAGCTGTCAAGACATGGGGGTTACTCTACAAGCCATCAGTCAATCCTAAGGTTTAACAATCCTAGGTATCTCAATCACAGGCAATTACACAAGAGCAAGGAGTACGATCATCATACATACAATAGTAAGGCGTCCCGAACCATATATACATGACTGATCATGAAGCCAGTACCACAGAACTGAGGACTAGCTAGAGTATTAGTCGTACGTGATAAGGACTAGCTATAGTCTAGAATACACATATCATGTTTATGCCCGTAGGCTACAACATCAAGGAAAATACCAAAACACGAGCTAAACACGTGCTCGGGGCTAAACGTTACAAGAAAAGAATTTACATATCAGTGGGAGGATGAAGAAGAAACCCACTGAGGCACTCTGGTGCTCCGGCTGGTCACCGTCGAGTAGATGGTACGGTAGATCCTTCGGGCTCTTCTATCAGAACCTGGCCATGCAAAACCAGTGGGGTCAGACCCCAAATAGCAAGTACCACAAAGGAGGCCGAACTAAGAACTTAAAACCAGCAATCATTAGCAATCAACAGGGAGAGAAAACAATAAGTAAAGAAGGATCGAGATCCGTGCGGTACCAATGCACTTATCCCGAACATAGGAAGACAGTAAGTAAATCATCATTTGACAGAAAGTAAACTGGAGAACATGTTAAATAAATAGAACTGGATCTAGACAAGACTTAGATAGGGAAGGTGATATACGATGGAATGACCATGGGACTATTCAGATAACCAGGTTACAACCCGTAAACCAAACAAGGACCGGGGTTGTAACCCTTCGTCTGAACGGAACTTGGTTTCTCCCACCATTTATCGGCAAGATAAAATAAGAAGTCAGGATATGTAACAATCATGCACAAGATCAAGACAAGAATAGACAGACTGAACTCCATCCAACATTCTCGGCTAAGCAATAAGTACGGCTTGATACTTTAACTAGCTAGGGTTATCACAAGCTTAGTTACTAACAAGATGCAATGAGAATTCCAAGTCCGGTTACCCGTTTGTTACTACCTGAATGACCCCAACAAAGAAAATGAAAAGATAGCATGATATAGCAGACACACTGTAGTAAGATACATGTGTCCTAAGGTACCACACTCGACGGCGGGCTGGAAGTGCGCTCATCTCGACGGATAGCAACAAATCCCATGTATATATATATATAAGGCCGGGATCAAAGGGGCAACATGTAACTGGGAAAGTCTCTCCATGAACTACTGGATTATTCTAGTAATTAGCCTTAGTCCGTTTCAGTATGAATCCCTGACCGTAGAAAACCAGGGATTCATGTCCTAGACATGATGCAAGACGAGACGGGTTCATTTGTACAAACACAATCACCCACGGTGTCAGGATACTAATTAATTCTTGTCAGGAGTGCGCCACGACGGGCCACTATCATTATCATTATTACTTATCAAGAGTGCGTCACGACGGGCCACTATCAAGAATTATCATGTCAAGTTCACTTATCAAGTTATCATGTCAATTTATCAGGCCAAGTTATCATGTCGGGAGTGCACCACGGCGGGTCACTATCAAGTCATGCCAATTATCAAGGAGGAGAGAAACTTGCACATTTAAATAATAATATATTAATAATATATATTCTTGAAGCCAGGGAGAAACTCTACAACTTTCATGTTGGGAGTGGGAAGAAATTCTTACCACAATCCAGGCAAATAAAACATTTAAACAATCAAAGTGGGACCCATGCGGTCAAAAAGTGGGAGAACAATTATGCGGTCATAGAGAGTGGGAGGCCACCCATGCGGCCAGAAAATAACAAAAAGGGGCCATGCGGCCAAGAATGGGTGGGAGGCCATGCGGCTCCAAAATTAAATGCCAGCAAGAAACATTTCCGCAATCAGAAAAGACAAAGAGAGTGGGACCCGTAATGAATGCAAGCTTCCACTTTGCAAGCAAAACAATAGAAAAAGGGGCACGTGGCCAAATAATAAAATGATGCCTGCCAGTAAAAGAGTGGCTCACGTGGCCAAAATATTAGATAATGGGGGAAGGGAACCTATGCAGCTCACATTAGATTCCATGCAAAAATACAACATGCAAGAAATAATAATATTTAATGGCCAAAGGCTATGCGGCTCTGCATCAAGCAATTGCTAATGCTATAAATGTCCATGCGGCTCACCCTCACATTTGCTTGTATGAAAGTATAACAAATAATAATAAAAAAATAATGGCCAACACACATTAGTGCTAAAGCATTTAAACTAAGGGTGATGCTTGAATGCAAATGCATTAAACGCAAGGCCTTAAATGCAAATACCTAAAAGGTTAAGGCTAAAGCAAGTGCTTTAAATGCAAAGGGCTTAAATGCAAATAAAATATTAAACTATTAGAGCCTATGCGGCTGACCTTTCTTAAAAAGGTGCATTAAAGTATTTTCTATAACTATAAGGCTTAAAGTGCAAAAAAACACTCAATGCATATAATACTAAGTTCTTAATGCTTAAAGTGACTTTATTCCATTCCTATGCGGCTGGGGCTTTAGATGTTGTGGACTAAAATGCAAAAATGCATTTAATGCATTTCTTATGCGGCTTGAGCTCCCAGAGAAAGCATTAGGAAAAATTGCATTCAGATGATGCTTTATCCAGAAGCTTATACGGCTACCTCCAAGAAAGTGTATTAAATACATAATATACATGCGGCTCATTTGAGCAAGTCTGCATTAGAAAAGTGCATTCAAGTAATGCTTGTCCCATGCGGCTAGTGGAAAAATGCTAAAAATTGCATTCAATGCATTCTGACACAAGCAATTATTTAATATGCTAGCAAAAGTGCATTTAATGCCATTTCTGAAGCAAAATATTATCTAATGCTTTTGCATTATGGAAACAAGCAGGGCAATTAATGCTTTTAGGAAGGCATGCGACTGGTGTTCAACAATACATTAAATACAAATTCTCATGCGGCTAGCTCATAAATGCCATCATGTCAGAAAGCAATTAATGCTGCCACGCCCATGCGGCTAGGCAAGACTCCTGCGGCCGAAACTAATGCAAGCCAGCAACATTTGCCAACTGAGAAGAAATTCATAGAAAATGCCATGGCTTCTCCATACCACCAAACTTCCAACCGGAGTCCAAATTCGGACTTCCATAGGTCAATTCGGGGTAGAATGAATTCTCTACAACATGAAACCATCAACTAGCAAAATATACAAGTTTGACAGATCAAAACCCAGGAAAATCGAAATTACCACAAAGCTAGATTTACAACAATCTACTCGGTAAAACCGAAAATTTTAAGTTCTAAAGATGCTTAGAATCATGCAAGGAAGAAGATGGAACAAACAGAAATAAATTTGTTCAAGGTTCGGCAAGGTGTACTTGCCTTGGGCTGGAGGAAGAAGATGAAGATGGAATGAAAATAAAAATAATGGAGGAGAGGGAGAGGTAGGTGGCTTATATAACAAGCCCAAGCAATCTCCACCATTCATTCCTCTCCACTAAATCTAAACCATACACCTCATCTCATGAGAAACCAAACTAAATCAAACCAAGTCAAAGTGGAATCGAACCAAATAAAACCAAGTCTAAGTTAAACCAAGTCATGAAAATCCTACACTTAGAAAAATTTTAAAATATCACGCAAATCGAGAAATACGAAATACGGCTCAATAAACACGTATCCGTATAAAATACCGATACAGTGAGACGGGTCTCACAGGAGCCCTCGTTCTATTCGTAGCAATATGAGGTTTGAAATACGTCGAGCAGAAGTTTGTAATCTCCTCGAGAATATAGGCTTCACAAATAGAACTCTCGACCCGAGCCTTGTTTTCGCCTTCCTCTTTAGGTGGTTCAAATGCCGCTCAAACGGGTACATCCACCAATAACCGACGGGCCCGCCAACACGTGCCTCGTAGGAAAGATGAATTAGCAAATGCTCCATGGAGTCAAAGAATCCAGGAAGAAATACCTTCTCGAGCTTGCACAGTGTTACCGCAATATCGTTCTCCTGCTTTTCTAGACGATCGACGAGCAACTTACTAGAACAAAGATCTCTGAAGAATATGCTAAGCTCGGTCAATGGATCCCAAACAACCGGGGGTAAGAATTCCCGAAATGCAATCGAAATTAACCTCTCCATGAATATGTGACAATCATGGCTCTTCATACCTGTCAGTTTGTTCTCCTTGAGGTCGACGCATCTTCTCAAGTTCGAAACATACCAGTCTGAAAATTTCAGACCATGAATCCATCTACAAAGTCTCACTTTATCCTCCTTCTCCAGTAAGAAAATTGCCTTAGGCTGCTTCAACTTCCCATTCCCGTCCTCTATCAAATGCAATGCAGGACGTCTACATATTTCTTCCAAGTCCAATCTAGCCATTGGATTGTCTTTCGTCTTTCCCTTTACATCCATGACAGTATTAATTATGTTGTCAAACACATTCTTCTCGATATGCATGACATCAAGGTTATGTCTAATTAGATTGGTGCTCCAGTATAGCAGATCCCAGAATATACTCCTCTTCGTCCAGTTATGAGTGCGACCAAATCCGTCACACTTGTAGCCCGTAGCAGGCTCTTCAATAGCTCTTGGTAAATCTTTTACCTCTTCCCATATCGTGTATCTGGGCCACCTTGGCGGGGGATTAGCCTTCTCCACAACGCCAGCACAAAAAGTATTCCGGTTCCTTCGGTACGGATGATCCTTCAGCAGGAATTGTCGATGACAATCGAAGAAGCACGGTTTGCCTCCGTGTTTCAAACGGAAAGCCTTAGTGCGGTCCATGTAATACGGACATGAAAGACGACCATGCGTGCTCCATCCAGATAACATACCATAGGCCGGAAAGTCGTTGATGGTCCACATAAGTGCTGCCCGCATCTGAAAATTTTGCTTTCTAGATACATCGTACGTGTTGGAACCTAATTTCCACAGCTGATTCAACTCATCAATCAATGCCTGTAAATACACATCGATGTTCCTTTTCGGATTGTTCGGACCTGGGATAATAACGGTGAGGAACATATACGGAGTCTTCATGCACATCCAAGGTGGTAGATTGTACGGAGTGACGATCACAGGCCAACACGAATACTGGGATCCCGAAAGTCCGAATGGGGTAAAACCGTCGGAGCAGAGACCCAATCTGACATTACGCGGATCAGAAGCAAAATTTGGATACTCTCGATCAAAGTGCTTCCATGCTTCTCAATCAGATGGGTGATCCAACACTCCTTCGGTCTATTCCCGATTATGCCAACTCATGTTTTCTGCAGTTTCCTTCACCATAAACAACCGCAGCAACCGCGGCGTCAACGGCAAGTAGTGCATCAAATCGGTAGGCTTCCTGGCACCGACAGACTTTCCTCTACCACTGCCCTTGTAGCGATCGGCACCACAAAATCTGCAGGCGTCTTCATCCTTGTCGTCTTTATAGTACAACATGCACCCGTTGCGATATGCATCGATTTTCTCATATCCCATCCAGAGCGACCTCACCATCCTCTTAGACCGGTAGAAGTCTTTAGGCAACTTAGCACCCTCAGGCAATATTTCTATAAGCAACTCCATAAGACGGTTGTAGCAATCTTGCGACATGTTAAAATCGGACTTGATGCTCAACAATCTTGTAACCACCTCCAAAGGTGAATGATCCTCACAACCAGGATATAATGGAGTCCTTGCATTCTCCAGCAACTCCATGAACTGTGCAGCATCGGCGTTCGGTGCCTCCTCAGGTGCATCATGATCGTCCGGATCGAAAGTAGGCCCCGCCGCGTCAAAAATCATGTTCACCAACCCATCGTCGTAAGCAGCGTTGTTGTGGACATCCACATAAGGCTCATACTCTGATGCTAAAGACACAAGTTCTCCGTGCGTGCTCCACTGATAGTAATTCGGCGTAAAATCCTTCGAGTATAAATGATACGTGACTTCCACTTCTGGATGATATTTCAAGTTGGAACATCTCACACACGGGCACTTAATTTTGGTACCGTCCATGTACTGAGGGAACGCCTTGGCAAACTGCAGGAACTGTTGTACACCCTCTATAAATTTATTCCGTACACCGCACATGTCATCAGGATGACGGTTGTACCTCCACGAACGATTCCGTAAGTAGTAATTCATATCCATATCCAATTGAGGATAATTCTATAAGATAGATATATGCACATTGCAGTCTGTGAATGAATGTTAAGGCAATTTAGATATGGGTGCGCAATTTAGATAGAGGTCAGTAGAGAGTGACAGTTTAGAGAAAACTGAGATTATTGGTGACATTTCACTCATTGACACTTCTTCACTATTACTCACAAATGAATTGGCCGTCTCAGCTTGAAAATTTAATATTGTTTTGACAATCATTCAGCAAGTTGAGCTTGGGTTACGTAAGTCGTGTTTTGAAGCTGCAAATCTTTGCAGAAAATTTAATTCGTGTTTTGACTGTACATTCTACATCACCATAGAGACGAGTGCCAAGCTGAATCATATTCCAATGTTAAGGAACAATGCTACACTAGGGGTCTATTCACCAACTGTCCAATATCGACCCTTTGGGTCTATAAGAGTTACTTCACTCAGTTTGTCAAGAAAAGTAAAACTTTTTAAATTAATATCCAATATCGACCCTTTGGCCTGTGCTTGAGCAGTATCCTAACTCAAACTATCTATCCTAACTAATAAATTAATATCCTACTTTAGCATCTACTAACTCTCATATTCCTTCTAACATAAACTAATATCCTAATCTATACTAACCCTTTAATTGAAAATAATATCTAAACAGTGCTAATCATGAACTAACACCCTAACCTGGAAGTCCACACTGCTCAAGCACAGGCCAAAGGCCAAGTTATTAAGGCAAAATGCAGGCAACTGCCTGTAGCTACAAGGCAAAACCAAATGTTGACGGTATATATACCGTCAACATTTAAAAAGTTTACTTGTCTTGACAAACTGAGTGAAGTAACTCTTATAGACCGAAAGAAACTCTATACACTCTATGTAATACGATATACCAATCATACCTACACTTCTAGGATACTCTATACACTGTAGGTACTAGGATACTCCTTAGTATATTAGATATCAAAATCACTTAGTATGACACAAATATGAGTGTGCATTTCTTATAAGAATCTAAACATAAACTACATTCTTGGAAATAATGTCAATCATGTTAGCAGACCACCTATTCATGCAACTATCTCAAACTGACAATTATTTTGAGTAACCTCTTTCATTTCTATCGATACATGCCAAAAATACTCTTTGCAGAAAATTTAAGTCGTGTTTTGACTGTACATTCTACATCACCATAGAGACGAGTGCCAAGCTGAATCCTATTCCAATGTTAAGGAACAATGCTACACTAGGGGTCTATTCACCAACTGTCCAATATCGATCCTTTGGGTCTATAAGAGTTACTTCACTCAGTTTGTCAAGAAAAGTAAAACTTTTTAAATTAATATCCAATATCGACCCTTTGGCCTGTGCTTGAGCAGTATCCTAACTCAAACTATCAATCATAACTAATAAATTAATATCCTACTTTAACATCTACTAACTCTCATATTCCTTCTAACATAAACTAATATCCTAATCTAAACTAACCCTTTAACTGAAACTAATATCTAAACAATGCTAATCATGAACTAACACCCTAACCTGGAAGTGCACACTGCTCAAGCACAGGCCAAAGGCCAAGTTATTAAGGTAAAATGCAGGCAACTGCCTGTAGCTACAAGGTAAAACCAAATGTTGACGGTATATATACCGTCAACATTTAAAAAGTTTACTTGTCTTGACAAACTGAGTGAAGTAACTCTTATAGACCGAAAGGATACTCTATACACTCTATGTAATACGATATACCAATCATACCTACAGTTCTAGGATACTCTATACATTGTAGGTACTAGGATACTCCTTAGTATATTAGATATCAAAATCACTTAGTATGACACAAATATGAGTGTGCATTTCATATAAGAATCTAAACATAAACTACATTCTTGGAAATAATATCAATCATTTTAGCAGACCACCTATTCATGCAACTATCTCAAACTGACAATTATTTTGAGTAACCTCTTTCATTTCTATCGATACATGCCAAAAATACTCTTTACCACATATAAAATAACACTAATATTTAGATTGTGTCAGCACATCAGGAGGAGGGAGATATGCACGGTCTAGGTGTGACGAAACTTCCACGGAAAAACTGCAGCATATATATATATATATATATATATATATATATATATATATATATATATATATAAAGCTTCAAAGCAGCAATAGTCGCAAAGAATATGATAAGTAGATAGTCAAGCTCACTTGAATAAAAAGCAACTGAAGCTCACTAGGTAGTTATTCGAAAGCACAGCTTCAATGTCCTGCGGAGAGGTAGCTAGAGTGAAGGTGAGAGTACAGTAGTACTACGAGGAGCAGGAGAGAGAAAGAGAGAGAGAGAGAGAGAGAGAGAGAGAGAGAGAGTGAGAGTGAGAGTGAGAGCGAAGCAGCAATAGTCGCAAAGAATATGATAAGTAGATAGTCAAGCTCACTTGAATAAAAAGCAACTGAAGCTCACTAGGTAGTTATTCGAAAGCACAGCTTCAATGTCCTACAGAGAGGTAGCTAGAGTGAAGGTGAGAGTACAGTAGTACTACGAGGAGCAGGAGAGAGAGAGAGAGAGTGAGAGCGAGAGCGAGAGTGAGAGAGTGAGGGAGCACAAAGTAGTCTGACTTAAATAGAGGGGAATAGTACCATGACAGCTCCAAACCAAACCTAGGACAGTCTCAAACCACTGCTATTCCGTGGTCCGGACTCACGATGTGACAGTGACAGTAACGATAACTCGTATCAGTAGTGTCATGACACATTACTCTTTTCATTCTTTCAATATCATCACTATTAGGCCCCGTTTGGTTAGCGGAATCAAGATATTGGAAATGAAAAGTCATTCATTTTCAATGTTTGGATGTCAAAGGAATGTTGGAGGAAAGGAAAGTGGTTCTCTCCAACAAATCAATGATTCACTTTTTCTTCCAATTTCTTTGGTATTTTCGGACACTGGAAAGAAAAATTGATGAAATTGTAATTTTTCAAAGGAAACGAATTAAGAATAAGAAATAGATTTCCTTTCATTCCCTTTCCGCGAACCATTTAAAGGAAACTATTCCTGAATAGAACAATCTAACTTCATGATTCGTTTCTATTCTAGTGTATCATAGCACTATCAGTAAAGAGTTGAGACTTAGAGCAGTGTTACATGGACTGTGATCCTGGCCCGTACGCTAGATGTCGGACCGTTATTGGAGGGGGGTTTGGGGTGGGGTGGGGGGACGGTGGGGGTGGGGGTGGTTGGGGTTGCGGGCACAGCCGCGGTCCCGAGTTTTCCTGAGACTGAATAATTTTTCCAGCAATAGATAGTAGTTGCCATTTATATTTTCCCGAGACTGAATTTTTTTTTCCAGCTAACATTGAATTTCTGGGAAAGTGTTGATGCCATTTATATTTTCTAAAATAATCTTTGTCTATAGCCATTTCAACAACTGATATCTATGGCACTCGTCTAAAAATACAGTATAAATTATTGTGTCGTGTCAGCGTGTCGTATCGTGTCTGTGTCAACACATCAGGAGGAGGGAGATAGGGTTAGGGTTTACCTGCCTTGGTCGGAATCGGGTCGGGGTCGGGGCTGGAGCAGCGGCGGAGGGGACTGGTCAGGTCGACGTCGACGAGGAGACTCGACGGTGGAGGAGCGGCGGAGGGTCTCCGATTGAGGGGGGACGCCGGAGGAACGGGGGTCGCCGCGGGGAAAGGGGTCACCGCGGGGAGGGGGTCGCCGCAGGGAGGGGGAAAGCCGCGGGGGAGGGGGGTGGTCGCCGGCGGGAGAAAGATTTGGGGCTCTCGAGCGGGAGAATAAAATTTTGGGTGAAAAAATGAAATCGATCGGGCCAGCAGAACCCTATATGAAATGTTTTAGCGACGTCATTATATGCCGTCGTTAACCGTCGCTAAGATCAGTGATATTATCGACGTTTACCCACGTATCCGCGACGTACTTTTTTTAAAACAAAACGTAGTCGCAATACGTCGTCGAACGTCGCTAATATTAGTGATTTTAGCGACGTTCACCGACATATCCACGACGTATGTTTTTTATACAAAAAAAAAGTCGTAAAAACGTCGCCGACCGTCGGTATTAGTAACGTATTGCGACGTTTATAAAATACGTCGCTAATTCCTTAAAAGGTAGCGACGTTTTACTAAAACGTCGCTAATTGCGTCGCTAATATGACTTATTCTAGTAGTGTCTTATTAATAATATTTGAAGCCTTGAGTATTTTTTATGTTGTGTCTTGGGCTAAGCCATCTCCTGATTCCTTCTTCTTTTGTAAGATTAGCCTAAGCCATCTCAGCTGGCTTTTATTCCTTTTAGGCCAATGTCCATCTATTCCAACCGAGCTATTTATTTCAACCACCATAAATTCTTTTAAACAAACTACCAAAACCCAATTGAGTACATGCCCACGAAATAGATCCAAGTGGACCCAAGATTTAACACCCACTGACCATTCCTTCTCGCCCTCTCAAATAAATTACTATTCCTTCGTCTCAACAAAGCCTTCTTATTCCTCTTCGACCGTACAGCCACGGCGGGAGAGAAGAGCAACCTCGACCCTTGTCACGACCCGCTACCCAAATTGTTGGGCCAGGCCGAGGCATGCCCAGCCTACGTTGAGATAAAACGTAGTAAGCTGTTCTAAAGACAACAGGATAAGACTAAATGTGCTAACAGTTCTATAAGTGAAGAAGAATCATAAATGCTCCAAACACAAAAGTCGTCGTATATAGTAAAATGTCCAAGTACAAGTGAACTGCAAAGTAAAACTGGATACATGTCCAGTTACAAAAAGATATAGTCTAATACATGTCTACTCTCAAAAGTCTAAGTAAACAAAAGACAACTAGGCGAGGTTCCCCGCAGGAACATCCTCATAAGGCAGAGCCGGGTCCTCGGCAGTAACTCCATAATAGGTGTCGCAGAGTAACTCCTCCTCAGTAAGGACACCTACAACGTTATCCTGTCATTACGGGAGCAAGTACTGAATCTAGCAAACTAGCATATGAAACATGAAAATGAACATGTGAGGAATAACTGGAAACATGGCATCACACAGTCTATCATGGCAAGGATACATATGTCATAGAGACAGATGTACATGTAGTATTTAAAACTGTAGCAAGTACGTGATCGGTCAATAGATGTACAATGTACTGTGGTACATGTAAATAAAATGTACATACGTACAAGTCAACAAGCATAAGTGTACATCCGTACAGAAATGCGGAATAATAGCCTACGACAAAGTATGCATATAAAATGCGACCTCGCTCGCTACTATAGGGGGGTCATGATCACGTACTCTACCATCAGTTTCCCCATAACCCGTATTCTATCATGTGAGAGATACATAAAGACAGTTCTAAGCATGGTAGTAACTGGAAGTACAACATGTAGAGATTCTAACTTGCTATCCCAAGGATCAGCATTTAACATGGTGGAGTTTGCAGTTCATTTATGTGACAATATGTAAAGTTCGTAGAAAGTACTTGCCTCTAGCAAAGCAAAACAAAACAAGCTGCGATAACAGTGCTACGGATGTCCGGTAACTCGTCACTGTAGAAATAAATACATAAACTTAGCTTTTACACTAAGCTAAAAACACTAGGATACTAATTGGTGAAACATGACTTGTGATTAGGCATCTAGCCAAAATGATGATTTTGGCAGAGGAGACCAATGTGGGGTAACACACTACTTTAACTAACTTTCTAGGGTCTTTACACTAGTGAGGGGTTGAGGTTTAACACGGCTAAAACTCAAAATAACACAAAAGCTACAGATCGTAATTAATCAATAAATAAATCAAAAGACCATTGCGTTCTAACAATTTTAGAGATAGACAAAAAGTCTAGTTTTACATAAGACAAGGTACCAAAACGATCCTTGCTAATTATAGAAATTTATTATAATTTTTCTGGAATTTATTAACCAGTACGAATATTTTATAAAAATCAGTTTTCCTAAGTATACCGAAAATGAGTTTTGGTTTCATATGCCAAACTAGTGGCAAAATAGTAAATAAATACTACAAAAATTATACTAAATTAGCTAACTTAACATAGTATCTAAAAATTATTTTTCCATAATTTTAGCAGTACTTTAAGTATTTTTAGAAAATCCAAAAACAGCATTGCACACAATAATTAATTATCTGCGTATTTTGTCCATGTATATAATTTGAACCAAAGTTCAAATACAGGACCCAAGGCCATGAATCAAGTCCAATATGACTTGTACAGGTCTTGAATGTGTGAAAACACATTTGGGCCCAAATACCCATGCTAGGCTTGGACACCAAATGGTTGCAGTAATTTAAATATACAGAAAATACTAAGTGGTAGAGATGCAAAATAAATATTAATATTTTAATAAGGTAAAATTTTACATAGTAACTATAAAAGTATGAATATTATCTTATAAAGATAATTTACACTAAGCTAAGTAAAATACATATATAAAATAATATATATATACATAAATATAGGGATATTTACATAATGGATATATATATGTAAAAATTACATATATATATATATATATATATATATATATATATGTATAAAAATATATATATATATATATATATATATATATATATATATATATATATATATATATATATATACATACATATAAGAAAAATACTCAACTATATAATATATATATATATATACAAAAATAATGTATACATATATATATAATAGTATATATAATAATATATATACACAAGGAAATATATGTATACATAAATATATATGTATACATAATACATATATATATATAACAGAAAAAGAAAAAGAAAAAAAGGAAAAGAAAAAGAAAAGGAAAAGAAAGACAGCCAGGGGACTCGAACCCAGGCCAGAGAAGCGCGGGGGGGGGGGGGGGGGGGGGGGGGGGGGGGGTTAGGCTAGGTCGGGCTGGCCAGGGGGTCAGCCCGCTGCTCGTGTTAAAGGGTTAGGGTTTTGTTTATTTTATTTAGTTTAGGGGTAGATTAATAAATAAAAAAAATATAAACAACTGTCCTGTGTCCTGACAGTTAAGGACACAGGTATCAACGTGTCCTCGCTTAGCACGACACGTACGAGCTCAGTCTCGTGTGTTCGAGCACAGCACTGAGCTCGTCGTGTCCTGGCGAGTCTCGTGTGTGAAGACGAGACACGCACGACACGAATCGGATCCCGCTACTCACGTGTCCGACGATTGGAGGGTCTTCGAAGGAGCTCGACGGCGGAGAAGCGGTCGGGACGGTGGCGCTCCGGTGGCGGTGGGGTCGCCTCGTCACCGCGCGTCGACTGATGGTGGTTGGGGGCGGTGGAAGTCGACGGTGGGGCTGGGCGAAGCTCGTCGAAGTAGGGTTAGGGTTTGTGGTTTCGTCGGGGAAGAAGGGGGTCGTCGGTGGCCGTGGGGAGAATTTAGGGTTAGGGTTTTGGTCTGGGGGTTAGAGGGGAGTTTTATAGGGGGGTTTGAGGCGGTGGGGGCAGCCGGATTTGGCGGGGGCAGGGCGGTCGGGGCAGCTCGGGGTGGATGAGAGGCAGAGGAGAGAGAGAGAGAGTGTGTGATCGGGGGGGGGGTTCGGATAGATTAGCACTAGGGCCCTTAGGAATTAGGATTTTGCTTAATAGGTCTTCCCAGCTCTAAATGCAAATTAGAATTTGCATTCCTTAATTAAAACAATTAATTAATTGCAAACTGACTATAAAACAATTCAGAAAATTACAAACAGATATTAAAATAATTTAGAAAAATTACAAATTGATACATTTTGATTTAAAAACCTATTTAAAAATCATTTAAAAATTCTAGAAAAATTTCTAAAAATCCTAATAATTAATTTAAGGCTAAAAATAACATTAATAATTAATTAGCACTAATTTAACTAAAATTTAAAAACCAGGGGCTTACAAGTCTTCCCTCCTTGAAAAATTTCGTCCTCGAAATTCACAAGGATTGAAGACCCTACAATATTCTAACATAGCAAGCAATGAAATCAAATGACTAAGGCTACGATCGAAACTAACCTCTAAGGTATCAAGCGGGAACGGGTGGTTCCCTCGCAGCGGTTGGATCGAACAAGTAGGGGTATCTCTCCCTCATGTCCGACTTCCTCTCCCAAGTAGATTCACCTGGGGAGTGACGGCTCCAAGCTACTCGTACTAGGGGTATAACCTTGTTCCTCAGCCTCTTCTCTCTCCTGTCTAATATCTCCACTGGCTGTTCAGAAACTGTAAGGCTCGGTCCGACCTCCAACTCTGAATGATCTAGCACATGACTGGGGTCTGGAACATATCTCCTCAGCTGAGGCACGTGAAAGACATCGTAAACTCCTGCTAGGTTGGGTGGAAGTGCAACCCTGTAAGCTACCTCTCCAATCCTGCCAAGTACCTCGAACGGCCCGATGTATCTGGGGCTCAGCTTCCCTCCTCGTCCGAACCGGACCGTCCCTCTAGTAGGTGATATCTTCACTAGCACCATATCACCGTTTGCGAACTCCATCGGTCTGCGACTAGCATCAGCCCAGTGTTTCTGCCTGTCCTGAGCTACTCTGAGCCTGTCTCTGATCATCCCGACTTTCTCTGCTGCATCCGTGATCATCTCTGGCCCAAGCATAACTCTGTCTCCGACATCATCCCAAAAGAGCGGTGTGCGGCATCGTCGTCCATATAGCGCCTCGAAAGGAGACATACCAATACTGGCCTGGTAGCTGTTGTTGTATGAAAACTCTACCAAGTGCAGATGGCTCTCCCATGATCCTCCGAAGTCCAGCACGCAGGTCCTCAGCATATCCTCCAGTGTCTGTATCGTCCTCTCGGACTGCCCATCTATCTGCGGGTGGTACCCCGTACTGAACTTGAGCCTACTGCCCAACTCCTCCTGCAAGCTCCTCCAGTAGTGGGATGTGAATCTGCTGTCTCTGTCTGACATGATGCTCACCGGCACTCCGTGTAGGCAAACTATCTGCTGTATGTATAGCTCCGCCAACTTCTCGGTGGAAAGCCCCACCTTGAAGGGTATGAAGTGCGCACACTTCGTCAGCCTGTCTACGATGACCCAGATGGCATCCTTCCCTCCTTGGGAACGAGGAAGCCCTGAAACGAAGTCCATCGTAATATGTTCCCACTTCCACTCAGGAATGGGTAACGGCTGCAACAAACCAGCTAGCCTCTGGCGCTCTGCCTTGTCCTGCTGGCAGACTAGACATCTCGAGATAAAACGCGATACATCCCTCTTCATCCCGTGCCACCAAAGATGTTCCCGCAAGTCACGGTACATCTTGTTAGCACCAGGGTGAATAGAATATCTCGATCGGTGTGCCTCCTGCAAAACTGTCTCTACTAGCTCTCCCTTCGGTACGCACAATCGGCTGCCATGCCTCAAGGATCCATCCTCTGCTATAGTGAAGTCATCCAGCAATCCAGCTAACGCCTGGGGTCGAAGTCTGCGAAGGCTCTCATCTGTAGACTGTCCCTCCCGGATTTGCTCCATCAAACCTGACTGAATGTCAAGCGCCATCATCTGTATCACTGATCCTGGCCGAACTAGCTCGATACCGAGCTTCTCCAGATCCTCCCGCAAATGCCGATCAATCATCAGGTACCATGCCATCGGATGCCTGCTCAGCGCATCCGCCACCACATTTGCCTTCCCGGGGTGATACTGTAAATCGATGTCGAAGTCCTTCATCAACTCCAACCATCGCCTTTGTCTCATGTTCAGCTCTTTCTGCGTGAACACATACTTCAAGCTTTTGTGGTCAGTAAAGATTTCCACACGCTCTCCGTATAAGTAATGTTTCCATAACTTGAGTGCAAAGATCACCGCAGCTAACTCTAGGTCATGGGTAGGATAATTCCTCTCATGAGTCCGCAATTGCCTAGATGCATAAGCAATCACTTTCCCATGCTGCTGTAGGACACATCCTAGCCCCTTCCCAGAAGCATCACTGTATATGGTGAAACCTCCAGAACCTGAAGGTAAAGTCAGAACTGGAGCGGTCGTCAGCCTCCTCTTCAGCTCCTCAAATGCTGTCTGGCAGTCCTCTGACCAAATGTACTCTACGCCCTTCCGCGTCAGCTTCGTCATGGGTTCAGCTATCCTAGCAAAGTCCTGGACGAACTTTCTATAATAGCCTGCTAAACCCAGAAAGCTCCTGATCTCTGAAACTGACGTCGGAGCCTTCCACGTCTCAACTGCAGCAATCTTCTTGGGATCCACCGAGATTCCATCTCCAGTGACTACATGGCCGAGAAACTCCACTCGGTCTAAAAAGAACTCGCACTTCGGCAATTTGGCAAACAATCTCTCCTGCCTCAGAATTCCCAAAACTATCCGCAAGTGCTCTGCATGCTCCTCTGGCGTCTTCGAGTATATCAGGATGTCGTCGATAAACACTACGACGAACTTATCCAGATACTGGTGAAATGTCTTATTCATCAAGTTCATAAAGACAGCTGGCGCATTTGTGAGACCAAAAGGCATCACCAGAAACTCGTACTGCCCGTACTTCGTGTTGAACGCCGTCTTCTGGATGTCTGCTGGCCTAACCTTCACCTGGTGGTACCCGGATCTCAAATCTATCCTAGAAAACACCTTCGTCCCGCTCAACTGGTCGAACAAATCATCTATCCTGGGCAGAGGATATTTGTTCTTGATGGTGATGGCATTCAAGGCCCGGTAGTCAATACACAACCGGACTGTACCATCTTTCTTAGGCACAAAGAGCACTGGCGCTCCCCATGGAGAAGCACTGGATCGAATGAAACCCTTTTTCAACAGGTCATCAATCTGCTCTTTCATCTCTATGGCCTCCTTGGGATTCACTCTATAGCAAGCCCGGGATACTGGTGATGAACCCGGCACTAAATCTATAGTGAATTCCACATCTCTGTCAGGCGGAAGCCCTGGAAGATCCTCTGGGAATACATCCATAAACTCTCTAATGATAGGGTGTGGCGGTGCTGCGTCACCGACTGTCGCACAACAGTTCGGCTCTAGGCTGATCTCCGGCCCTGTCCTCCTGACACTGAATGGTGCTGTGCCTGGGGGACTGAACAAAATACTACCCTCATGGCAATCTATAGATGCATGGGCATAGCTAAGCCAGTCCATCCCCAATATGATATCATAACCAGGGAGTGGCATCACAAAGAATCGCCCCTCGAACTCTCTCCCGGCTATCATAATAGAGCATCTATAGCTAGCTCTAATAGGCACTGGTCCTCCTCCCGTCATTACTCTACTAATCTCCGCAGTAGGTGTAGATACTAAATGATGTTCTTGCATAAACTCTAATGATAGGAAGCTATGCGATGCACCAGAATCAAACAAGCATAGAGCTAGAAAAGTATGCAAATAAACATGACCTGTAATGACGTCAGCTAAGTAATCTGGCTCCGAAACCTGCTCCGGCTCCGGCTAAAGGACTAGGCTATAAACCTTCCCCTGAGGTCCCTTCTGCTGCTGCAGATGCTGCCCAAACCTCTGCTGCTGAGTCGGGAGTGGTCCTCTAGGTCCCTTCGCCGCTGGACAGTTCCGAAGCTGATGGGTGGCAGACCCACAAACTAAACACTGCCCGAATCTCTTCCTGCAAACGGACCTGTCGTGCCCTGGTCTTCCGCAGAAAGAACATATAGCTCCTCGCTGCTGCTGCTGCTGGGGTCCCGGGGCTCTAACTGGCGGGGTCTGATGATGTGGTGTAGAGGGACGGTAAGTCTGCTGGGGTGGCGTCGGTGCTTTCTGCTGGAAAGCCTGACGCTTGGACGGTCCCTCATGATGTACAGAAGCCGGCCTCTTGCATGACAGAAGACGCTCCTCAATACTCCGGGCCAACACTAGGCTCTGGTAGTAGTCAATCGTACCGTTCGCCACTATAAGAATGCCAATGTCTGGAACTAGACCATGGCAAAATCTACGGGTCATCTCCTCTGGATCAGCAACCAAACTAGGAGCAAAACGGCTCAGGCGACTAAACTCTGCCGCGTAGTCATCGACAGAACGGTTCCCTTGCTGGATGTTCTGGAATTGTAGCCCCATGGCTACTCTAGCAGTGGTCGAGAAGAATTTCTTCTTGAACTGGGTCTTGAACTGGTCCCAGGTGGCTCTACCTCTCGCGAACAACGGCTCATTCCGGAACCAGACTCCTGCTAAGTCTATCAGCAGAAATCCCGCTGCCTCGACCTGGAGGTCATCCGGCATCCTAACTCCCAGAAGCTTCCTCTCTACTGAATCTAGCCAGTCATCTGCTACTACTATGCCCTCAGTCCCTGAGAACTCCTTGGGATTCAGACCCATGAAGTCCTTGATCGTCCCCGCTCTCTACCGTGGCTCTACAGGTGGTGGGACCATGGGACGTCCCTCAGAACGTTCCATGCTCTGGCGGAGTAGGATAGTCTGCTCCTGATGGGTTGTTAGGAACCCCTGAATCAGTGTGAGCAGCTGGTTCCCGTCGAGTGTGACGGAAGCCTGGATGGGTATAGTGATAGGGGGTGGTGGAAGTATCGGGTCCTGCCGGGCCTGGGATGTGGAAGGTGGTATCTGGGTCTGTGGATCTGTGGAGTGGGGGAATGTGGTAGGTGGAGATGTATCAGTCAACTGGTCAGCTGACTGGATATGGAGGGCCCCATTCTCGGGGGTAACATACTGGGATGAACGAGTAAGCACCATCTAAATTACACATAAAAAGACTTATAAGGACTTATTTAAAGTAAGTAATCATATGCAAGGAAATCTAATTATAATAGCAAACATGTGATGTATTTCCTATGTTGCAATCCTAGCATTCCTCTAAGTGTTCTAAGCGTCTTTTCTAATGTTGTCTAATTACCTTAAGTTCCTAATTGCAGGCATGCTTGGTACAATAACGTAACCAAACAGTTTAGTCAGGACCTGCATGGGCCACCACTAAAAATATGTCACGACCCGCTACCCAAATTGTTGGGCCAGGCCGAGGCATGCCCAGCCTACGTTGAGATAAAACGTAGTAAGCTGTTCTAAAGACAACAGGATAAGACTAAATGTGCTAACATTTCTATAAGTGAAGAAGAATCATAAATGCTCCAAACACAAAAGTCGTCGTATATAGTAAAATGTCCAAGTACAAGTGAACTGCAAAGTAAAACTGGATACATGTCCAGTTACAAAAAGATATAGTCTAATACATGTCTACTCTCAAAAGTCTAAGTAAACAAAAGACAACTAGGCGAGGTTCCCCGCAGGAACATCCTCGTAAGGCAGAGCCGGGTCCTCGGCAGTAACTCCATAATAGGTGTCGCAGAGTAACTCCTCCTCAGTAAGGACACCTACAACGTTATCCTGTCAGGACGGGAGCAAGTACTGAATCTAGCAAACTAGCATATGAAACATGAAAATGAACATGTGAGGAATAACTGGAAACATGGCATCACACAGTCTATCATGGCAAGGATACATATGTCATAGAGACAGATGTACATGTAGTGTTTAAAACTGTAGCAAGTACGTGATCGGTCAATAGATGTACAATGTACTGTGGTACATGTAAATAAAATGTACATACGTACAAGTCAACAAGCATAAGTGTACATCCGTACAGAAATACGGGATAATGGCCTACGGCAAAGTATGCATATAAAATGCGACCTCGCTCGCTACTATAGGGGGTTCATGATCACGTACTCTACCATCAGTTTCCCCATAACCCGTATTCTATCATGTGAGAGATACATAAAGACAGTTCTAAGCATGGTAGTAACTGGAAGTACAACATGTAGAGATTCTAACTTGCTATCCCAAGGATCAGCATTTAACATGGTGGAGTTTGCAGTTCATTTATGTGACAATATGTAAAGTTCGTAGAAAGTACTTGCCTCTAGCAAAGCAAAACAAAACAAGCTGCGATAACAGTGCTACGGATGTCCGGTAACTCGTCACTGTAGAAATAAATACATAAACTTAGCTTTTACCCTAAGCTAAAAATACTAGGATACTAATTGGTGAAACATGACTTGTGATTAGGCATCTAGCCAAAATGATGATTTTGGCATAGGAGACCAATGTGGGGTAACACACTACTTTAACTAACTTTCTAGGGTCTTTACACTAGTGAGGGGTTGAGGTTTAACACGGCTAAAACTCAAAATAACACAAAAGCTACAGATCGTAATTAATCAATAAATAAATCAAAAGACCATTGCGTTCTAACAATTTTAGAGATAGACAAAAAGTCTAGTTTTACATAAGACAAGGTACCAAAACGATCCTTGCTAATTATAGAAATTTATTATAATTTTTCTGGAATTTATTAACCAGTACAAATATTTTATAAAAATCAGTTTTCCTAAGTATACAGAAAATGAGTTTTGGTTTCATATGCCAAACTAGTGGCAAAACAGTAAATTAAATACTACAAAAATTATACTAAATTAGCTAACTTAATATAGTATCTAAAAACTATTTTTCCATAATTTTTAGCAGTACTTTAAGTATTTTTAGAAAATCCAAAAACAGCATTGCACACAATAATTAATTATCTGCGTATTTTGTCCATGTATATAATTTGAACCAAAGTTCAAATACAGGACCCAAGGCCATGAATCAAGTCCAATATGACTTGTACAGGTCTTGAATGTGTGAAAACACATTTGGGCCCAAATATCCATGCTAGGCTTGGACACCAAATGGTTGCAGTAATTTAAATATACAGAAAATACTAAGTGGTAGAGATGCAAAATAAATATTAATATTTTAATATGGTAAAATTTTACATAGTAACTATAAAAGTATGAATATTATCTTATAAAGATAATTTACACTAAGCTAAGTAAAATACATATATAAAATAATATATATATACATAAATATAGGGATATTTACATAATGGATATATATATGTAAAAATTATATATATATATATATATATATATATATATATATATATATATATATATATATATATATATATATATATATATATATATATATATATATATATATATATATATATTATAGTTGAGTATTTTTCTTATATGTATATATATATATATATATATATATATATATATATATATATATATATATATATATACAAAAATAATGTATACATATATATAATAGTATATATATAATAATATATATACACCAGGAAATATATGTATACATAATATATATGTATACATATTACATATATATATATATATATATATATATATATATATATATATATATATATATATATATATATATATATATATATAACAGAAAAAGAAAAAGGAAAAAAGGAAAAGAAAAAAGAAAAGGAAAAGAAAGACAGCCAGGGGACTCGAACCCAGGCCAGAGAAGCGCGGGGGGGGGGGGGGGGGGGGGGGGGGTGGGTTAGGCTAGGTCGGGCTGGCCAGGGGGTCAGCCCGCTGCTCGTGTTAAAGGGTTAGGGTTTTGTTTATTTTATTTAGTTTAGGGGTAGATTAATAAATAAAAAAAAAAAATATAAACAACTGTCCTGTGTCCTGACAGTTAAGGACACAGGTATCAACGTGTCCTCGCTTAGCACGACACGTACGAGCTCAGTCTCGTGTGTCCGAGCACAGCACTGAGCTCGTCGTGTCCTGGTGAGTCTCGTGTGTGAAGACGAGACACGCACGAGACGAATCGGATCCCGCTACTCACGTGTCCGACGATTGGAGGGTCTTCGAAGGAGCTCGACGGCGGAGAAGTGGTCGGGACAGTGGCGCTCCGGTGGCGCTGGGGTCGCCTCGTCACCGCGCGTCGACTGATGGTGGTTGGGGGCGGTGGAAGTCGACGGTGGGGCTGGGCGAAGCTCGTCGGAGTAGGGTTAGGGTTTGTGGTTTCATCGGGGAAGAAGGGGGTCGTCGGTGGCCGTGGGGAGAATTTAGGGTTAGGGTTTTGGTCTGGGGGTTAGAGGGGAGTTTTATAGGGGGGTTTGAGGCGGTGGGGGCAGCCGGATTTGGCGGGGGCAGGGCGGTCGGGGTAGCTCGGGGTGGGTGAGAGGCAGAGGAGAGAGAGAGAGTGTGTGATCGTGGGGGGGGGGGGGGGGGGGTTCGGGTAGATTAGCACTAGGGCCCTTAGGAATTAGGATTTTGCATAATAGGTCTTCCCAGCTCTAAATGCAAATTAGAATTTGTATTCCTTAATTAAAACAATTAATTAATTGCAAACTAACTATAAAACAATTCAGAAAATTACAAACAGATATTAAAATAATTTAGAAAAATTGCAAATTGATACATTTTGATTTAAAAACCTATTTAAAAATCATTTAAAAATTCTAGAAAAATTCCTAAAAATCCTAATAATTAATTTAAGGCTAAAAATAACATTAATAATTAATTAGCACTAATTTAACTAAAATTTGAAAACCAGGGGCTTACAACCCTCTAGAAGGCACCCGAGACTTCCCCCACCGACCTAATCCAAGCTATCTCGACCATCCACTCCACCACCATACTCCGGCCACACCCCCGCCATCCAATCGTAATGGTCGTCCCCAACCTCCGGTCTATAAGTAGACCCCGCCTCCTCCTTCTTCTTCACTCCCAGAACAGCGGCAAAGCCCTACTGCACTGCCGACCACCCCCCTCTTCTTCACTTCCTTTTCTTCCTCTCGAATCCCCCTTTGCGGACGATCGGCTTTGAGGCTCTCTCCATCAAAGGACTCAACGACGAACCGGAGCTCGCAGCCATGGTGTGACAACCACTGCGCTCCAATGACATTCGACGGACCACAACCAGTCATTAGCCAGCGACGAGTTTGACCGATCGGTGACCACCGATATTCAATTCGTCTCTCCTCGATCCATTCTCCTCCGATCGATGCTAATTTTGGTGAATTCACATTAGCCATCGGTTGATGTCGAGTCAGTCACCTCCATGTGCGCGATCGTCGACAACAGGAGTATCGGTGTCTTCCTATACTCAGTCGATTTTTGATGACACAGCAATTTGTAAAATTCTTCCCCGTTTCCATTCCACTCTTGTTGATTTTGTGTACATCGTTCGATCTAGAATTGGTGAGCTCTACACTCTGGGTGATTCTTGATGATTTTGTTGTTTTTTTCGATCCAAACTGATCCAGGAAGCACCCTCTGGGATTCTTCTTGTTTTTGCACGAAGGTGTCACGCCCCGATCCCGTAGAGTCCTTTCGTCCTCGCTTCGTACTCTGTGTAGCCATTCGTCCTCGCTTGGGCGCGATGCAGTACAAGCCTAAGTTGTACTTGCACAAGGCCAAGACCTATACAATGACAAAATAGACAAGATTGACAATAACGCAACGGAACATAAGGCAGGTATTTGAAGTAGCAGCGGACATTTTACAGAATATAATTGAATATAAGGTAGCAGAAACAAATATCTTTATTGATTTCATTTGAATAGATTACAAGTTCTCATTTCTCTCTGATACAATGCTTACATTCTCTCAGAAATATTGTAGATTACAATGATCCCGCTCCATACATTACATCCCTTTATATACAGAACTAACTCTTTGTAATAGATGTTCATCTCTTCTAATTTTTGGCTCCTGAGGATGAGGCTAGGGCTATCGCTTCGGACTATCCTTCTCGATTCATCTTGCGCCTGCATGCAGACTGATGATGGGTTAGTATATTAACATACTAGTGATTGTGAACAAAGGCTACATTGTCTGAAACGATCACTAATTCATTTAGTAAAAAAATATTTCTTATGATGTGATCTTGCTACTTTTACCTATATTCATTTCATACATATTCAGAGTAAGATTATACCTTTTGAAAACATCTTTGAAAAGCCATAGTTCATTTTATTTCAGTTCAAGCATTCAAGGGACTATTCTGTTCTTGTGAAGTGCGCAGTGTATTTCATGAGCCATAATTATTTCTTTTATTCAAGCAACTCTTAGGTCAGATTATATGCACGATATCAGATGTTTTTCTCATTGGACATAATAATTCTTGGCAACAAATTATTCTTTAAGCAACTCATGTTTAGGAAACTTAGCAACAAATATTCCACTTTTCAGTGATTCTTACCATAACCGACGGTCCATCCCTGGACAAGACAAGGATTAGTATAACATAATATAACCAGCATTTCTCCTGTTCGTCTCTGCATTGATACCCTTTAGCAAAATAGTTACCGACTCATGTAATCCGATTGGCAACTGTGACTCAAGGCTCAGCTCTGCACTAGTACATGCATATACTGTAGAAGCATGAAAAATCTCAGCTGAAGACATCCCTTCGCCAAAGCGCAGAAGATGCAAAAGACTCAGGCTCAGTACTAAAAAGACAAAACAAAAGATATGGAGAGAAGTCCCTTTATTGTCATGTCTACCAAAGTCTAGTACAGACACATCAGGACTATACATAAGGGACTAATTATGTTCTTCTACAAAGGATCTAGTACAGATTCGACAGAAGCCTAGAGGGATCTACAAGGGATGCAGTCTTCATTGAAGCGCAGCCTTCCTTCTTCGATACACACGCTGGAAGATTGACCTCCACCGAAGCATGTTCTGATTTTCTTGTGGGCGCAACCTCTCAGAAGCATATCAGTAACTCAGCACTTTGAAGAAGCCAGAGCCTTCAAGCCAGAGGCACAGCTACCTGCATGTGCCAACCTCCGAAACAAGATGGTGGTAGGCCCCTTCACCTTCTTTTATTTCGGAAGCCAGTGTCTTCACTCCAGAGGCACAGCTACATGCCTGCGCCAATCTCAGACGCGCAAGGGTGTCATACCCTTCCCTTCACAGCCAATGCCTTCACTGTTAAGAGGCGCATCTACTTACCTGCGTCCGTATGAGGCGCAGGATGGTGATATGCTCACACCATCTCCATTCCTACGATGCAGTCGTCTGCTCCGAATCAGAAGCTTAAGTCAGTTATCTACAAGAGACTTGTGGACTCCCATCGCAACCAATGCAAGTCAACATGTCGCTCCAAAAGCACAGTAACCTCGCCAACTAGAAGCACAAGCCTACTTGTCACCTACAGGACAGTAACTCTGGTTGCCCGAAACACAGCTTCATAAGTTGCTCTATATGCACAGAAGTCTCGTCGTCATTTGAAGCCAAGTCCACTCGTCGTATGAAAGCACAGAGGTTCCGTCGTCTCCAGAAGCACGGTTTACTCGTCGCCCCAGAAGCACATCAGCACTTAGTCCTTACCAAAGGCACAGGAAGCATGAGTCCACCCCAATTGGTTTGTTTAAACTTCCTCTTACAGAGAAGATTGGGATTAAATCATGATTGATATCATATCAGATTGATTTAAATCTTAGACAATGATCAGTTAGACTCTAAATCTAGGATAAAATCCCAAGATTTACTCGACTGTATCCGAGCAAACAAATTGGCATGCGCCACGTGTCACCTCCTTCGGTTATGTTTATAACCACCAGAGATCTCGTTTGAGGGGAATCTCGATGTCCGCCACGTGTCAGCGTCACAGAAGTCCACATTATACAATGACGGCAGATTCTTTTATATCTTAGGAACCCTAATGCACATCGCATTTGTGCTCGGTTCTCTATAAATGGAATGAGTTCTTCTTCCACCAAGCAATCAATGAAAAGAGAGAGGGAACATTGACAATCGACAATCTTCAAAGGAGCAGCGATCTCTATCCACGAAGAGTCGACCACCCTCATCCACCTATCAACCAAAGAACCAACCAACTAACCATCTTCAAGGGATCTTCTCATCTAGACAGCCTCTTGATCGGTGACCTCAGAGTCCCATTAAAGGCGCCAGAGAGCCATAGCAAGGTTGATTCATCGTCAGATCGTCAACGGAGTAATGGAGCCACTGCAGTGCTTGATCTCTACCGTCACACTTTTTCAGAAACTGCTTCTTCCTGTACTTAGAATATCCTGTTTAGGATTTCCTTCTTTGTACATAGATACCTTATACGTTCAATAAAGCAAAAAGTTCGTTCAACCTTTTGTTACGTCGAATAAAATGGCGACTGTGCTAGGACTACCTTCTCCTCCAACGAGAAGGCGGTGACGCAATCTGATGACAACTTGCTAGGAGCTTCTCAAGACATGCTGGTCGTACGCTTCGACCAGTAGGCTTTTGAAAATCTCCTTTCTGATGAAAAGTCGAAGACTTCGAAGCGGTTCATACAATCAAAGAAGACTCGACGTGTCTGGAGGCCTAAGACGACTGCAGCCAGTAGCACGATGGCAGGAACTGCGTCTCAGGACCCCCTCAACGTCAAGGCCACAGAGAAGATCCCGACTACTACAGCCTTATCCCTTCGCCCGATTCCTGTCCTGGGAAAGCATGGCGAGGAAGATGGTGGTTCCATGGTTGATCTAACGAAGCCAAAGGAAGCGCACATCGGTCCAACCCCTCACAACGGGAGTATGGTCGGTAAGGAGATCTGTCTTCGACATAATCGCTTTCTCTTCAAGTAAACCTTCGACGGACTCTGAATACTACTCACCCGCTGGAGGTAATAGGAAGAGATCCCAGGTGGCTCGTGCTTCGTACAACAAGCATACGACACCAGCGGTAGACCACAGGCCCGTGTTGACAGTTGCACGCGCAGCCGACGGAAAGCTATACAAGACTGGCTCTCGCGCTCCGATGCCTCAACCAGTCGAATCTTCCTTCCACTGGGGTACTCCTGTGCGTAAGCCAAGCCAGGGGATACGTCCCACGGAGAGGGATCCACGCGAGCAGCATTCCTGCAGGAGCGATAGGAGGCTTTCTTGCCAGACCCGCTCTGACCGTGCTTACATGCAGCTTCACCGCATGTACAATAGGAGTGCTACGACAGAAGATCCAACCCTCTCCCAAGCAGAAGAAGAATCTGTGGCACAAGAAATGCCTAAATCAAGGCACTCTTGTACCCAGATTACCATCAATGGCCATTGTTAGCAGACGGGTGCGCCATCACCGAGCAGGCGTTCCGTCTTCCAGAGACTCTACTCCATGCCGACCCCACGCCAGAGGCTTAATAGGGGGTCGGTGAGCCATAGAGAAGACGAGCCCCGCACCGCCACATGCTACGCGACGCAGGGTTCTAGAGCTTTCAAGAAGCCCTTCCAGAATCCTTCAATATTGGTTGCTAAACCAAAGAGGAGGTCAGAGAACAGTAAAGCTAAGGTACCCGATGCAGGTGTGTTCCAAGGTACTCGTTCCAAATCTGCATTGGGTACCTTATCAAAAACTGGGTGTAGCCAACCTCTTACCATGCACGACAACCCTGTGTTTCAATCTAACGAGGCACAATGTGACACGGATGTCTCCAGTGGCACAGCCAGTCACCAGATCGTGGGTAGCAACCATACTGAGTCCGAAGAAGATCACAATCTTACGGTATATCCTCAGGACAGCGAGACTCAGGCATCTGAGCCAGAAAGTAAAGGATCCACGGCTCCCTCGAGTCACCCTCACACTCGGTCTGTGTTCATGGCCGATGGCCATGAAAAAGACAACAACAAAGCTCTCAGACGTATCGAAGTCCTCGAGACGAAGTTAGATACGCTGACGGACACCATGAAGATCATGTCCTCGATCATAATCGACCTCAAGAGTAGCATGGCCCCCGCTGCCTCTACACCTGCACGTAATCCGCCAACCAATGATGAATCCGGCAGGTTGCCTACTACTAATCAGGCAGGACCATCCTCGTCTACTCCATCGGCTACAGGCTCCACAATGCCGGCCAAGATACAGCAGGCCATCGAGGAGCTGTATGCTCATCATGATGCCAAAGAGAAGCAAGTGTAACACCCAGTTTTCTAAAATGAGGGTAATTTTGAAATTTTGTATTTTACGTTATTTAATTATGATATTTAATTAATAATATGATTTTTGGTAATTTTTAATTATTTTTAAACTATTTAAATCATGACTTATGATTTTGGTGTTTGACTAGTGTAACCTTAGAGACTGTTGACCTAGAGCCTAGCCATGTGTTTAGGATGTTTGATTAGTACATTTTAGCCTAGAGGATATTTTTGTCATTTTAGGATTTATTTGAATTTTTGGGAATTTTTAGAATTTATTTTGGAATTGTTTGAATGAGGGTTGACTAGGTTGACTTTGACTAGCTTGACTTTGTGACCTAACCCTAGTTGAGTTGGACTTGGCTAGATATGAGACCATAGGTTAAGTTAAGTTAACCATACTCTAGTTAGTGAAATCAATTAGGAATATTGAGATTTGAATAGAGAGATTTTGACCACAAGTCATGACTTGTGATTTTTTTAAGTTATTTGTTTTATGACTAAGCCCAAAGCCCATTAGCCAAGTGCCCAACCCTAACCCTAACATTTTGTCCAGCCACTTAACCCTCCTAGGGATTCCCCCCCTTATAAATATTCTCTTAGAATTAGGGCTAGCCTCTAAGGAAGAACAAGCTTTAGAAAGAGGTAATGTCCCTACTTCAAAAATCCCTATAAAATCCATTTTAGCTCCTTTTTCCCCCAAACAAATTGCAATAGGTTTTAATTTTAGTATTCTTGCTGTTGTTACATTTTATTCTCAGATTCAAATCAATTTGGAGGAGTTTGACTCTCAAGAGGAACCTCTCTCTTTAGAGCTTTTTGGAGATTTTGATACATAGAGGTAACTTCCTATTTTCACCATGAAATTCTAGTTTTATTGCATTTCTAGGGAACCCTAGGCCTAACCTAATTGTAGGAATAGGAAACCCTAAAATTTGGGTCCATTTCGTATCCTATTTGGACACGTATCAGTGTCCCTATGCATGTGTTTGTGAAAATGCCACAAAGAAACTATTTGTGTTATTTTTGAAATCTATTTGAATAGGAAATTAGTTTTTGAGGTTGCTTATGCATTTCTATTGGACTGGGGGTTTCTTTGTGTCGTGTCGAGTCGGATTCGACACGTGCATACGCGGGTGCACGCGCGCGTGCAGGTTGTGCACGCTGTCCTACCACTCGGGGGCTTTAGCTCCTTGCACACAGCACTAGGATACGCCAAATTTGGCATGGACACGGGGGCAGTGTCTGCGCACACTCCTCCGAAATTTTATAGCATCACGTTTTGTGTCGGACACGTTATGGGGCCCGTACTGGGTTCACACTGACACAGTACACGTGATTTTTAGACACTGATACGGGCTTCGTGTCACTCACTGGCACGACTTGGACACGGGTTAGCTAGCTTATAGGGTAGCCCTATAGGTGGTCTACCTAGGTTGGTGTGCATGAGTCCTAGTTCGTGCTGTGTCATGTGCACGACACGCGTGCACACGTGCACGATGCAGTGCACTGAACTGGCCTGTTTTGTGTCTCGTTTTGATTGGACACGTTTGTGTCCACTTTGGTGGACACAAACTCATTGTAGGACGCGTGTATAAGGTGATGTGTATTACCAACCTCTGTTTTTACATTTTAGCTCGATTTGATTGGTCGAATCCTCTTTTACCCAAATAACTGATACATGAATTTCTGTGGATTTCCAGTTTTTAAAATCGAATTTGGGCAGCTGTTTTAACCTATCTAAAACTGTTTAAATGTTGGTTTAAGTCCCAATATTGATTCTCCTATATGGTATCTAGTTGTGTGTCGAATTGGGTGTAATTTGGTGGTTTATTTCATTTAAAAATGGGTTGGTTTGCAATGTAGGCTGAACTGGATTCAGTTCTTCTGAAATTTGTGAAAATGGTTTCAGTTCTGATTTGTAGTGACTGATTTCTTTTCCCTTCCTTACTGTTCTGTGCATTGTATCTCTTTTTTTTCTGTTCAGTCCAACACAGACTTTCACATTCACATACACAGCCCTCTCTTGTGTTGTTCACCCACACACACACACACACACACACACACACACACACACGTGCATTGCACACACACACACACACACACACCAGGGTCCTGTCATATTGGACAGCCCCTCACTCACTCTTGCACTCTCTCACTCTCTACACTCACACATACACTTATGCTCTCTCTCTCTCTACTATATCATGAAAACCTAGTTATATTTGTATATATGTATTATGTAGATATGTGGATACATTTGTAGGTACCTTATATATGTTAATATGTGAGATGAATTTATATAGGGTAATGTATATCTATTGTATATATGTATTATAACCTATAGTAATGTATGTAATGAATAGGTAGCCTACACATAGGTGTAATTTATTTGAGCGTAAATATATATATATATATATATATATATATATATATATATATATATATATATATATATATATATATATATATATATATATATATATTTTCTATGTGAATTCATGTGTGGGCCTAGATGTAAACTACGTTGTGTGATGTTTGGTTTGACTTGTGTGGTATGAGTCGTAATGACTTAGTATACTAGCATAGCCAGTTTAGCCTAGTTTAGACTGGTTTAGACTAGTTAGGCTTAGTATAGGCTAATGTAGCCTAGTATAGACTAGTTTAGACTTGATAGCCTAGTTTAGACCTAGTTTGACCTAGTTGACCTAGTTTGACTTCTAGGGTTGACCAGAGTTGACCAAGAGTTGACTTTGGCCTAGATTGACCTAGATTCATGTAGAATGCATAGTAGAACTTCATTTTACCATTTTAGACTTGTTGTGACTTGTGCTGTTCTGATTAGGAGCCAGACACCACTCCTCGGACAGTACTTTCATCTTGGACTTTCAGATAGCAGGCGAGTACATTCTCTGACCGTTTCATACTTGTCTGGATTTACATTCTTGCTCTAGATTACTGTACTTAATGCTGACACGATTGTTATCACGGATTGGTACTATATGGATCTCCTTTTGGGATGTTATCCCCTTGTATTCACTAGATACATATTGTGATGTGCGTTTCACTTCCATATTGTATTTATTGAATACCTATATCCTTGTATATTCCTTGTGCATATTGTACTCTCAGTATCACATGAGTCCCAGGGATAGACCATTGTACTCTATTGTATAACATTGTACAATTATTGTATAACATTGTACATCCATTGTATAATATTGTACATCCATTGTATAACATTGTACACTATTGTATAAGATGACGTAACTGGAGTAGATCCTTGTGTATTGATTGGGGAGGGGGAGTAAAATTGGTTATGTACCCAAATCCTATTGTACAACATTGTATAACTATTGTATATATCTATTGTACACCCACGTACAATGGAGTTACCATTGCATTTACCTAGCCCGTTTACATAACCAGATTGTACTCTAAATCACATGTTCCTTACAGTTCTTACTTATCATATTTAGATATTTTCTGTTATCAAAATCTCTACTGTTTTTCATATATCTTCTTCTTTCAGCGTTTCATGTACTTTACTCTATTGCATGCTTTATATTTCCTAACTCGATATGAACTGCGTGAGATGTTTTGTGCTCGCTCCCGTCCTGACTGGACCTGTTGAAAATATTACAGAGGATGAGGATGAGGCCTGCGTAGACACCTACTATGGGACAGCTGTAGATGCCATGTGTGACCCAGATTTCCAGCCTGATCCACTAGCTTAGAGAGTGAGGCTCCCTAGTCTAGGTTTTCTATTCTGGCTTTGAGATCTGATTGTATATATTATTTCATATTCAGTAGTGGGACCTGTATTCTGGATGTTTGTTGAGATGTTATCTCAGACACTTAGACTCTCTTGTTGTGATGTATATTTCTTCCATTCCAGTATTTATCTTATCTTCCTATCTTTTCATTCTGCTTAGATGTGATTGAGACTGTATATTGCTATGTCACCTCCATTCGGAGTGTATATACTGTACAGGTACCTTTATATTGTCAGATGATTGACCTAGGACAGCGTTCTACCGCCGACACTGTGGCGTAGGCTGGACGTTGTTACGTTCTCGTACCCTCATAGTGGGTGCGGGTCGTGACACGTTTTTAGTGGTGGCCCATGCAGGTCGAGATTATGTAGTGGTATTCGAACTAGAGTATCAGTACAGCCTACAGGAGGATTAGAATATTTTTGAAGGTACTCAATCACAAATAGGAAAAACTCTCATTCAGATTCCGTACATCTACATTTTGCTGCTTATTGTCTCCCTTGAATATAACTGTCCTCCATTGATATTTCGACTCATTCTCAGCAATTGTTTCTTGATCTGTGTCTCCAGGATGGTTGAGACAAGATCGCATCGCCAGGGCCAGGGGGGCGCCGAGGAGAGGTCTGCCACCTCTCTTACTCAGCAGCCAGCCCTTGGTACCGCAGCCCCAGTCATGCCAGCTGGGGTAGACGTTTCGGCAGCTTTCGGAGGAGCCCCTCCACCTGTGAGGCATGAGCCGAGTCCGGTGATTCCGGATGTACTTCTTCAGCAGCAGCAGCCACCTGCAGGGAAAGTTGACGCCGTTCAGCTGTTAGCCTTCTTCCGGCAGTACATAGAGGGTCAGCAGAGCCAGCAGCAGGGGCAGACAGCAGAGCTCACACGAGGCATTGAGCTGGCAATGACTGCGGTAGAGAGAGTCATAGCTCAGCCAGCGGCAGCCCCGCAGCCGTACCAGCCACGGGAGAAGGGCATCCAAGATTTCCAAAAGATGCACCCGAGAGACTTCCGAGGGACAGAGGGGATCTTGTATGCCGATGAATGGATCGAGCATATGGAGAAGATTTTCAGGTTGGCTGAGATCCCGACGAGGCTCCAGATAGAGGCAACGGCCAGCATGATACAGGATCTGGCCCGTACCTGGTACCAGACCAACCCGAGGGTCGGTACAGCAGGACAGACTTGGGCAGCATTCAAGAAGCTGTTCAAGGAGAAGTTCTTTCCAGACGCAGCGCGGGGAGCCCTCGAGACCCAGTTCGAGGCCCTAGTCCAGGGGAACCAGTCTGTGGAGGAGTACGTAGGAGAGTTCTGCCGCCTGAGCAGATTTATGGATGACTTGTCGGAGACGACGAAGGCCCGGAGGTTCCGAAAGGGCTTGGTAAAGGAGGTCAAGTCCTACACCAAGAACGCCCGTAGCGCTACCTATGAAGAGATCCTGGTGGACGCTTTAGCTGCAGAGGATGATCTTGAGCTTAGGTTCAAGAGGGGGTGTGACTCAGTTGGGGGCAGCAACAGCGGAGGATCGGCCAAGAGGCCGCACGTTCAGCATCAGATTCAGCAGCAGTATCAGCAGCCGACGGTCCACTTTCAGCAGCAGCAGCAGAGGCCTGTTCAGCATCAGGGACAGAGACAGGTACTGTATCAGCAGGCACCCATGCAGCAGCAGAACACTGTGTGCAACTTCTGCAAGAAGTAAGGCCATGGGTGGGACGACTGTAGGAAGAGGCTGGGCATGTGTTTACTTTGCGGATCAGTGGAGCATCAGTGTAGAGAGTGTCCCAAGAACCCGACACCATTGGCTCAGGTAGCACCAGGAGCTAGGGCTCCGACAGGACAGCAGAGGGGACCACCATTGCAGACTCAGCAGCAGAGGTTTGTTCAGCATCAGCAGCAGGCCAGGGGAGGCCAGCCAGGGCGAGCTTTTGCCATGACAGCCGAGGATGCTCAGGCCGTTGGAGATCTAGTCGCAGGTTCCGTTCTTTTGATTCAATTCTGAAATTCCTATCTTGAAATTCAGTTCCATCTATTCCTATCTGTTTCTTCATTGTTGATAAGTTTGATCTGGTGTTTCATATAATTTAATTTTCTTCTGAGATAAATCGTATGGGCTAGGTCGCCTCGATTATGAGATTTTAGAATCCTCTAGGGTCATGCTAGCAGGCATAGTGAGGACATATAGTCGGATTATGGACGTATTTCTCGGGTGTGGGAATTTAAGGTTTTCGCTGCCAAGTGCGCGGCAATGAAAAAATTTTAAATACCATAATTCTAGAGGTATGTACCATAATTGAGGACTATGTGATTATCGTAGCCTTGCTCACTGGCATGACAGAGATTCTGAGTATCATGGTTTTGGACAGACGCATATGATTATCTGACGGTATGTTTGAGACTCTGATTGTGGGGTGTTTGACCTAGAAGGACTACTGCCATTTTAATTTCGAGGACGAAATTTTTCTAAGGTGGGTAGACTTGTAACACCCAGTTTTCTAAAATGAGGATAATTTTGAAATTTTGTATTTTAAGTTATTTAATTATGATATTTAATTAATAATATGATTTTTGGTAATTTTTAATTATTTTTAAACTATTTAAATCATGACTTATGATTTTGGTGTTTGACTAGTGTAACCTTAGAGACTGTTGACCTAGAGCCTAGCCATGTGTTTAGGATGTTTGATTAGTACATTTTAGCCTAGAGGATATTTTTGTCATTTTAGGATTTATTTGAATTTTGGAAATTTTTAGAATTTATTTTGGAATTGTTTGAATGAGGGTTGACTAGGTTGACTTTGACTAGCTTGACTTTGTGACCTAACCCTAGTTGAGTTGGACTTGGATAGATATGAGACCATAGGTTAAGTTAAGTTAACCATACTCTAGTTAGTGAAATCAATTAGGAATATTGAGATTTGAATAGAGAGATTTTGACCACAAGTCATGACTTGTGATTTTTTAAGTCATTTGTTTTATGACTAAGCCCAAAGCCCATTAGCCAAGTGCCCAACCCTAACCCTAACATTTTGTCCAGCCACTTAACCCTCCTAGGGATTCCCCCCTTATAAATATTCTCTTAGAATTAGGGCTAGCCTCTAAGGAAGAACAAGCTTTAGAAAGAGGTAATGTCCCTACTTCAAAAATCCCTATAAAATCCATTTTAGCTCCTTTTTCCCCCAAACAAATTGCAATAGGTTTTAATTTTAGTATTCTTGCTGTTGTTACATTTTATTCTCAGATTCAAATCAATTTGGAGGAGTTTGACTCTCAAGAGGAACCTCTCTCTTTAGAGCTTTTTGGAGATTTTGATATATAGAGGTAACTTCCTATTTTTACCATGAAATTCTAGTTTTATTGCATTTTTAGGGAACCCTAGGCCTAACCTAACTGTAGGAATAGGAAACCCTAAAATTTGGGTCTATTTCGTGTCCTATTTGGACACGTATCAGTGTCCTTATGCATGTGTTTGTGAAAATGCCACAAAGAAACTATTTGTGTTATTTTTGAAATCTATTTGAATAGGAAATTAGTTTTTGAGGTTGCTTATGCATTTCTGTTGGACTGGGGGTTTCTTTGTGTCGTGTCGAGTCGGATTCGACACGTGCACACGCGGGTGTACGTGCGCGTGCAGGCTGTGCACGCTGTCCTGCCACTCGGGGGCCTTAGCTCCTTGCACACAGCACTAGGACACGCCAAATTTGGCATGGACACCGGGGCAGTGTCTGCGCACACTCCCCCAAAATTTCATAGCATCATATTTTGTGTCAGACACGTTATGGGGCCCGCACTGGGTTCACACTGACACAGTACACGTGATTTTTAGACACTGATACGGGCTTCGTGTCACTCACTGACACGACTTGGACACGGGTTAGCTAGCTTATAGGGTAGCCCTATAGGTGGTCTACCTAGGTTGGTGTGCACGAGTCCTAGTTCGTGCTGTGTCGTGTGCACGACACGCGTGCACACGTGCACGATGCGGTGCACTGATCTGGCCTGTTTTGTGTCTCGTTTTGATTGGACACATTTGTGTCCACTTTGGTGGACACAAACTCATTGTAGGACGCGTGTATAAGGTGTATGTGTATTACCAACCTCTGTTTTTACATTTTAGCTCGATTTGATTGGTCGAATCCTCTTTTACCCAAATAACTGATACATGAATTTCTGTGGATTTCCAGTTTTTAAAATCGAATTTGGGCAGCTGTTTTAACCTATCTAAAACTGTTTAAATGTTGGTTTAAGTCCCAATATTGATTCTCCTATATGGTATCTAGTTGTGTGTCGAATTGGGTGTAATTTGGTGGTTTATTTCATTTAAAAATGGGTTGGTTTGCAATGTAGGCTGAACTGGATTCAGTTCTTCTGAAATTTATGAAAATGGTTTCAGTTCTGATTTGTAGTGACTGATTTCTTTTCCCTTCCTTACTGTTCTGTGCATTGTATCTCTTTTTTTCCTGTTCAGTCCAACACAGACTTTCACATTCACATACACAGCCCTCTCTTGTGTTGTTCACCCACACACACACACACACACACACACACAAGTATTGCACACACACACACACACACCAGGGTCCTGTCATATTGGACAGCCCCTCACTCACTCTTGCACTCTCTCACTCTCTACACTCACACATACACTTATGCTCTCTCTCTCTCTACTATATCATGAAAACCTAGTTATATTTGTATATATGTATTATGTAGATATGTGGATACATTTGTAGGTACCTTATATATGTTAATATGTGAGATGAATATATATAGGGTAATGTATATCTATTGTATATATGTATTATAACCTATAGTAATGTATGTAATGAATAGGTAGCCTACACATAGGTGTAATTTGTTTGAGCCTAAATATATACATGTATATATATATATATATATATATATATATATATATATATATATATATATATATATATATATATATATATATTTTCTATGTGAATTCATGTGTGGGCCTAGATGTAAACTAGGTTGTGTGATGTTTGGTTTGACTTGTGTGGTATGAGTCGTAATGACTTAGTATACTAGCATAGCCAGTTTAGCCTAGTTTAGACTGGTTTAGACTAGTTAGGCCTAGTATAGGCTAATGTAGCCTAGTGTAGACTAGTTTAGACTTGATAGCCTAGTTTAGACCTAGTTTGACCTAGTTTACCTAGTTTGACTTCTAGGGTTGACCAGAGTTGACCAAGAGTTGACTTTGGCCTAGATTGACCTAGATTCATGTAGAATGCATAGTAGAACTTTATTTTACCATTTTAGACTTGTTGTGACTTGTGCTGTTCTGATTAGGAGCCAGACACCACTCCTCGGACAGTACTTTCATCTTGGACTTTCAGATAGCAGACGAGTACATTCTCTGACCATTTCATACTTGTCTGGATTTACATTCTTGCTCTAGATTACTGTACTTGATGCTGACACGATTGTTATCACGGATTGGTACTATATGGATCTCCTTTTGGGATGTTATCCCCTTGTATTCACTAGATACATATTGTGATGTGCGTTTCACTTCCATATTGTATTTATTGAATACCTATATCCTTGTATATTCCTTGTACATATTGTACTCTCAGTATCACATGAGTCCCAGGGATAGACCATTGTACTCTATTGTATAACATTGTACAACTATTGTATAACATTGTACATCCATTGTATAATATTGTACATCCATTGTATAACATTGTACACTATTGTATAAGATAACGTAACTGGAGTAGATCCTTGTGTATTGATTGGGGAGGGGGAGTAGAATTGGTTATGTACTCAAATCCTATTGTACAACATTGTATAACTATTGTATATGTCTATTGTACACCCACGTACAATGGAGTTACCATTGCATTTACCTAGCCCGTTTACATAACCAGATTGTACTCTAAATCACATGTTCCTTACAGTTCTTACTTATCATATTTAGATATTTCCTGTTATCAAAATCTCTACTGTTTTTCATATATCTTCTTCTTTCAGCGTTTCATGTACTTTACTATATTGCATGCTTTATATTTCCTAACTCGATATGAACTGCGTGAGATGTTTTGTGCTCGCTCCCGTCCTTACTGGACCTGTTGAAAATATTACAGAGGATGAGGATGAGGCCTGCGTAGATACCTACTATGGGACAGCTGTAGATGCCATGTGTGACCCAGATTTCCAGCCTGATCCACTAGCTTAGAGACTGAGGCTCCCTAGTCTAGGTTTTTATTCTGTCTTTGAGATCTGATTGTATATATTATTTCATATTCAGTAGTAGGACATGTATTCTGGATGTTTGTTGAGATGTTATCTCAGACACTTAGACTCTCTTGCTGTGATGTATATTTCTTCCATTCCAGTATTTATCTATCTATCTTCCTATCTTTTTATTCTGCTTAGATGTGATTGAGACTGTATATTGCTATGTCACCTCCATTCGGAGTGTATATACTGTACAGGTACCTTTATATTGTTAGATGATTGACCTAGGACAGCGTTCTACCGCCGACACTGCGGCGTAGGCTGGGCGTTGTTACGTTCTCGTACCCTCACAGTGGGTGCGGGTCGTGACAGCAAGCAACGCTCCGGAAGATGGAAATCCGACAGCTATACCTTGTCGAGTGGCACAACGTCGACTATTCTCCCAGATACAATCCGCAGACGCTTAAACCTTAAAAAGGGAAGAGGTCTCCCCGATAATATTTGAGGTACTTTGCCTCAGTAACGGGGCACCTGCCAAAGGATGACGCCCTCTTGTCCAACATATTCATAGGAGCACTGTAGGGGGTAGCCTATGAGTGGTTCTTCAATCTTTCGGACGACTGCATCTCGTCATTTGAAGACCTGAAGACTCAGTTCGTGGACCGATTCTACGAAGGAGGCATGGATATGACCATGTCAACCATCATGGAAATTGTCCAGAGGGAGAAAGAGCCTGACCGCGCATACATCGAGCGCTTCCACCAGGCAGCCCTCAGATTACCACCAGGCATGCCAAAGACCATGCTTATGGACTCCTGCCGCAAGAACTTGTTGTCCGTTATAAAATTGTGGCACAGTGCTCCCTGCACGGGGTGGACGCCTTTAATTACAGAGGCAGATGTCGAACAAAGGAAAGCCCAGGACGTGCAACTCCTGGGGCTATACTTTTCTGCGCCCGAAGGCAAGGGGAGATGCTCGTCCATCAACAACCCTAAAGATGGAAAAGATAAGCAAGCCATGACCGTCAACATCTCTAAAGGTTCAGCAGCTGCTAACCCCAAGTCTGCGGAAGCGCAGAGGCCGAAGGAGACTTACTCCTTCAATGACGAGGATACGCCGGAGCTCTTCGAGATGCTTATGAAGAGTGGCAAACTGTCCATCCCGGCACCCAGGTATCCTGATGAAGTAGGAAAGGTGGACCATCCCAAGTACTGCCATTATCACCAGTATGTCCATCACTCAACACAGGACTGCTATGTGTTGAAGGGGTAAATTCAGCACCTCATTAACGCCAACGTTATATCGTTGGATTACGAGGAGATGACCGTCACGACCAACATGGTTACTCTCCCGTTCGAAAGTTCTCCAGCCATAGAGGTATAAGATGGCATCATCCCTATTCCAAAGGCGACGATGGAGGTAGTCAACCTTCTGCCAGCACGGGACGACGCTGAAGGGTTCGTTCTGTTCTCCATGCCTCAAGATGGAATCATAAGGGTCCATCCGGACTAGGCTCCTGACACGATGAACCAGTAATCATCGTAAATCTCTCGGGAAACATTTAATGACCTTGCTTTTGAAATGTTATCCTAAGACGTGTCTACCATGTACTCTTTACCTCTGAGTAGTCACCTCCTCCATAATAGCTGTAAGCTGTTATAATCCTTAGAAAGCATTTTATGTCCATATTATCTCTGAAGTGTTATTCTACATCATGTCTACCATGTCCATATTACCTTTGAGTAGTCACCCCGTTATGATAACCCCAATGTTGTCATAACTCCCTAAGAGAAAAAAATAGTCACGTCCATATTACCTCTGAACTATTATTCTAGGAAGAATGATGCTTGCCATGTCCGTATAACCTCTGAGCAACGCCCTCTTTCCTTGACGATTCCTCCATAATCGTCATCTATAAAACCTTTCATGTCCATATTACCTCTGAGTCGTTGTATATTTTAGAATAGTCTATCACTACCATGTCCACATTACCTCTGAGTAGTCGTTCTTCTCGCATCAGTTCTATGATTATCCCGACGGTCTAGAAAATAATTCACGTCCATATTACCTCTGGATTGTTGTTTTATACCCCGACAAAGATCAAGCCTACCACGTCCATATTACCTCTGGTCAGGCAAATCTATTATGAAGATTCCTTCTTTATTCTGGAGACAAAAGCGAAGGAAACAAAAAAGCTTCTACATATAAAACATGTGGCTACAAAGACCTATTACAGACTCTTCGTAGTTACATACACAGAAGCCAAAAAAAGAGAGCTGAATTGCGGTAAAAGCTCTCAATAGCGTGGGCGAGGCGGTGACAGAGCCAATCACTTCCTAGTCAAAAGGAAGCCACCGTCCGAAGCTGCTACTAGCCCAAACCGGGGATGAAGACCAGCACAGGACTACCCTATCTTCCCAGCTGGCCGGAGAGATCAACCACAGCAGGCCTTGTCATTCCTCGGTCAGCATGGCAACTAATACGAAGTCAGGAAGCTAGGGTTCGAGACACCATTGACGCCCACGACATCCAGGATACGGGACGTCTCGAGATCCAGTAGTAGTTCTACTACAGCTTCTTTGGATGAAAAGATTTGCTACTGACAGCCGCCTCAAGCAAACTCCACGATCATCAGGAACCGAATATCGGGCAAGCAAGGCCATTGTTGAAGCAGCTGAGTCTTCTCTTGAAGGAGGACAGTCCTTTATGTAGGCTGTTCGCGTGGTCCAAGCACGAGCCAGACATCGGTCAGAAGGAAGCTTACAAGTTAAGCTAAAGCTCCACTCCATGACAGATGACAATACTGCGAGTGAAACGTGACTCTGAACCTCCGCTGCTAAAGAGATTCGCGATCCCTGTAAAGACGCAAAAGGCTCCTATATCAAGAAGCCATCAGGAGCTCATGCTCTGAAATGATGACTCAGGACAATTAATGCTAAGGGCTAGGCGTGACACCAGCCATCACCCAGCTAGTACAGTCCTGACACGTGTTCATGCTTCTATTCAAAGTATCCCGAGATTGACTCAAGTTCGGGACACTTTGAAGGGGGTCTTGTAAAAGCATAAAAAATCTCTGCTGAAGACATCCCTTTGCCAAAGCGTAGAAGATGCAAAAGACTCAGGCTCATTACTAAAAAGACAAAACAAAAGATATGGAGAGAAGTCCCTTTATTGTCATGTCTACCAAAGTCTAGTACAGACACATCATGACTATACATAAGGGACTAATTCTGTTCTTCTACAAAAGATCTAGTACAGATTCGACAGAAGCCTAGAGGGATCTACAAGGGATGCAGTCTTCATCGAAGCGTAGCCTAGCCTTCTTCTCGATACACACGCTGGAAGATTGACCTCCACCGAAGCATGTTGTAATTTTCTTATGGGCGCAGCCTCTCAGAAGCATATCAGTAACTCAGCACTTTGAAGAAGCCAGAGCCTTCAAGCCAGAGGTGCAGCTACCTGCCTACGCCAACCTCCGAAACAAGATGGTGGTTGGCCCCCTCCCCTTTTTTTATTTCAGAAGCTAGTGCCTTCCCTCCAGAGGTGCAACTACCTGCCTGTGCTAATCTCAGACGCACAAGGGTGTCATACCCTTCCCTTCACAGCCAACGCCTTCACTGTTCAGAGGCGTAGCTACTTACCTACGTCCGAATGAGACGCAGAATGGTGATATGCTTACACCATCTCTATTCTCACGGCGCAGTCGTCTGCTCCGGATTATAAGCTTAAGTCCCTTCTCTACAAGAGACTTGGAAACTCCCATCGCAACCAATGCAAATCACCTGTCGCTCCAAAAGCACAGTAACCACGCCAACCTGAAGCACAAGCCTACATGTCGCCTACAGCACAGTGACTCCGGTAGCCCGAAACACAGCTTCATAAGTTGCTTTATATGCACAGAAGTCTCGTTGTCATTCAAAGCCAAGTCCACTCGTCACCTGAAAGTACAGAGGTTCCGTCGTCTCCAGAAGCACGGTCTACTCGTCGCCCCAGAAGCACAACAGCACTTAGTCCTCACCAGAGGTGCAGGAAGCATGGGTCCACCCCAATTGGTTTGTTTAAACCGCCTCTTGTAGAGAAGATTTGGATTAAACTATGATTGACATCATATCAGATTGATTTAAATCTTAGACGAGGATCAGTTAGACTCTAAATCTAGGATGAAATCCCAAAATTTATTCGGCTGTATCCGAGCAAGCAAATTGGCACGCGCCACGTGTCACCTCCTTCGGTTATGTCTATAACAATCAGAGATCATGTTTGAGGGGAATCTCGATATCCTCCACGTGTCAGCGCCGTAGAAGCCCGTACCGTGCAATGACGACAGATTCTTTCATATCTTAGGAACCCTAATACACATCGCATATGTGCTCGGTTATCTATAAATAGAAGGCGTTCTTCTTCTACCAAGCAATCAATGAAAAGAGAGAGGAAACATTGACTATCGACAATCTTCAAAGGAGCAACGATCTCTATCCACGAAGAGTCGACCACCCTCATCCACCTATCAACCAAAGAACCAACCAACCATCTTCGAGGGATCTTCTCATCCAGATAGCCTCTTGATCGGTGACCTCAGAGTCCCATCAAATGCGCCAGAGAGCCATAGCAAGGTTGATTCGTCGTCAGATTGTCAACGGAGTAAATGAGCCACTGCAATGTTCGATCTCCACTGTCATACTTTCCCAGAAACCTCTTCTCCCTGTACTTAGAATATCCTGTTTAGGACTTTCTTATTTGTATATAGATACCTTATACGTTCAATAAAGTAAAAAGTTCGTTCTAACTTTTGTTACGTCGAACACATACCAGCAGTTGTGACTCTCCGGGTCAGCTATGCACTGATATACACACATACTAGCAGCTGTGGCTCAGGGTTCAGTTCTTTACCAATCCATGCCTATCTACATAATAGTCCATGGGTATCCCGATTATTAGCAATTAGGACGTTCTAGCCCATCTCACTAATAGACTGACACACCCCTGATCGCGATGACTTCTAGCCCCAGGGTGTTCTGTTCCCTCCTAGGCCGAGCGATCCCAGTGCCTGGAACCAATCGAGAGATTACATCCTTATGCACAAGTTGTCCAGACCGACTCTATGAATGCAACATCTATCAATTAAACTCTTTTGTCAATAATTCATTGAACGATAAGTAGACATTCCATCTTATCTCTTCTTTTTTCTATACGAACAAGCCGTATCATCTCTTTTCAGGCAACTCTTAATTACTGGCACCCATTTTCTCTATGGGGCTCTTAATTACCAGTACCCATTTTCTCTATGGGATTCTTAATGCTTCTCTCTTTTCTTATTAAACGCTACGAGAGTCATATTCAGAATAAGATATATCTTTAGCATTATAACATCTCTTTGGTTTAACATGCAATAGCTCATTTCTTACTATCAGGCAACAATCTAATTTTAGCATGACAGGCATCACATCATTTCTTATTAACAGGCAACAATCTTCTTTTCAGCATAAAAGTTTACTCTTTTCTTGTTCTTAGCATAGCAACATATGAATTCTTTTATAAGCATACTCAATGATTACCATCTTGTTATTAATAATATTATTCAATCAAAAACTCATATTCTTATTAGGCGTAATCGAATCATAAAATGAGTCTTTGTCTACTCACCCAAATCAATCGTCTTCTGTTGCAGAGCCAACAATCTGATCTCTCTGTTTATCTAGTGCCTTCGCGAAGCGGGGCACTACAGAAGGTGTTCGACTTAATGTCCGAACCAGTTTCGATATCGATTCTAGACATGGTGACGGCGGTATCAGACGCGGGAATTCAAATTGACGCATTGGTTTCCTTTGAGACAACTATATTCATGTATACATCCTTCCTTTTTAATTGCCTACTTTGTTAGAATTGGTTGACATCAAGCCGATGTGGCATCGAGTATACTCTTGTAGACTGCTGTATGTGTGTTCACTTAGCTCGGACATGTGGTGATGATCCTGACACAGGTAAGGATGACACAGGAAGATGTGTCCAAGACTTTGTTAGTTAGGTCTGATCTGATGCAAGTTCGTACAGAAAGAATAGGTTAGATGTGAAGTGGCACCTAGTAGCCATTATATTCAAATAATAAGTACATTAGTCTTTATTTGAGTAATGGATTTATGATGGATGGCATACTATTATAGGGTTGAGGCTAATAGGCCAGGGTCATTTGAGATACAATTTGACTGTGGGATTTAAGTGAGTTGTGCTGTCCTCATCCTGTACAGGTTGAGGAGAACATTGGGGAATTTGAGTATCAATTACTGTATTATAGCAGATGGGCCTTTTGGGGCCAGTAGCTGTTAGAAAGAAGGAATAAGAATCAACATCAGTAGTAGTAGTGGGTTTAGGGTTGAAAGGCTATTAGAAAATTAGTCGGTTTTTATAAATATTATTTTGGGTCATGTGGGTTAGAGGATTAAAAAGAAGAAGTAATATTCAATAGCAATGGTAGTAGTTAGGTTGAGCTTTGTTGAAGAGAATATAAAGGTTGTTGAAATTTTATTAAGAGTTGCTTTGTATTGGGCCTCCGTAACTTAGTTAGAAAAGAGATTGAATGGACTTTAGAAGTTAATATAATTTCTCGTATTATTTCTAGGTGGGGTTTAACGGAGCATTTGTGACAAATTGGACTTGAGGCAATTATGCACCTTACTTATGTTTTCTCGACACACTCTAATTGTCCTATTTTTCTTATCATCATGTCATGTCTCATATTGCGACACGGTCTTAACACATGATCCTGATTATTATTCCTGATTAAATTCTTGATAGAGATTCCTGTTATTGTTCATAGTCGTGATCGTGACTTGATTCATGACTTGATTTGTGACTTGATTCATGATTTGACTAATAACTTGTTTATCGTACATGACTCATGATTTTTATCGTACATTGATCGTGACATGTGACTTGCTATCGTATATTGGTCATGACTTGTACTTGTTGATCACAAGTCATTTCTCGGGGGAAGGGAAAATGCCAAGTAGATATGTGGTCTTACCCAGTTACTATCGTATATCGTAAATAGCACACATACATCTCACGTATGTCGTGTCGTACCTATCATTAATAGCCATCTTCGGATGTGCCGGATTACCCAAGACGACCACATATTGAACACGGTATTTCAAATGCACATGGTTCATAGTCCCATTTTCCTTGCTCATAGTTATTCTCATAGTTGTTCGTGTTGTAGGTCTGCATTGTATGACATTGACTTGGTCATACGATCTAGTTCTTTATTTTTCGCGTTTATCTTACTGTTTATTTTATATCTTGATACATTTGTTTGGAGGGTTGTACTCTGCTCTATTTCTGACTGGATCGTTGATATATGCCAAGGCTTGAGTACATGACTTGGATTTGGATGGTGACTCATGGAAGATTCTAGAAGAAATAGTATTAGTGTAGAATCATTTATGTATCACTTTATTGTATATATTGTTTTTGAGGTTTTGGCCAAACTTGTGTCTGGGATGATATCATGTATATGTACTCCAAAGATGATAGTAGATGCTGTGATTGTGTTGGCTTGGTTTGATTTTATTCTTCGTCTAGTGTCATGATTGAGCATAGATGATATTGTATCTCTTGAGAATTTTCTAGGACTAGACAGCTGACTACCGCTGTCAACGATAGTGTAGGCTGGACGCATTCACAACCCGTACCGAAACATACGGGCGCGTGGCGTGACAAAACTAATCTCTATTTAATTAACGGTATGACCAATTGGGTCTAATTGGGCGTAGTCCAAGGTGTTGGTTCATGTGTCGTGTCATTCTAATTGTTGGGCTCTAGTGTCATGTCAAGTTTAATTGGTCCACTAACACAAGTCTAACAAATAGGCTTGCCCATTAACCATAATAACTAACACTATAATAAATAAATAAATATGCACAAATATATATAAAATATATATATATATATATATATATATATATATATATATATATATATATATATATATATATATATATATGCACAAATATAAATATATATGTATAACACGTAGCTGGCATGGTCCATCCCCACTCTATAGTATTCTGGTTCTGGGTGTGAAAAGATACTGGAGCTCTAGGCGGATGGCATGATTGACTGGCCCTCGCATTGTCTGATAATACAGAATAGCAACATGAGTAGAGATAGAAGACGACAAATCCACTTTACATTCGAACTCGACTCGTCAAATCAGGCAGATATGTACTAGCAAATTTGGCTAACTTGTTGACATATCACCATATTCTCTTCCTTCAACTGCATAAACTCGTGCTCCTCTTGGCAAACTGATAGAGGAAGGTACTCTTCTTCGAATGCCTTGCGGAATATGGCCCAAGCGATCTTGTTCGATTTGTCATCGCGATGGATCGATCGCTTCCATATGCACTACTAAAATATCATCAAATAGCGACGTACTGTAGCGACGACAATAAATGGCGTCGCCAGTAGCGACGTCGTTTTAAACACGTCGCAAAACGTCGCTGTCTAGCGCCATTCTGCGACAAGAGGGTACTACGTCGCCGAAAAGCGACGTTCAGCGACATATTTTATGTACATGTCGCCAAGTTGGCGACGTTTAGCGACGTCAAAATGTGACGTCGCTAAGTTATTTTACTTAGGGCACGCAGCTGCCTTCTTTCCCCCTCATTCTCACTCGAAAACCCGAAAATTTCATTTCCCCCCCCACCCCACCCCCGGCGACTCCCTTCCCCTCTGTGAGTTCCCCCCCCGGCGACCGCCTCCCCCCCGGCGACTCCCTCCCCCTCCGGCGAGCTCCTCCTCCTCGAGATCCTCCTCCTCGAGCTCCTCCTCCCCCAATCCGACCTCCTCCTCCTCTTCCTCAGGTAAACCCTAACCTAACTCCTCTCCTTCCTCCTCCTCCTCCTCCTCTCCCACGGACACACACACACGCACACGGACACACACGGACACGGACACACACGCACACACACACACAGACACGGACACACACACACACACACGCACACACACACACACAGACACGGACACACACGCGTGGACACGTGCACGAGACTGCACTGTGTCATTTGTGTTCGTGTGTGTTAAAAAATAATTTGGACACGATTGTGTCCTGTTTTGGTGGACACTCGACACGTGTGACTCTATGACACATACACATATCATTACCAACCATTAGATTTTGCTATTAATTGAATTTGGATTTCGAATTTGGTTTATCCCCAATTTTCTGATACGTAGTTCACTATAAATTAATTTTCTGAGATTAACATTGGTTTAAACTGATTTTGAATGATTAAACCATTATGATTAATCCCATATCTTCTCTGAGAATTAATGTGCATGTTAGGGTTCACATTGATTGGGGATTCTTGGGTTTTCGTATGCCATTGACTGTCAAAACTGAGAACAGTTTTAATACACTGTTTTCACATATTGGCACACACACATTACACTGAATTTTCTCGAGAAATTATGCACTGTTTACACCTATCTACACACACACATAAGTGTAACCTGAGAATATAAACACACACTACTGCTATCTACTGATTTTCCTGAGATTGATACACTGTTTGTGTATACTGTTTCTCTTATAGCTCACTCACATTACACTCAAAACCGAGAATAGCTAATTCACTCACACTATTGATTCCTATGTACACACACACATTGAGACACCTAGCCCATGTTATGTACACACACATGGCACACTTTACCCTATATACACACACCCTATTGTACACACACACTGTTAGCACACCACACACATGACACACACACATATATATACGTGTCAATCTGAGAACAGTTTGTGCATTGTTTCCTCATATTTTATATATATATATATATATATATATATATATATATATATATATATATATATATATATATATATTGCAGTCCATATTATCTCTTCATATCAGTCCAGGCATTTATTTAGTTCCAGTACTATTATTTGTCTTGTATTCAGTAGTTCAGTCCCATGACTGACATATAGATTAGGTATTGTTTGGTTGAAGGATTACCTTTTTAGTTCATTCCACCCTTGCACATCGACATTATGTTGGACACGTACACATAGCCTAGATGGTATTGTATACATATATACATAACTATATCATGTAACTCATATGTGATATAGGCATATAGCCTATGTTAGAGTGTCTAAATATATGAAGGCATGAAAGTTGCCTTGTCTTGTAATATAGGCATATAGTATATACATGCCTATATATATATTATATGTATATATCTATATAGATATTACTTGTGTGTATGAGATAGCTTGAGTTGACTTTGGTCATTATTGGTACTTGAATTGATCGGAACAAAGACCCCCAATGTCGGTATCGGTCAATATTTGGTATCGGTCGGTATCGGATCGGAACATGCCAAACCGTATCGGTATCGGCCGTATCGGATCGGTATCGGCCGATACTTTAAAATTATATAAAATAGTAGTCACCTCCAAGGTTGACTATTTTAACTGAAAGTCAAAGTAGAGTAAACATCTGACCTAGATTGGACTAAGAGTTGACAAAGTCAACTATAGGTCAACCCTTGACCTAGTTTGACCTTGTTTGACTTTGTTTGACTTAGCTTGACCTTGTTTGACTTTGTTGTCTTCATGTTTGTTAAATGACACCCAGATACTAGTTTTAGTTGTTTAAATGACACCCAGATACTAGTTTTAGTTTCAGTTTGCTTTGTTAACTCACTATTGCTCATTACTTGGTAGGTCATGACTAGAAATAGGATATTTGACTTAGATTTGACCTTGTTTGACCAAGGTTGACTATTTGACCTTAGTACAACCTAGTTTGACCTAGTTTGACCTTGTTTGACTTTGTTTGACTTTGTTTGACTTAGCTTGACCTTGTTTGACTTAGTACAACCTAGTTTGACCTAGATTACATATCATTGTTATTAGTAACTGTCTGCTACTAATGTGTGTCCCATAATAAGACATAATATACGAATTTGTGCCTGTTGGATAATGTGTGTCCATCTTTGCAGAATTATTTCCAAATGGATATGAATTACTACTTGCGGAATCGTTCATGGATGTATAATCGTCGTGCTGATGATATATGTGGTGTGCGGGATGAATACATAGCGGGAGTAGAGCAGTTCCTGCAGTTTGCTAAGGCGTTCCCTCAGTACATGGACGGCACCAAAATTAAGTGTCCGTGTGTGAAATGTCATAACGTGAAATATTATCCAGAAGTGGAAGTGACATATCATTTGTACTCGAGGGGTTTCACGCCTAATTACTATTAGTGGACCGCACATGGAGAACTTGTGTCTTTAGCATCAGAGCCGGAGCCTTATGTTGAGCCGTATATGCATGCGGGACCTAATTTTGTTTCAGATAATCATGCATACGACGACGGGTGCGTGAACATGGTTTTCGACGCTGCGGGGCCTAGTTTCGTTCATGATGCACCTGAGGAGGCACCGAACGCCGATGCTGCACAGTTCATGGAGTTGTTGGAGAATGCAAGGACTCTATTGTATCCTGGTTGTGAGGATCATTCACCGTTGGAGGTGGTTACAAGACTGTTGAGCATTAAGTCAGATTTTAACATGTCGCAAGAATGCTACAACCGAGTGTTGGAGTTGATTTAGAGATCTTGCCGGCGGGTGCTAAGTTGCCTAAAGACTTCTACCGGTCTAAGAGGATGGTGAGATCGCTCTGGATAGGATACGAGAAAATCGATTCCTGTCGCAATGGGTGCATGCTGTACTACAAAGACAACAAGGACGCAGATGTGTGCAGATTTTGTGGTGCTGATCGCTATAAGACAACTAGTACAGGAAGGTCTACCGGTACAAGAAGACCGACCGATTCAATGCACTACTTGCCTTTAACGCCGCGGTTGCAAAGATTATTTATGGTGAAAGAGACGGCCAAAAATATGAGTTGGCACATGCGAGAACAGATTGAAGGAGTGTTGGATCACCCATCCGATGGAGAAGCGTGGAAGCACTTTGATCGAGTGTATCCAGATTTTGCTTCAGATCCGCGAAATGTCAGGTTGGGACTATCTTCTGACGGTTTTACTCCTTTTGGTCTTTCGGGATCCCAGTATTCGTGCTGGCCTGTGATTGTTACTCCGTATAACCTACCGCCTTGGATGTGCATGAAGACTCAGTACATGTTTCTAACTGTTATAATTCCTGGTCCGAACAATCCCAAGAGGAACATTGACGTGTACTTACAGCCTTTGATAGATGAGTTGAATCAGTTATGGGAAGTAGGCGCTAATACGTACGATGTTTCCAGGAAGTCGAATTTTCAGACGAAGGTAACCCTTATGTGGACCATCAACGACTTTCCGGCCTATGGAATGTTATCTGGATGGAGCACTCATGGCCGTCTCTCATGTCCGTATTGCATGGACCGTAGTAAGGCTTTCCGCTTGAAATACGACGGAAAGCCGTGCTTCTTTGATTGTCATCGGCAATTTCTGCCAAAAGATCATCCGTTCAGAAGGAACAGGAATGCTTTCCGTGCCGGCGTTGTAGAGAAGGGTGATCCACCGCCAAGGTGGTGCGAAGACACGATATGGGAGGAGGCTAAAGATTTTTCAAGTGCTATCGAAGATCCTACAACTGGGTACAAGTGCGATGGATTTGGTAGAGTTCATAACTGGACAAAGAGGAGCATATTCTGGGATCTGCCATACTGGAGTACCAATCTGATCAGACATAATCTTGATGTCATGCATATTGAGAAGAATGTGTTTGATAACATAATTAATATTGTGATGGACGTAAAGGGAAAAACGAAAGACAATTCCAAGGCCAGGTTGGACTTAAAAGAAATATGCAAACGCCCTGCGTTGCATTTGATACAGCAGAATGGAAAACAGTTCCTTCCGAAGTCAATTTTCTCGCTGGACAAGGAGGATAAAGTGAGACTTTGTCGGTGGATCCAGGGCCTAAAATTTCCAGACGGATATGTGTCAAATCTGAAAAGATGTGTCGACCCGAAGGAAAACAAATTGACGGGTATGAAGAGCCACGATTGTCACGTATTCATGGAGAGGTTAATTCCGATTGCATTTCGGGAATTCTTACCGCAGGCAGTTTGGGATCCATTGACGGAGCTTAGCATATTCTTCAGGGATCTTTGTTCTAAGAAATTGCTCGTTGATCGTCTAGAAAAGCAAGAGAAGGACATTGCGGTAACACTATGCAAGCTAGAGAGAGTGTTTCCTCCTGGATTCTTCGACTCTATGGAGCATTTGCCGATTCATCTATCCTATGAGGCACGTGTTGGTGGACCCGTCAAATATCGATGGATGTACCCGTTAGAGCGACATTTGAATCACCTAAAAAGAAAGGTGAAAAATAAGGCACGGGTCGAGGGTTCTATTTGTGAAGCCTATGTTCTCGAGGAGATTACAAACTTTTGTTCGATGTATTTCAAGCCTCATGTTGCAACTAATAGAACGAGAGCTTCCAGAAACGACGAGGAAGATCTTGAAAGTAATGATACAATACTGAAGGTATTCAATGCTCCAGGAAAGCCATCGGGTAAGATGAAAAAGAGATATCTGAACGATGATGAGCTAAGGGCTGCTCAGGTGTATGTATTACTCAACTACGACGAGGAGGAAGTAGAGAAACTGGAGGGGTAAGTAATTAATACGTCTATATTATTTTAATAGTGTTAATTATTATACTATTACATTAATTGAACGATGTTGTTTCAGCATATTTAATGATGATGTGAGGTCGGGTAGGCCAAACATAACAGAAGAAGAACTAGAACAAGAAATGAGGCATTATTTTCCATCATGGTTGAGTGCATATGTAAGACTTGAGAACTCTGTAATTACCTTTTTGTATATGCACTTGATTGAGAATGAGCTTAATTGCTTCTTTCGTGGTATTTAGGTCGATCGTCCATACGCAAGACTTGAGAATGAGTCTATTAGAACGCTAGCCAAGGGACCAATTTATGCTGTAAAAATATGGCCAAGCTACTGTGTTAATGGGTTTAGGTTCAAGTCAACAACTTGCCCGATCAGAGACAACTTTGTGGATCTCGATTCTACCAAAAACAGCTGTTTGTGTATCAGATCTTCGAACTACAAAGATGTTGATGCGGGCAACGATTTCTATGGCGTGTTACGGGAGATCGTGGAGCTGACATATAGTTATGGAATAGAGCCTGCTAAGATTGTGTTATTCAGGTGTGATTGGTTCGATCCGATTGAAGGTCAAGGTTGGAAAGTAGACAAGCACGGTCTTGTTGATATAAACTATCGGCGTCGATATCAAGCCTATGAACCATTTGTCCTATCAAGTCAAGCTCAGCTCGTGTACTTCACAAGTTATCCTAAACGGGGAACAACAAGGTCGGACTGGTGGGCAGTATGCAAGACCAAAGCTAGAAATACCTTTGAGGTTGACGATATAGCTTATCAACAGGATGAACTACCTCTTGTAACAAATATTATAGAAGTGGACACGACGGAAGTTCCCTATTACACATCTAATTGTGTAGAAGAAGTAGAATTATCTGAAGAGGAAGATGCAGATGAAAGTGAAGATGTAGAGGAGGAAGAAGAAGAAGAAGAAGAAGAAGAAGAAAAAGAAGAAGTAGATGAGCTAAACGAACTAGATGAATTTTCAGAAGAGGATTAAATCTGTACGTTTGTTTTATCATCATATTTGACACTTTAGTGACACTTCTATCATATAAATCTGTGACACTTCAGTGACACTTTATTGACACTTTTATTGACACTTCAGTGACACTTTTTGACTATGATATTTTTCAAAAATCTATGATGTCTATCATATAAATATGTTTTTTTGTTTTATTGTCATATGTTTTATTGTCAGGTATGACTAGACCATCTGGACGACGCGAAGGATTATATATTAGGCAGCCCCGTCAGCCTCGGGCTGGGGATGGAGAGGGCAGTTCCGTACCCTCATCCTCATCTCCGAGTACGCCAGTGTACCGTTCTGTTCCCGGTCCATTACCGGGACAGGCTAGTTCTAGCAGGTTGGCGATTCCTCCCTCGTCGTCCAGCCTTCCTGATCTCGCGTCCAGCATCCCTGATCCCCCGTCCAGCATTCCTACTGTCGACGGCTCTATGGAGGGAACCCACGCCGATCATATGGAGGACGACGATCAGACTGATCCTGCCCAGGCAGGAGGTGAGAGCGACCCTCTATGCGCTCCCCCGGGCGAGACGCGTATGGAGATTTGGACGGACGGGCCTATGAAGTAAGTTAATTAATTATTATATATTTCTCAAATGATTATATGTACATATATATTCATGAAAAATTATTATTGTATAGATATCGGCCTTCTGCAGTACAGAGACAGCTGGGGACATTTGTGAGGCAGAACTATGGTGGGCCTTGGCTCAACTACTCAGATGCTCCCGCAGATAGGAAGGCCTTTTGGTTCGCCCACTTCAAGGTAAAAAATTTGTTTATTTTTAAATTTTAATAATAATTTGTGTATATTATACAACTTTTGTATTTTACTTCTTGTAGAGGACCTATTTCTATCCACCACACCGGGCGACGAGGATCGAGGGCCAATTTCCTGCCGTCATAGCCAAGCTCATCCGTGATGCGATCGACGACCAGAAGCGTCGTGATCGCGCCGGACGTCCGATCCAGGGTTGGATTACGCCAGAGCAGTGGACTGCGATGAAGGCTAGATTCAGCGAGCGCCAGTACCAGGAGCGGTCTGAGAAGGCCAAGGTGGCGCGGTCGAGCGCCGGTAAGTGGTGTGGTGGCTCCATTCCGATGACGGAGCATTTTCGTCGTCTGGTACGTTTCCTATGACGGACATTAATTTATATATAGTTCGATATAATGTTTAATACTAATAATAGATAATATATTTTAACAGGTAAAGAAGGGTGAGGACCCGAACATGGTGACCGTCTTCCTGGTCACCCATCGGAGGGTTGGGGACTTCATTGACGAGAGGGCGACGCAGGCATATGTACGTTCTATTCAACTAATATTAACTGACTATAATTTAGAAAACAGGAAAATAGATATCAATATAGACTTTAGTAAACACTTACACGTTAGCAAACATGTTCTAGGCCGAGTTTGTTCGGCTACAGAAGGAGGCGGCCAATGCTGCTGCTGCTGCTAGTGCGCAAGCAGAGGGAGGGGCTGGTACTTCCTCCCAGCCGCCTGCAGAGCCATCGCCGGACGAGCTCTGGATGACCGCCGTTGGCGGTCTTCAGAAGGGTACGTACTACGGTACGGGATCCTACGACGCGTATTTGGCTTCGGAGTCATCCCGGGCCCCCTCTGTCAGTGCGCAGTCTCCGGCTACGCAGGCGTCGTCACGAGCTGAGGATGTTCGTCGTCAGATCGAGGAGCTGCGTCGCGAGTTGCAGCAGCAGATTTCTGATGCGGTCGAGCGACGATCCGACCCTCCGATCGTCACCGGACGATTTGATGCGGTCGAGCGCAGTATACAGGAGCTGATGAGTCTGCATCAGGCTGCAGCTGCCAACTTGCAGACGCTCACCGAGTCTACGCAGCGCACGGAGCGTAGACAGGTCGAGCTGGACGGATCGCAGAGGAGCCTTTCTCTCTCACTCGCTCAGTATACTGAGAAGGTGGTGAGTACCCTTGCTGCGCATGGTGAGCGACTGCGAGAGCTGGAGCAGGTACATCCTCCGGGTCCATCGACGGCGCCGACTCCAGATACTGTACTGCCTCCGGCGCCGACTCCAGACATTGTACTGCCTCCTACTGCCCCTACGGTACAGCTCACCCAGGAGCAGTATGACTACATTCTATCCCAGTTGCACGACAGGGGTCCGCAGTGATTTTATTGGTTTTTTTATGACTTGTATGTATTGGCCCTATGGGCAAATTGTTTATTCATACACTGTTGTTTATACACTTGGTGGAAGACTTTTTATCATCTTTCATTTTTATTTGACTCTATTGGATGTTTGTGAGGATGTGTGTCTGTGATATTTACTTTGCACTGCCTCCTATTTTTATTGTGACATTTACTTTGTGATATCTGCGACGGGATGACAAATATACCTACGCTGGGTTATAAGCGATGATCTGATATACAAAGGAGATGCTGCCGAAATTTTAAAAAAATATATTGTGTATTTTTGTTATGATGTGTGTCTGTGTTTACAGTGAATGTGAAATACAGTGTTCGGAACCATCGACAGTTTCGATTACTGTTGTATGTTTTATCTTGGATAGAAATAGCAACAGTTCAGGGTGCACTTCTGAGAGCTTCATTTTCACGTCCTTTACTTTCTCGGACGTCGTAAAGGTTCCCGAGAAGGTGAAGGACGTGAAGAGGAAGCTCTGAGAAGTGCACCCTGAACTGTTGCTATTTCTATCAAAGATAAAACATACAACAGTAAGCGAAACTGTCGATGGTTCGAACACTGCACTTCACACACACTGTAAACATAGACACACAGCATAACAAAAATATCAATTTTATTTTTTTAAATTTTTTTTTATATTAGCGACGTTTGGCGACGTTCTGCGACGTACTGCGACGTCACACAGACGTCGCTATACGTCGCTAACTAGCGACGTTACGTCGCTCGACGTCGCTAATATACGTCGCTACGTTGCCCACGTGGCCACGTGGATGCCATGTCTCGTCATCATTTATAAACTTTTGAAGCGTCGCAAGTTGTCGCTTTACGTCGCAATGTTGGCGACGTACTTATACGTCGCTATCTGTCGCTCATTTTGCGACGTCTAGCGACAATTAACTACGCGTCGCAAATAGCGACGTTTGGCGACTAAATTGCCATCTGCGACTTGCCTATAAGCGACGTAGGTTTTTCGTCGCTAAATACGTCGCAAATTATTGTTAGTGACGTATTTCCTGTATTTAGCGACGTCTCCTGACGTCGCTAATCTGGGTTATTTTAGTAGTGATGTCCTACTAGTCGTACACGTTCAAGCGGAGTTGAAGTTAAGCGCACGCGACTCTCTTCGAATCTTCAAAGGCAAAAGCCTGAATTGAGCTCCAACTCTACCAGCCAGTCGATCGCTACTAAAGGATCTTCGGTACCTTTGAACAAAGTATTGCATGCCTTCTTGAATTTTAATATCTCGAATGTGGAACTTCTTTGTTGTGTAGCTGGCTGAGGCTCCTCCAGGTTGACTTTGATATGTCGGGTCGTAGGCTGCATTACGGCATACGTGGTTGTGAAGTTTTTGTTGGCCACCATCGTCTGAACTATATGTTGTACAGTATCAAGCTGTTTCTGCTACACCTTGAATTGAGCTTCGAATTGACTTAGAATTGAGTTTATCGCTCTCAACTTGCTTCTGTTGGGTTGTAATCTGCCTTTAATAGGTTTCGTTCTACCTCTAATTAGCCTCGGTCTGCCTCTGCTGCGCTTATTGCATGTGCAGCATCCGGTCCATTAGGTCGATCGAGGTTTTGGTTCTCGAGATGCTAGATCCACTCGAAGTACCTTGATTGTCCCCTCCCTCCATATATCAGCATAATGAAGGTAACTTATATAGTCTTATAAAATATTATGGATTTACTGTTTGGAACAACTTATCTCATGGACCCGTGGTCAAGGGTTTAAATCAAGGAACTTGGTCCAAATTCGAGTTTCGAGACGGAAAGCCAAAGGATGTGCAGTTGTGCTATGATACCAATATATCATGCCTCGATTCGTCGAATCGATAAGTCGCCCTCGGGCGTAATGTCGTACAAGCCTAAGTTACGGTTGTACAAGGCACGTGTCAGTGTACATTCTAAATATATTAAGGACTAATATATAAATACGACAGAGATTTGATAGAGAAATTAAAAAACATAATTGACACAAAATGATGACTTTCATTGATAATTTTCATCATTACATAGATTGAACTACGAGGGTAAAGGGGTACTGCGTTCTTCTTTACAAATGAGATTATTGTCATGTCCCAATTTTGTAGAATCGATAGTCGTCCCCCGAGTGTGATGTCGTATGAGCCTAAGTTGCGCTCGCAGAAGACACGATCAACAAACTAGGACATAGTACACAGAGTAAATTGAATAATGCATTGCTTGGAATAAAAGTATTGGTTCATTGATAATAAACATCATATTACATGACTCTATTACAATAGACGTCGTACGGGTTTATAAACTGACTCAAATATGAACGCTGATGAGATAGTCGTTCTATACATTACATCCCTTTATATAATCAAAACATTCTAAACACCTTGAATCAGAGAGAGTTAAGACATTTTCGTTTGACTGATGCAGTCTTCAAAAGAATTGATTCAAGCCTTTGGCACACTAATGAGGCTTCAAAATGTTCCAAGCGTTGCCTTCAGCTATATGTCCAACCCTTCTGATTTACAGTATCTGTGGAGAGAGAAGATCAGTACATTGTTGTGTATTGGTGGGTAACTAATTAAATACCACGCTCTCATTTGTTCAAGAAGCTAAGTTATACATGCAATATAACTGGTGATCTTTCTAACCATCCTAATCATTTGCATATAACATTTAATTGGCACAATTAATAAAATATGTTACAACTTACCCATGGCAGAGCATCCTGTTGCACATAAAACTTATTATGTTATTCCCTGTCAGTTTGATATCTTTAACTAAAATAGTACGTATTTATGGAGGTCGCTGGCATGATAAGTGATCCTGGAAATATAGCTAGGTATAAACGGGGTATTTTAACGTGGGTAGCGAGCCCCGTTGAAAGCCTCGAATACCCACGGCATGCATCCAACATAGCTATCGTGTTTCTTCCTAGGCCAAATCGATCCCGTAGCCCCAAGATAATGTCCGGAGAAATAATTGCCCTTGTGCACAAGTTGTCCATAATCGTGCCAAGCTAAACTAGTTATTTAAAGAAGTGCTCTATGATATCGTTGCAACATCATTTGTTCGATTCTCCCTTTACTTAGTACAGTTCTATATGGGCATAATATAAGTAAGCACGTAGCAGTTTCATAATAAAGCATATATACATAAATGAACATGTAGTAGAGTCATGGAATAACAGTTCTATAGTAGTTCTTTGTAAGTAAACATGTAATATTGTGTCTATGCCTCTATATCTAGCATTTATGTTATTTTGTATCGTTGATTGATTGGAGAACAAGAGGGTTAAGAAGAAAAAGGTTAAGCTACTAACCATTGATTGAATGAGATGAGTGAAAGAGTCTTCTACTCTAGACGTCGCCTACGCCATTACGTGCAATCACATAAGGAAGAGATCAATACTATATCATTTCGCTCAAGTTTCGATATGAAGTACGAAGTTCAAAGAATGTAAGCAATGAAATCCATCAAAAATATTTTTGAAAAGGCATTCTAGAAAACCAACGCAAAGAGACAACTGCAGCATGAAATACAAAGCAGTGGGAGGTCTCTCCTGACTCAACCGCGGAGTTTTGCCTCAAAATACAACCCACTGAATATAGGACTTGATTCTGAGGAAGTCGATCCATAATGGAAAAAGGATCTTGATTCAATCGGTCCCAACCAATCAATAGCGACAGTATCTCTTAGCCGCATTCCCAGCATTGCAAACGTGGAATAGGGCACGATGTTGGGATGAGGCACTACAATTACATTATCCTATACATCATATCCCTTTCGTAGAAACAAACTTATGTACAAAATACCTGGACTTGAGGATTTCTTTTGTACACCAGGAGCGGGGTCTTCCAAAAATATAGATGAAACAATCCTTCAAACTCACGTGCGAGGCTTCAAAATAAGGGTGAGCTTCAAAATATCTGAGCATCGCCATTAACTCCTCGACATGCCTCTTTGGTTCATGGCACCTGTGGAGATGTAAGTTAGTACATTATCATGTATTGGTGAGTAGCTAATTAAATTCGACATCACAATTGTTATACAACTTAGGTGTTGCATGAACCAGTTAAGTCATCTTTCTAGCCATGCTAGTTTATTTTACAAATAATACGATAGAGCATAACAATATAAATATATTGATTCTTATCCACGACAAAGTCTCCCTTCCTGCAACAGAACTTATCATGTTCTTCCCTATAAATCAGATATCATTCGCTCAATATTTTATATATATGAGGATTGGGGGCACCACAAGCCATCATCGACTATAGCCTGGTCAGATGACAATCCTTTCAGCATGGGTAGTGAGCCCATTGAATGTTTCTGAATCATCCATGCTAGTAACCCAACACAACTATCTATGTTCCTCCTAGGCCGAATCGGTCTCGTGGCCTCGGCAACCATTCGAGGAACTAAAATATTGTGCACAAGTTGTCCATGACCATGTAAGACTAAGAAACTTAGTTATTCAAGCATAGTCGACGAGATTATAGAAAATTGACATTCTTAGTGTGTTGTACTTATTATTTGAGCAATCACTCGTACAATCCATATTACCGTTCAAACATTTAGCATAGAATTATAACAGGTGTATGGTAAAGTAAGGACGCAATATTACTATAATTTCTAAATTCGATAGGATATGCATGTTCATATTACTACGCTATCAATTATACCAAAAGCATGCAATATTGAGTGTTAAATTCTTCAGCTAGTTTTTATTAACATCGGCATTATTGACTGATTGAAAAGTAAGAGGGCCAAGAAAATAAGGGTCAAGTCACCCATCGTTGGAGAATTACTGAGAGAAAGAGGTCTTCGATATTACGTTGTGCATACACGGAGACCTGCAATCACTACAAGAAAAAAAAAACCCTTTTACAACGTTTCATTTACAACATATTCTAAAAATGTTATAAAATAGGAGGGGTCTTCTACAACCTTTATTGTAAAAATGTTGTAAAATACATGTACAAACAACATTTTATATTCAAATATTAAGTCTTCTACAATGGTCATTCACAAAAGTTGTGTATTATTGTTTTTAATAACGTTTTATTAACATTGTAAAACTTGTTAATTTTGACAATGTTTATCTAATGTTGCCAAAGTTATTAATTTTGACAATATTTTTAAAATATTATAAAGATATTCAACAATGTTTATCAGCCGTTGTAAACATTCTATCTTTCACAATTTTTGTTCGATATTGTAAAATTAATTTTATTTTGCCACTTTATATAACGTTGCGTATGTATTATCTGTTTACAATGTTTAAAAAACATTACAAAATGGTTATATTCAACAACTTTTATAAAATCTTGTAAAAGTTGTATATTTCATAATGTTTGTACAATATTGCAAATTTATTTTTATTTTGATATTATAAATAAACATTGTGAATGTGCTTATCTTTTCACTACTTTAAGTTACATATCCATGTGGTTGACCCAAAGAAAGAGACACACCCAATCACAAGTTACACTTGTGTGTGTGTGTGGTTGGGGGTGGGTTTCTCCCTATTTTTTTTTACCACTCCCCAAAAAAGAAGAAAAAGTCTTCTTCTATTCTTTAAGTTAGATATACGACTAGTCGATAAATTATTAACTACAATTATTGTATATGGTGTCTTCTTCTATTCTTTAAATTAGCTTGAATTGAGAAGGAACTTTAAAGGGATAAAGGAAGTCACTTTGTTGCTAACAACATGTATATAATGTGTGGCACCAATCAAATAGTTACACACTGGGGACAGACAAGCACTAAATATATGCAATAGCTATATTTATTTGCTGCAGCAACCAGACAACAATAAGACAAACATAGCAATAACATAAGTTGCATCTAACCCAATTACTGTCCAACGAATCATTGCAACACCATAATTTACTTCTTTGTATCTTGACCTATTGCTAATTAATTAAGCATGTCCACTTATAAATTGTCTCATATCTAACATTTATAATTCAATATCTCTGAAAGAACAGACACTTGGTAATGTTGGCCACGTAAGTGAACAATAGCCGTCGTTGCTATTGTATATTGACAGTGCGACATTGGGAACTTTGATAGCTTAAATGTTAATATATTGTTGTAATACACAAACACTTGTTACAAGATGTGTCATACAAAATTTATCTAGACATAAAATATAAAAATTATAAACAATATCAAATATGAATTGATGATCAGACTAAACCTTCAAGAAAAGTTGACGGTTTATTTATTGACAGTCATAATAAACCTTCAAGAAAAACTTTTTCTTTACGATTTTGACTATTTGTCATGAAAATACTTTTTTCATGACGATTTATTAAAACTTCATTAGTATTTATGACGGTTTGGAATAATCGCAAATAAAAAGTTATTAGGTTTAGGGTTATTTAGTTTTAGGGTCTCCTATAAAATTGAAAATTTGCGTTTAGGTATCCATATTGTCCAAAATATGATTTGGGTCCTTTCCTAATGGTTGACTTGGGCCGACGGCCCAAAATGAAGACAAAAACGCAAATTTCGAATATTATACGCTACCTTAAAACTTAACGAAAATATGTAAAGGTTGTGTGACTTGGGTTATTTAGTTTTGCATGGTGGAGATTGTCTGATAGATTATTTAGTCTTTTATGATTAATCAAGAATAAGACTTGTCATACTGTTGTTTGCTTCTATCTTGATTTAGCAGCTACACAACCCTCATGGCGACAATTTCGATAGGAACGACTCCATAGGCATTGTGTATCGTCATATTTCTCTTGTCTTAGTCATATTGTTAAATGCTTGCAATTCAAGAGTCCCGGAGGGTTGTGCGACTGCGAAGATTATGATAGAAGCAAACTATAATGTTACATGTCTCATTTTCGATCGGTCATGAAAAAAGTAAATATTACAAGTCACACAACCTTCATGCAAAACTAAATGACCCAAGCCACACAACCCTCACATATTTTTATTTACTTTTAGGGTCTCGTGTAGTATTCAAAATTTGCCTTTAGGTGTCCATTTTGGACTGTTATCTCCAGTCAACAGTTAGTACCAGACCCAAACCTTGTTTAAGACAATACGGAGACCTAAACATTTTTTTAATATTATAAGATATCCTAAAACTAAATAACCCTTATATTTTTTATTAAGAAATGTTTCACAACGGTCATTGATGGTATAAGCGGTAAAACTCCAGCCTTATTATAAACTAAAGAAATATGGAGATAGAAAAATGGAGGAGATTATTTCTTCATTCACTTGTATCTCAATCAACTTGAGAAGAGCCCATTATATAGGCTTACAATGAAGGTTTAACATCATCATGACAATTAAAGGAGAAATGCCAAAAGACATAGGTTATGGATAACCAAATGTCATAGGTTATGGATAACCAAAAGACATAGATTATGTAGACCAAATAATTATGGTGAATTATCTATATTTATAACACTCCCCCTTGGATATTCACCATTAATTAATTGGTGGTGTATGCACATTTGTTGCCTTGTTAAAACCTAACTAAGAAAAACCTAGTAGGAAAACTCTTAGTCAAGAAAAAAGAGTACAACGCGCAAAACTCAAAACTATCCTTCATGAGTCATACTCCCCCTCGATATAATAGATTTGCTTGACTTCGATCACTTTTGTCCTTTGAGCTCATAAGCATAGAACAATTTTGGTAGAATGTGCTTATTCGATCTCCTTTGATGAATCCCTCTCGGACTTGCGCAATGCAAGCCGCATTGTCTTCGAATATTATTGTAGGCTCAACTGTAAATGTGAGTAGTTGACAATTTACTTATATATGATGAATGATTGATTTCAAGCACACATTTTTTTTGTTGCTTCTTGTAATGCAATTAATTATGCATGAATATAGGAAGTTGCTACTGAATCTTGTTTCGTTGATCGCCAAGATATAGCTGCATGGTTATTAATAAGCACATAACCTATTTGGAAGCAACTCTTATAAGGGCCAGAAAGATATTTGAGTCTGCACAACCAACTAGACAAAAATTATTAGTGGAATCATATGAATAAAATAACCTCATGTCAGTTGTTCCACAAAAATATCTCAATGTGTGTTTAACTCTATTCCAATGTCTAAGTGTAGGTGCAAAACTATATCTAGATAATAAATTAACAGAAAATACAATATCTGGTCTTGTGCATTTGTTAGATATAATAATGCTCCAATAGCACTTAAATACGGCATTTCAGGACCAAATACTTTTTTTTTTCATCTTCTTCCTTTGGTCAAAATGGATCTTTATCCAAATTCTTCCTACGTACAACCATAGGTGTACTGAGTGGATGTGCTTCGTCTATTCTAAATATCGTTTCAAAATTCTTTTAATATTTTGGAATTGATGCACTAATATTCCACTAGAACTTCGTTCTGTTTGCAAACCGAGACCAATCTTTGTCTTTCCTAAGTCTTTCATTTCAAATTCATTCTTCAAATAGTTTGCAATTTTCTTCAATTATGTAGGAGACCTGATCAGGTTTTATATCATCCATATATACTGATACTATCGAGAATTCATTTTCAAATTTCTTAATGAAGACACATGGATAAATTTGACTATTTTGTATCATTTCTTAGTCAAGTATATAATAAGACGATTATACCACATTCTCTTGGATTATTTCAACCCACATAATGCTCGTCTAATTTTAATTGAATACATGCCCTTTCACTACTAAAATATGCTCTATTAGCGACGTTATTTAGCGACGGAATAAAATTCCGTCGCTAAACATATAATATAGCGACTCCCTTCTATGGATGTCGCAAACCGTCGCTGAATAGCGACGTTCAGCGACACTATATACACTACGTCGCTGAATAGCGACGTCCAGCGACATATTTTTAAAATATGTCACCTATATTAAAATTTTTGCGACGGTTAGCGACGTCGACTGGTGACGTCGCTAACTATTTTACTTAGGGCACGCTGTGCTCCTTTTTTTCCCCCACTCGAAATTTTTTCCCCCCTCTCTAAATTTTCTCCCCCTCCTCGAGCTCCTCCGGCGACTCCCCCCCCGGCGACCCCTACCCCGTCGTGCTCCTCCTCCTCCTCGAGCTCCTCCTCCTATTCGTCAGGTAAACCCTAACCTAACTCCTCCTCCTCCTCCTCCTCCTCCTCCTCTCCCACGGACACACACACACACACGGACACGGACACACACACACACAGACACAGACACACACACATACACATACGGACACACACGGACACGGACACACACACACACACACACACACACACACACACACACATACTCCTCCTCCTATATTGGATTCGAATATAGGAATGGGCTGTTTAGACTGAACAGTCCTGTTAGTTTAAATTCTAATTTTAATTCCTTGTTCTCAAACTAATTTTGATGATTAACTTTCATGTTAAATACTTTTACCTGTGTGTTAGCTACTATGGTTAGGATTTGCATTGGACAAATAGGGATTTCGAAATGAATTTTGGATTGGTTTGGGGTTAATGAACTGTCACAAACCTGGGAACCATTTTCCTGAGAATGGCTCACACCATTGAGTTCACATGTACCATACACATCCACATGAACACTGAATTTCATTACATACATTACACTAGCTGCTTTTCCCTGTTAATACATTGTTTTCCCTGTTACATGTCCACTCTCTACACACACACACATCCTCATTTGACACACTGTTTTCCAGGTTACAAATACACACAAACATACATGTACCACCACACAACACCCTAGTAGCTAACTGCCATTTTTGACACACACCTATGTCTAAACTATTTTTGACACATACACAAAATGAGAACAGTCCCATATACATTACACACATATGTAAACCTATCACATACACCCTATCTATATGTACCATGTACTCTACACACACACATTGCCCCATTGACACAAAATGGTATCACATCCAAACACACACACATATGCAAACCTATCACATACACCCTATCTATATGCCATCTTCTTTTTCGAGATTTGACTGTCAAGATTGATACTGATCCATCCTTTGATCTCTGAACAACTATGGAGGTTTGTAGTGTAAGAATTTCTTGATTGTGATGAATGTAGAGAAAGTGTTCTAGTTTCATTATTGATGATTGTTGTTTAACAATGTTTTTTGTTGTTGTTGTCTTCATGTTTGTTAAATGGTCAACAGTGTATCCATCTTTCCAAGTTGATTGGCATTCTTTAGTCTGATCAGTTTGCTTTGGTAACTCACTATTGCTCATTACTTGGTACTAGTTTTAGTTGATTGTGCTTTTTTAAGACTAAACAAATGACACCAAGATATTACTTGTTTGTATGAGATAGCTTGAGTTGACTTTGGTCATTATTGGTACTTGAATTATAGGTTAGGCTTGTATAGCCTTGAATGGTGTGTGCTAGCTAGTATGGGCTAGTTAGGGCCTAGTAAGATATGAATTATAAGGTATTGGTATTGGGATACCAATAGCGATAAGGTAAAGGGTACCTTGGTAGGTAATGACTAGAAATAGGATATTTGACTTAGATTTGACCTTGTTTGACCAAGGTTGACTATTTTGACTGAAAGTCAAAGTAGAGCCAACATCTGACCTAGATTGGACTAAGAGTTGACAAAGTCGACTATAGGTCAACCCTTGACCTACTTTGACCTTGTTTGACTTTATTTGACTTAGCTTGACCTTGTTTGACTTAGTACAACCTAGTTTGACCTAGATTGCATATCATTGTTAATAGTAACTGTCCGCTACTAATGTGTGTCCCATAATAAGACATAATATACGAATTTGTGCCTATTGGATAATGTGTGTCCATCTTTGCAGAATTATTTCCAAATGGATATGAATTACTACTTGCGGAATCGTTCATGGATGTACAATCATCGTCCTGATGATATGTGCGGTGTGCGGGATGAATACATAGCGGGAGTAGAGCAGTTCCTACAGTTTGCTAAGGCGTTCCCTCAGTACATGGAAGGCACCAAAATTAAGTGTCCGTGTGTGAAATGTCATAACGTGAAATATTATCCAGAAGTAGAAGTGACATATTATTTGTACTCGAGGGGTTTCACGCCTAATTACTATCAGTGGACTGCACACGGAGAACTTGTGTCTTTAGCATCAGAGCCGGAGCCTTATGTTGAGTCGTATATGCATGCGGGACCTAATTTTGTTTCAGATAATCATACATACGACGACGGGTGCGTGAACATGGTTTTCGACGCTGCGGGGCCTAGTTTTGTTCATGATGCACCTGAGGAGGCACCGAACGCCGATGCTGCACAGTTCATGGAGTTACTGAAGAATGCAAGGACTCCATTGTATCCTGGTTGTGAGGATCATTCACCGTTGGAGGTGGTTACAAGACTGTTGAGCATTAAGTCAGATTTTAACATGTCGCAAGAATGCTACAACCGAGTGTTGGAGTTGATTATAGAGATCTTGCCGGCGGGTGCTAAGTTGCCTAAAGACTTCTACCGGTCTAAGAGGATGGTGAGATCGCTCTGGATGGGATACGAGAAAATCGATTCCTGTCGTAATGGCTGCATGCTGTACTACAAAAACGACAAGGACGCAGATGTGTGTAGATTTTGTGGTGCTGATCGCTATAAGATAACTAGTACAGGAAGGTCTACCGGTGCAAGAAGACCGACCGATTCAATGCACTACTTGCCTTTAACGTCGCGGTTGCAAAGATTATTTATGGTGAAATAGACGGCCGAAAATATGAGTTGGCACATGCGAGAACAGATTGAAGGAGTGTTGGATCACCCATCCGATAGAGAAGCGTGGAAGCACTTTGATCGAGTGTATCCTGATTTTGCTTCAGATCCGCGTAATGTCAGGTTGGGACTATCTTCTGACGGGGGTCTTTCGGGATCCCAGTATTCGTGCTGGCCTGTGATTGTCACTCCGTATAACCTACCGCCTTGGATGTGCATGAAGACTGAGTACATGTTTCTAACCGTTATAATTTCTGGTCCGAACAATCCCAAGAGGAACATTGACGTGTACTTACAGCCTTTGATAGATGAGTTGAATCAGTTATGGGAAGTAGGCGCTAACACGTACGATGTTTCCAGGAAGCATAATTTTTAGATGAAGGCAACCCTTATGTGGACCATCAACGACTTTTCGGTCTATGGAATGTTATCTGGATGGAGCACTCATGGCCGTCTCTTATGTCCGTATTGCATGGACCGTAGTAAGGCTTTCCGCTTGAAATACGGAGGAAAACCGTGCTTCTTTGATTATCATCGGCAATTTCTGCCAAAAGATCATCCGTTCAGAAGGAACAGGAATACATTCCGTGTCGGCGTTGTAGAGAAGGGTGATCTACCGCCAAGGTGGTGCGGAGCCACGATATGGGAGAAGGTTAAAGATTTTTCAAGTGCTATCGAAGATCCTACAACTGGGTACAAGTGCGATAGATTTGGTAGAGATCATAACTGGACAAAGAGGAGCATATTCTGGGATCTGCCATACTGGAGTACCAATCTGATCAGACATAATCTTGATGTCATGCATATTGAGAAGAATGTGTTTGATAACATAATTAATACTGTGATGGACGTAAAGGGAAAAACGAAAGACAATCCCAAGGCCAGGTTGGACTTAGAAGAAATATGCAAACGCCCTGCGTTGCATTTGATACAGCAGAATGGAAAACAGTTCCTGCCGAAGTCAATTTTTTCGCTGGACAAGGAGGATAAAGTGAGACTTTGTCGGTGGATCCAGGGCCTAAAATTTCCAGACGGATATGTGTCAAATCTGAGAAGATGTGTCGATCCGAAGGAAAACAAATTGACGGGTATGAAGAGCCACGACTGTCACGTATTCATGGAGAGGTTAATTCCGATTGCATTTCGGGAATTCTTACCGCAGGCAGTTTGGGATCCATTGACGGAGCTTAGCATATTCTTCAGGGATCTTTGTTCTAAGAAATTGCTCGTTGATCGTCTAGAAAAGCAAGAGAAGGATATTGCGGTAACACTATGCAAGTTAGAGAGGGCGTTTCCTCCTGGATTCTTTGACTCTATGGAGCATTTATCGATTCATCTATCCTATGAGGCACGTGTTGGTGGACCCGTCGAATATCGATGGATGTACCCGTTCGAGCGATATTTGAATCACCTAAAAAGAAAGATGAAAAATAAGGCACGGGTCGAGGGTTCTATTTGTGAAGCCTATGTTCTCGAGGAGATTACAAACTTTTGTTCGATGTATTTCAATCCTCATGTTGCAACTAATAGAACGAGAGCTTCCAGAAACGACGACGGAGATCATGAAAGTAATGATATAATACTGAAGGTATTCAATGCTCCAGAAAAGCCATCGGGTAAAATGAAGAAGAGATATCTGAACGATGATGAGCTAAGGGCTGCTCAGGTGTATGTATTATTCAACTGCGACGAAGAGGAAGTAGAGAAACTGGAGGGGTAAGTAAATAGTACGTCTATATTATTTTAATAATGTTGATTATTATACTATTACATTAATTGCACGATGTTGTTTTCAGCATATTTAATGATGATGTGAGGTCAGATAGGCCACACATAACAGAAGAAGAACTAGAACAAGAAATGAGGCGTTATTTTCCATCATGGTTGAGTGGATATGTAAGACTTCAGAACTCTGTAATTACCTTTCTGTATATGCACTTAATTGAGAATGAGCTTAATTGCTTCTTTCGTGGTATTTAGGTCGATCGTCCATACGCAAGACTTGAGAATGAGTCTATTAGAACGCTAGCCAAGGGACCAATTTATGCTGCAAAAATATGGCCAAGCTACTGTGTTAATGGGTTTAGGTTCAAGTCAACAACTTGCCCGATCAGAGACAACTTTGTGGATCTCGACTCCACCAAAAATAGCTGTTTGTGTATCAGATCTTCGAACTACAAAGATGTTGATGCGGGCAACGATTTCTATGGCGTGCTACGGGAGATCGTGGAGCTGACATATAGTTATGGAATAGAGCCTGCTAAGATTGTGTTATTCAGGTGTGATTGGTTCGATCCGATTGAAGGTCAAGGTTGAAAAGTAGACAAGCACGGTCTTGTTGATATAAACTATCGGCGTCGATATCAAGCATATGAACCATTTGTCCTATCAAGTCAGGCTCAGCTCGTGTACTTCACAAGTTATCCTAAACGGGGAACAACAAGGTCGGACTGGTGGGCAGTATGCAAGACCAAAGCTAGAAATACCTTTGAGGTTGACGATATAGCTTATCAACAGGATGAACTACCTCTTGTAATAAATATTATAGAAGTAGACACGACGGAAGTTCCTCATTACACATCTAATTGTGTAGAAGAAGTAGAATTATCTGAAAAGGAAGATGCAGATGAAAGTGAAGATGTAAAGGAGGAAGAAGAAAAAGAAGAAGAAGAAGAAGAAGAAGAAGAAGAAGAAGAAGAAGAAGAAGAAGAAGAAGAAGTAGATGAGCTAAACGAACTAGATGAATTTTTAGAAGAGGATTAAATCTGTACGTTTGTTTTATCATCATATTTGACACTTTAGTGACACTTCTATCATATAAATCTGTGACACTTCAGTGACACTTTATTGACACTTTTATCTGTGACTATGATATTTTTCAAAAATCTGTGATGTCTATCATATAAATATGTATTTTTGTTTTATTGTCATATGTTATTATCAGGTATGACTAGACCAGGAGGACGACGCGGAGGATTTTACATTAGGAAGTCCCGTCAGCCTCGGCCTGGGGATGGAGAGGGCAGTTCCGTACCCTCATCCTCATCTCGGAGTACGCCAGTGTACCGTTCTGTTCCCGGTCTATTACCGGGACAGGGCAGTTCCAGCAGGTTGGCGACTCCTTCCTCGTCGTCCAGCCTTCCTGATCCCGCGTCCAGCATCCCTGATCCCCCGTCCAGTATTCCTCCTGTCGACGGCTCTATGGAGGGAGTGCACACCGAACATATGGAGGACGGCGATCAGACTGATCCTGCCCAGGCAGGAGGTGAGAGCGACCCTCCATGCGCTCCCCCGGGCGAGACGCGTATGGAGATTTGGACGGACGGGCCTATGAAGTAAGTTAATTAATTAATATATATTTCTCAAAAGATTATATGTACATATATATTCATAAAAAATTATTATTGTACAGATATCGGCCTTCTGCAGTACAGAGACAGCTGGGGGTATTTCTGAGGCAGAACTATGGTGGGCCTTGGATTAATTACTCAGATGCTCCCGCAGATAGGAAGGCCTTTTGGTTCGCCCACTTCAAGGTAAAAAATTTGTTTATTTTTAAATTTTAATAATCATTTGTGTATATTATACAACTTTTGTACTTTACTTCTTGTAGAGGACCTATTTCTATCCACCACACCGGGCGGCGAGGATCGAGGGCCAATTTTCTGCCGTCGCAGCCAAGCTCATCCGTGATGCGATCCACGACCAGAAGTGTCGTGATCGCTCCAGACAGCCGATCCATGGTTGGATCACGCCAGAGCAGTGGGCTGCGATGAAGGCGAGATTCAGCGAGCCCAAGTACCAGGAGCGGTCTGACAAGGCCAAGGTGGCGCGGTCGAGCGCCGGTAAGTGGTGTGGTGGCTCCATTCTGATGACGGAGCATTTTCGTCGTCTGGTACGTTTTCTATGACGAACATTAATTTATATCTAGTTCGATAGAATATTTAATAATAATAATAGATAATATATTTTAACAGGTAAAAAAGGGTGATGACCCGAACATGGTGACCGTCTTCCTGGTCACCCATCGGAGGGCTGGGGAGTTCATTGACAAGAGGACGACGCAGGCATATGTACGTTCTATTCTTTATATTAATTTACTACAATTTAGAAAACAGGAAAATAGATATCAATATAGACTTTAGCAAACACTTGCACGTTAGCAAACATGTTCTAGGCCGAGTTTATTCGGCTACAGGAGGAGACGGCTGCTGCTGCTGCTAGTGCGCAAGCAGAGGGAGGGGCTGGTACTTACTCCCAGCCGTCTACAGCTCCATCGCCGAACGAGCTCTGGATGACCGCCGTTGGCGGTCTTCAGAAGGGTACGTACTACGGTACGAGATCCTACGGCACGTATTTGGCTTCGGAGTCATCCCGGGCCCCCTCTGTCAGTGCGCAGTCTCCGGCTTCGCAAGCGTCGTCACGAGCTGAGGATGTTCATCGTCAGATCGAGGAGCTGCATCGCGAGTTGCAGCAGCAGATTTCTGATACGGTCGAGCGACGATCCGACCCTCCGATCGTCACCGGACGATTTGATGCGGTCGAGCGCAGTATACAGGAGCTGATGAGTCTGCATCAGGCTACAGCTGCCAGCTTGCACATGCTCACCGAGTTTACGCAGCGCACAGAGCGTAGACAGGTCGAGCTGGAGGGATCGCAAAGGAGCATGTCTGCCTCACTCACTCAGGTTTCGGCTTCGCTTGAGGCGAGTGCTGAGAGGGTGGTGAGTACCCTTGCTGTTTATGGTGAGCGACTGCGAGAGCTGGAGCAGATACGTCCTCCCGGTCCATCGACGGCGCCGACTCTAGACATTGCACTGCCTCCTACTGTCCATACGGTACAGCTCACCCAGGAGCAGTATGACTACATTCTATCCCAGTTGCGCGGCAGGGGTCCGCAGTGATTTCATTGATTTTTTTATGACTTGTATGTATTGGCCCTATAGGCAAATTGTTTATTGGTACACTTTCGTTTATACACTTGGTAGGAAACTTTTTATCTTCCATTTTTATTTGACTCTATTGGATGTTTGTGAGATGTGTGTCTGTGATATTTACTTTGCACTGCCTCCTATTTTTATTGTGATATTTACTTTGTGATATCTGCGACGGGGATGACAAATATACCTGTGCTGGGTTATAAGCGATGATCTGATATACAAAGGAGGTGCTGCTGAAATTTTAAAAAAATATAATATGTATTTTTGTGATGATGTGTGTCTGTGTTTACATTGAATGTGAAATGTAGTGTTCGGAACCATCGACAGTTTCGATTACTGTTGTATGTTTTATCTTGGATAGAAAGAGCAACAGTTCATGGTGTACTTCTGAGAGCTTCATTTTCACGTCCTTCACTTTCTCCGGACGTCGTAAAGGTTCCCGAGAAGGTGAAGGATGTGAAGAGGAAGCTCTGAGAAGTGCACCCTGAACTGTTGCTCTTTCTATCCAAGATAAAACATAGAACAGTAAGCGAAACTGTCGATGGTTCGAACACTACACTTCACACACACTGTAAACACAGACACACAGCATAAAAAAATACCAATTATATTTTTTTAAATTTTTTTTATAATATCTGCGACGTATAGCGACGTTCCGTGACGGACTGCGACGGAACGTACACGTCGCTATACGTCGCTAACTAGTGACGTAACGTCGCTAGACGTCGCTAAATTGCTGACGTGGAAAATGACAACCTGTCAGCGGACGTCGCTAAATTTGTCGCTAGGTGTCGCTAAAGTGCACACGTGGCTGCCATGCAATGTCATCATATATAAAGTTTATGGCGTCACAACGTGGTCGCTCTACGTCGCTATTTTGGCGACGTAACCTTACGTTGCTATCTGTCGCTAATTTTGCGACGCTTACGACACTATTCATGCCGTCGCAAACAGCGACGTTCTGCGACGAAATTGTCATCTGCGACATGCCTATACGTGACACCCAATTTTCGTCGCTAAATACGTCGCAAATTTATTTTAGCGACGGATTTTCCTTATTTAGCGACGTCTTTTGACGTCGCTAAAATGGGTTATTTTTGTAGTGTTTGTCTTAATATATGACATTGTAAATCCTTCTGGAATTTTTATATAGATGTCATTATATAAGCCTCCGTACAAATATGCAGTTACAACATCCATAAATCTTATATCAAGATTTTCATAAACTGCAAGATTGATCATTAGATATCTAAAAATAATGGCATCCATAACTGGAGAGTATGTCTTAACATAGTTAATTTCAGGTCTTTGAGAGAAAGCTTGTGTTATAAGTCGGCGCTTTGTATCTTTCAACTTCATTTCTCTCATTTTGTTTTCTCATGAAACACCCATTTAAAACCAACATGGTTTATGCCCTTTGGTGTTTCTACTATAGGTCCAAACATACCCCGTTTTTCTAAAGATTTTAATTCTGCTTGAATAGCCTCTTTCCAGATTGGCCAATCTTTTCTTTGTCGACATTCATTTATACTACGTGGTTCATTTTTATAGTCATCATTGTTCTTTTATATTTCAGTAGCTACTACATAGCTTATAAATATGTCATCGATGACAAGTGCTTTTCTATTCCACAATTCACCTGAACATGCATGAAATAACGAGATCTCTTTATTTTTAGGTACCTGTGCCTCTCTAGAGGCATCCATAGGCATTTTAATGAATTTGGAAACATGCACATCTTCATTATTTTTTTTCGGAGCTCCAGCTACTATTGGGCTTTTATCAAGACAAGATGTTTCATTAGCTCTCTTCTTTCTAGGAGCACTATCCTTGAAACCTATTGGCCTACCACGCTTTTGACGTGTAGTAGTGGATTCATTTGTCGCCTTTTTTGAATTTTGTCCAATTGAAACAATAATTATGGCCGGTACATTCATAGTTGCCACATGTGATCTTGTTACCTTTACGACATTATTAAATGCATGAGGTAATTGATTTAGCAATTTCTTACAAATGTATAATTCTTCTTATCTCATAATCACATTGTGGAGTTCTTGAAACTTGATGAGATAGAGTAGGCGTATTCCATGTCAATTTATGTTGTTAATTAGTAATAGTTTATTCTATATGAACAATTTATTGCTTACCTCCCCCTAACAGCGGGAAGACTCTCTCATCAAATTGGCAATCATCAATCTTGTAGTAAAGACATCACCAGTCATTGATTTTTTAAATACCTCATTATGAAGAAGACTTAAAACTAATATATATTCCCAAACATCATTGGGGACCCATCTTAATTCTTTTAGGAGATTGAACTGGGACATATAATACACATCCAAACTTTCTCAAATATGAAATATTTGGTTGTTTACCAATAACAAGTTGTATATATAAAATAATGTGGTAGGCAATGGGTCTAAATTTAAGAGATGCAACATGTAAAATAACATGTCCCCAAGTCTCAATTGGCAAACTAGATTACATTAGTAGATGTCTAGCTATAAGTTGGAGATGTTTAATAAATGACTCAACTATCCCATTCTGCGTGTGCACATGGAGAACATGGTGCTCTACCTTAATCCCTAATGATGTATAATAATCATAAAAAAAAAATATGGTAAACTCTGCGGCATTATAAAATATAATTTATTTAATCGTGTTATCAGAAAACTAAGATCTAAGTTTAATAATTTGGGCATAAGGACGAGATAATGCAAGATTTACAGTAGACAACAGACAAACATATAATCACCTAATATATGCATCTATGAGTACCATGAAATAACTAAAATGACCACTAGTAGGATGAATATGATCACAAATGTCTCATTGTATTCTTTACAAGAAAGTAGGAGACTCTTTCTTAACTTTTATAAAAATGGTCTAGATACAAACTTCCCTTGTGACAAGGAGCTCATAGGTGATTCTTCGGTAAGCCAAGATCGTGCTTTTTCAATAAATGTCCACAAGAATTGTTAATTGGCTTTATATTTTGTCCCAGATGATCCAAGTCAATGATCCGATTGAACATAGTTTGTTCTGGATGATCCAAGTCATGCCAAATGCTACATAAGACATGATCATTGGCTTTATATTTGCCACATTCATATAAGATTCAATTATACCAATGGTGGTGTAATACAAACCCACCGAAAGATAAGAGAATTCTTCTAATGTGAGCTATTTTGCTCCCAACATTAGATGTGATACATAATATCTTTTTATTGTTGTGATTTCAAGTTTCAATATGGTACCCATTTGCGTATATCCTTGAAACTTAACAAATTTTTTTTGGAACCATTTGAATATAACCTATTCTGCAAATAGGTTTGAGTACCATTAGGTAACATGATGTGTGCTCTTCCAAAGCCCTCAATTATATGGGCTGGTCCAGCTATTGTTGACACTTTATGCATGTCAAATACTAACTTTGGAAAAAAAAACTTTTGATTCTTTAAAATCATATATGTCGTAGCACATCTACCAAACACATATCTAAGTTATTTTTCTTGGATTCTTTGAGTTTGTCAACCTCTTGTTGAGTAGCTCGACATTGTTTAAACTAATGTCTATTATTGTCATATTTATGACAAGCATTACTACTCCTATTTGGTTTAATACAAAAAAAATTATGAACATATATACTAGTTAGCATAAGTATAATAAAAACAATTAAGCATTTCAAATGATAATATCATATTATAGAAATGTGACTCCAAATTTATAATAAATATTTCCAATAAAACAAACTCTCATAGCATAGACATTCTATGATGGAAACCAAAAATAAAACATGACTTCAAATGTAAATAGTTTATAAGTACTTGAAATAAAACATAAATTAACCGAGTGCTCATTCAATGGAAGATGGATTTTCAAGTATCTCCTTAAACTGTTCATTTGTAACTTTTCTGTTTTGATTTTTAAAAAATAGGATCGAAACAATTCTTACTTGTTTATTTTGAGGATTTGAATTTCCTTTAGAGTTTATTGTCCACTTGTTCCATTTATTGTTTTGTGAAATATTGCTTCCACCTTTGTAAGGTTGATAACCATGACCATATCTTCCCTAATTTTTTTTCATTCCCTCTCCCACGTTCTCCACCACGACCTCTGCTAATTCCAAAATTGTTGGCATTTGTTCCAAAAATTTACATTGATCCAATTGGTCTAAAGTTGTGATTTTTTATGAGAATGTTGCTATTTGCCTCTGCTACAAGAAGACAGTCACTGGTTCAAAGTATTTTATGAAATCTCTTTCACGATATTATTATTGCAAAGCATATTACTTGCATAAAAATGGAGAGAATTTTCTCAATCATTTGAGTCTCTGGTTACTTTTTCTCCGCACAATCTAAGGCGAGAAACAATATTAAACAGAGCACAATTATATTATTTAACATTTTTACAGTCATGGTATCTTAGATTCAATCATTTACTTTGAGCACTCAGAAGGATTACCATCCTTTGGTGGTCAAATCTATCATTTAGAGATGTCCACAAATTCAATGGATCATCCTCACATAGATATTCTATCTTTTGATCATCATGGATATCATGTCGTAGAAAAATCAAATCAAAGCATTGACCTTGGCTTTAAAACTTTATTTATTTTCTTCTTAATAGTACCATCAAGCTTGTTGGACTGCAATTACAACTTTGCATCGATTGCCATGATAAATAATTATTTTGCTCATATCAAGAGCTTTGAATTCAAGCTTTGCAAGATTCGACATCTACAGGACAAAAAATAATTATATTAGATGTAAATTAATAATAAAAATGATAAGCACTTTCAAGATTACAAAACTTCACATATGCCACAATGTGATGAAATACTATCAAATAATATACCTTATGTGTATCACATATACAATAATATCGGAAACGCTATCAAAGAATACTATCTCATATGTATCACATATACAACAATGTGATAAAATGCTACTAAAGAATATTATATCTTATTTTTTATCACATATACAACAATATGGTCATTATATAATAATATATTTTGGGTCCTTTTTTTATATAATTTGATTCACATATACAACAATGTGCAGTAGTACATTGTAGAATTCAAATAAATAAAATAATAAAAATAAAAGATTCACATAAACTAGTATAATGTAATTAACTAATTCAAAATAAGTTACAAAAATTCAAGCTATTCTATATTAATAGTTACAAAAATATGGAGATAGAAAAATGCTGATAACGTATTATTTCGTGCTGATAACATATTATAAACTAAAATTCAATGAACTATTTTTGTAACTTATTTTCAATTCGTGCTGATAATGTATTATAAACCAAAGTAATATGGAGATAGAAAAAATGGAGGAGATTATTTCTTCATTCACTTGTATCTCAATCAACTTGAGAAGAGCCCTTTATATAGGCTTATAATGAAAGTTTAACATCATGACAATTAAAGGAGAAATGCCAAAAGATATATGTTATGGATAACCAAATATCATAAGTTATAGATAACCAAAAGACATAGATTATGTAGACCAAATAATTATGGTGAATTATCCATATTTACAACACGCCTAATAATTCACCACTTAATTTAGAAACCCAACTTAATTTCCCCTCCTCTCTTTCTTCTCCATATCTTCCCTATTGAAACCTCTAATTTTTCTACAGATCTCCTTTATTAAAACCTCTATTTCTCTTTAGTTCTCCATTTAATTCAAAATCTCTCATTTCTTTTCTAGATCTCCCCCATCAAAACCCTAACTTTTATTTCTCCTTCAACAAATCGGCCAGATACCCTAATTTTTTCTCAACAACGAGTCAAAGCGCAAGACCTCTGTCATCATATGCTTCAAAATTAGTGCTTCATCGGCACCGCCTCCTCTATGATGAACCCCAAGAGCATCATCCTCAAGATCAAGCGCCTCATCAACCGCCGGTTCTCCGATCCAAAGCTCCAGCGTGACTTCCAGGCCTTCTTCTTCTCCGTACCGAGGGGCCCGACAACTTCCCTTATGGACAAAGGCAAGCGACACTAAGAGAAGCCCGATGAAGCGTGGCAAGGATGAAGAAGGTGCGGGTGGCGAAGGAAACAATGACAGAAAGAAGGGAGTCGAACTCACGAAGCAGAAGATTCAGATGAAGAAGGCAGAGCTCATCAACATGCTTGATGATGTAAGATTGCTTGGAAATTCATGTTCTTGTTGTAGAATCAATACCAGAACATGGAGTAACAATAAAGTAAAGAATTTTGTTGAATATAATTGATAAGTTTAGAAGTTTAATCTTGATAGATTTTTGGATAATTAAAGTTTATCTTACTTTTCCAAGAATTTGATCATTACACATGAATTTGGTTGATACAATTTTGAAACTATCATGAAAGCAAGTTCTCATCTCGTGCTTTGATCTGTACTTGTTTATACAGTCAAGTGTCGACTCTAACATTGCTTGATTTATTTCTCTTGTATGGAATTATAGGTAGAGCAGAGGCACATACAATACCACCACCAGATGCATAATGTGGTATCTTCCTTCAAGGTTGTTGTCGGATTTGGGTCGATAAGGACTTATACCGTACTCGCCCTGCAGACGATGTCGAAGAAATTCCAGTGCCAATGGGATGCCCTCTGGCATCAAATAAGATACTAGCAAGAGCCTGGGGCGGAGGATTTCTTCAAAGGAAGAAACAAGTTGGTGGGCTCGAGGTTTCGGTTTGTTGACCATCATCTTATGCAGCAGAGGGTTTTACAGCAGCTCGGCATGGCCAAGTACAATACTTGGAGTACTCAGAGTATCTATGCTTCGTGCCTGGCTATTTGACGACTTTTTACATCCGTAAAAACTCGAAACTATTGAAATTGTTACTTCTAAACTGAATAAAATTAGCATCCATGGATTTGGATTGAGGAAGAAAACAAATTCCATCACTTTGAAGATGATTTTAGGATGTGGCCAGTGATAATAAGGAAATAATTTGCAGACTTTGAAATAATGTGAGACACACGAGAAGTAGTATCAGAGATTGAGGATAGAGGATATAAAATGGGTCACTGTCAACAATAGGAAATAGATAAAAAATACAACCAAATGTGAATATTGACGAATATATATAATATATTGCAAATGTCACTCATGTGCAATTTGTGAGAAAGGATGGCATCAAGTGAGTTTGTTTGTCTGGATTTCAAAACGAATTTATGTCAAGTGATATGTTAATTTCGCCTTGTAATATTATGTTGTATACTAAAATGTATATGATATATCAGGGCTTCATCGAGTGGTGGGGAAATCCAATTAACAAGGGAAGGCATGGTAGAGTCCAAGCTGCACACTTAATCTACTGTAAGCAATTATCTTTAGAATACCTTTTATCACATTTTTGTCAGACTTGAATATACTGTTGATAAAAATAAACTGATACCATGACAGAACGATATATTACAAGCGTCTTTATTTCTTGGAAAATCTTAACTTAATTAGCATTATGATCTAAATTTGGTCTTATACCTAATAGTCTCTATATAATTTAGTTTGTTGATTTCAAAAGATTGGTTCTGAGTGAAATGCCCTGGTCTGCACGGTGCATTATGCTGAGTCGTTGACTCGAAGAGTCGCATTGACCCGATTAAGTATCGATGCGAATCGATACATGAGTTAACTTGTCCCGAGAAATGCATCGAGTCGGATCGATGTAAAGAGTTACGTTGACTCGAAGAACGCATCGAGTAAGATCGATGCAAGTGTTAAGTTGGCCCGAGAGAAAGCATTGAGTCGGCTCGAAGATTCTAAGAAATCGAATCGACGCAATGCATTAGTCCGATTCGGACAAGTATTGATTTTAGTTGGTTTCGTGTACAGGCTATACGTTTATGCTGAAATATGAGAGGTCGACATTTTGCTTTATTTGCAATGGTGCCTGCAAAACCAAATCGCCGCCTTACAATGGACTGAAGTATAGGCACGGTAGGCCAAATCGCTTGGATAATTCAATGTAGAACAAAGTGTTCGAATGGCCACGTCAGAAGAGTTGGCCGCACAACAAGTTATGAAATCGAGCCGCATCGACTCGACGAAACGACAAGGCGTATCGACTTAAGGTAGGAGGACTTTGACTTCTCTTTCCTACTCCTTCATGCCTAAGTAAAATATATCGTTGTATGCTAAGTTAACCTATCGAGACCATGGGCATGGCTCGATCGAGAGATGAACACAGCATGTGTCAAACACTAGATAGAACAATTAAAATGAAACGTACATCAAATGTATAAGTCACTATAGAACATTGAATATCGTAAAGGCGAGCGCCTCGGTGAGCAAGCCATAAGATCATGGGATAACTGTATCGATAAGTGCCTCATCGTATGAGTCATTCCGTGCCCCTGCATACAAGTTAGTATGCTAGAATATTGAAAGACTATATCGGTGTGAGTGCCTCAGAGCACGAGCTATAGAACATTGAATACCATATCGAGGCGTACCTCAGTTGCACGAGTCAAAAGGAAGGAACATACATTGAACACTAATACATAGAACATAGAATTACGGTATCGAGGCGTGCATCGCATGCACGACTCGAAGAATAGAGAACAATCATGTCAAGGCGTGCGTACGTGCATGAAAATCATAAAAGATGGCTTCATTGCGAAGAGAACAGTTGTGGCATGAATGTGACGGAACTGTCAGATGTGACATGATGCCTCAAAAATGTTCGGGACCTTCGGGTCATTCGTTTGACGAACATTGAGTTGGGGCATGGTGTCACTTAACATTGAAACGAAGAATGAAGTAAGAATACATTGAAAGAATAGAGAAATGCGAGACGACGTAAAGTCTGAGTTTTGGACTCAATACTATGTTTGATTGTATGAGTTTGATGCGCACGTTGCATGGTCGAATGGACTTGAGATATTGCATGTGCGCAGGTGGGATATGAATTCCCTCGAACGAGTTATATTTGCCAGGGCACCGGGACCGTTTGGCCTAGGAGGGATGAATAATCATTGTTGGTGCACATCTTTTGGGTATGACGTACGATTTGCTACTGATGTGATAAGCCATAATTGATGGTAAGTTCGACATCCTCGGATATCGAGCTAGCAAACCCGTACGGCGAGGACGCCGGGTTATCCAGTTTAAGAAAAGAAAAGAAAAGAAAAGAAAATAAAAAATAAACAAGTTAGTCCATTTCGGCGCGGATACACCAATGACCTTCATATAGTTAAGGAACGGTAGGCCAAAAGTGCAGGAACAGTAGATCCTGTAAATAGCACTTATAACATGACAGGAAAGGAATGAGGCGTATTCACCTTGCGTCGGTGCAAGGGCGAATGCATTAGTGTTAGTAAGAAATCAAGAAACAACACAAGATGCTATTGGTTGCCTGCTTATGCAAATCTAAATAAAATGCTTACTACTTTCGAATATGCCATAAAACAGATCCTAAGGAGAACATAGAAAGATAACTAAATTGTATGTTGCATGAATCAATTACATAACAAATGTCAGTTTATTTAAGTGGCTCTTTGATCAGTATAGCGAGGACGAAAGTACTAATCCTCCACTAGTTTGCCAGCAGGTTCAGGGAGTGGTCTGCTTGCGGCGAAGCTTCGCTTGATTGCGTTGAAGCATGGAATGTCGTAGCGTTTGAAGTATGTGATCGCATTGACATTCGGACTTGCAACATGATTGATGCGACCGAGATATAGAAGGCATGATGTACAGAATGGTAAAATCCTTTGTGGGCAAGAGAGAACTTGAGTGTTGTAGCCAATCTCGATATTTCAGTTGGGCTATTGAAAGCCTTTGTAACCTCAGTTCATTGATTGAATAAAAGAGAATTGTTTCGTATACCTTGTTTTCTTTCGTTGCTAATATCAAATCAAAGATAACCATTTAAGAACTTGTCAACTTGCCTTGTACGAGTGCAACTCCAAACTCGTACATCATTAAGCCCGAGGACGATGATTCGGATAAATCGATGCGAGGACGAACAATTTTTTGGGTCAGGACATGACAAATTGGTATCAGAGCTCTAGGCTCAATTTTTTCAGGATGCTTATTTTGTTTCAATTTCAAAGAGTTGTCCACCACCAATCAAATCACTCTTGACTCTACTCGATGTCGTACTGGATGTTCCATACAATAAGTCTAATACAAATCGTGTAATTTTATTGCATGTGTTTTGGAAATTACATGATGTTTGCTAAGGAAGTCACAAAATACTTGTTGCATCGAATGCAATAAGCCGTTAAATAATTGTTGCTGCAAGCACAACAAGTCGCGAGATGTGAATTGAGATATTAGTTGCTGCAAGTGCAACAAGTTGAGAAATATGAATCGAAATGTTTGTTGTTTCAATGCAACCGTCGATGTGAGAAATATTGGTTTCATTGATATAATGAAAGTCATAAAATATTGCTGTATCAAACACAACGAGTTATGAATGATGCGTTACAAGGAAAATAAAAGTTGAAAATTGAATGTATTGAACAGATTCGAGTATTGGCTCTGAATATCAGAAATAAAATGTTACACGAGATACAGCGGAAGGAACTGAAATCATGAATCGATAGAACGAATCATTCGGTTGCGCACCGAACTTGTGTTGGCAAATAAAAACATTGGCCGAGTTGTGTCGAATTTTGATTTATCAAAAGTTACGGTTGTGATCGGCATGATCACTGCGGAAATTGTGAGTCGGAATAGATTATTGGTTTATACCGAGTATGATGCGGGAGAAATAGCTTGATTTCCGAGTGGTATATGCCAAACCACGTATGTGATGAATGACTCGATTCTGAGTGGTATATGCTATACCACTTGTGCAATGAATTGCATCGACACGTTGTGAAAATTTGCGGAAGGTTTATCCGCAACGGACGGAAGAGTACCGAAACTCGATTGGAAATTTGTATGACAGTATATTGATGCAAGTGTTCTTCGATAATCGGTTGGAACGATAGGACGGGGACTCGTATCAATGAATGATACGTCGAACGAAAATTTGTAAGTCGGTCAAACGACCAGACTAGTGAAACGATTTTGCCTTGAAGCAATAATCGGATCGATGGGATAGGAAACTTGAACTTATGAACGAGTCGCACGACTTGCGATCTCGATAGAAATGTTGGGCGAGGCGAATCGTAATCGAATCGTATGACTTGCGATCTCGATAGAAATGTTAGACGATACGAATTTTAATCGGATCGTACGATGTGCGACTTCGGTGAAGAGTTGGTTGATGCAGGTAAATAGTGCCTAAAAATAGTTGGTTACGTTACGGCAAAACTTATTTGAGTACGACTAAAACAAGCAAAACTTAGAGGGCGTAATCGTATAACTCGAGGGTTCGATATTGGATAATCGGTAACTTGGTTACGTGATCAAAGTATAGCGGGATGCGGCGAATAAAAAAAGAGAGTTAATATGTATGGAAAAGTTTGTAGTGAACTTGGAGGTATGCAATACGAACTAAAGTGACGTTGATGCAGATTCAAAGTCGACCCTTTGTTATCAAAATTGATATGACCTGTCAAAAATTGATACGCAAAGAAACATAAGCACGATGTGAGCACACAAAACAGAACGAGCTTTCGATATCGTAATTTTTGGGAATAGCAATACGGGGGTGTCGAACTGGTTGATCGTAAACTTTGTGATTGAGCAGGGCAAGACTATAAAGTCATCGATGATTGTTTTGATGCGTATAGCAACTCGGGTGTTGACCATGGGTAGATAGACTCGAACTCAATACGAGTAGATGTTTCATGAAATATGAAATTATTGACGGTAGTGCATGACTTTAATTGGAGGATAGTTGCGCATCAGTTGTGCCGATAGAAATGGCTTTATCTGAAATTAGGTAGTCGCCTAGAAATCGTCGGAATGTGATTTGGTTCCAAAATAAGATAAAACATAGTTCATAGTAACTGTCCTTCGTTAATGATCCACAATTATCGAGCATAGCTCCGGGGCTGCTGACCTAGAAGACTTGACCGCCAAATTAAATTAAATGTTGCAGAACCGTAAGATGACCCATGCGATGGTGCATATAAAACTGCATCGATAATAAATATAAAGTGGTGCATGTTAATGATAAGTCTAGACAATTTTGAGAATCGTGCTATGCACGAGCGCGAGCGGTAAGAGAATGACTTACGAGTTATGTCGTTAGATTTGGATTCACCTTACAATTGAGCTTGTGTCGTTAGATTTGGATTCACCTTACAATTGAGCTTGCATGAGTCGAACTTATATTAAATGTTGCAAAAAGGACAAGTTGGGAATTTGGCTAGTGAATTTCCTACTCGATAGGAATCGAACGTAAAATACGTCATAGAGACTTTGCGTCAAAGCGATTGTTGCCTTTGAGCACCGCCGCCTCAAGTTAAACTTCTGGGTCGGAAAGACAGTTGCCTTTGAGCACTGTCAATCTGAGTTGTGTCAGGAGAATTTAAGTACGCTGTCTATGTAAGTCACCTAGTGGGCATAGCCCTGAGTGTTGATGCATTTGTAAGTCAACAAAGGAAATTTTATCGAGATGAGTTGTATAGCCAGACTTTGGAAATAGTTGGACAGTGACTTCGAACGCAAGGCATTGCGGGAGATCGTTGCGATCGGATGCACGACGAATCGACGCGACGCGTAGAATTGATGGTCCATACGAAACTTACGAAGCGAGAAATGTGATTTTGAATCGTATCGTATGCGGTGACTGTGTTGAATGAATCACGTATGTATCGAATATATAGATGCGATAAAATTTTGAGAACAGTTGCTAAAGATAAGTCCGACCGAGAGTATGAGATGGCAAGCATAGGGTTAATATTTATCTGTCAACTTTGTTCCCATTTTCTACCACTGGGCTTGGCTGAAATACACTTATTTTTGGGACGCCTTGAATAGGTGTACGATCCAAATCAAGTTATATACAAAATTCAAATTGAGCTGCAGGAAAGACTGAAAGTTAATAAAAGCTTACACGAGTGTTTGAAACAAAATAACGATAGTGAGACGAGATTGTGAAACGATATAGAGAAACACTTGGAATTGAGTGTTGTTTTCAGTACGAGGTCAAACCTTATTTTGAGTGGTATATTATGTAATGCCCCGCTCTGCACGTTGCATTATGCTGAGTCGTTAACTCGAAGATTCGTATTGACCCGATTAAGTATCGATGCGAATCGATATAAGAGTTACCTTGTCCAAAGAAATGCATCGAGTCGGATCGATACAAAGAGTTACGTTGACCCGAAAAACGCATCGAGTAAGATCGATGCAAGTGTTAAGTTGGTCTGAGAGAAAGCATTGAGTCGGCTCGAAGATTATAAGAATCGAATCGACGCAAGGCATTAGTTCGATTCAGATAAGTATTAATTTTAGTTGGTTTCGTGTGCAGGCTATACGTTTACGCTAAAATATAAGAGGTTGACATTCTGCCTTATTTGCAATGGTGTCCGCAAAACCAAATCGTCGCCTTGCTACGGACTGAAGTATAGGCATTGTAGGCCAGATCACTTGGATAATTTAACGTAGCACAAAGTGTTCGAATGGCCAAGTCAGAAGAGTTGGACGCACAACTAGTTATGAAATCGAGCCGCATCGACTCGGCGAAACGACAAGACGTATCGACTTAAGGTGGGAGGATTTTGACTTATCTTTCCTACTCCTTCATGCCTAAGCGAAATATATCGTTGTATGCTAAGTTAACCTATCGAGACAACGGACGTGGCTCGATCGATAGATGAACATATTGTGTGTCAAACACTAGATAGAACAATTGAAATGAAACGTACATCAAATGTACAAGTCGCTATGGAACATTGAATATCGCAAAGGCGAGCGCCTCGGTGCACAAGCCATAAGAACATGGGATAACTGTATCGATAAGTGCCTCAACGCATGAGTCATTTCGTGCCTCCGCGCACGAGTTAGTATGCTAGAATATTGAAAGACTATATCGGTGTGAGTGCTTCAGTGCACGAGCTATAGAATATTGAATACCTTATCGAGGCGTGCCTCAGTTGCATGAGTCGAAAGGAAGGAACATACATTGAACACTAAGACATAGAACATAGAATTACGGTATCGAGGCGTGCATCACATGCACGACTCGAAGAATCGAGAACAATCGTGTCAAGGTGTGCGTATGTGCAAGCGAATCATAAAAGATGGCTTCGTTGTGAAGAGAACAGTTATGGCATGTATGTGACGAAACTGTCGGATGTGACATGATGCCTCAAAAATATTTGGGACCTTCGGGTCATTCGTTTGACGAACATTGAATTGGGGCATGGTGTCATTGAACATGGAAACGAAGAATGAAGTGAGAATACATTGAAAGAATAGAGAAATGCAAGACGACATATAAGTCTGAGTTTCAGACTCAAGATTATGTTTGGTTGTATGAGTTTGATGAGTGCGTTGCATGGTCGAATGGACTTAAGATATTGCCTGTGCACGGGTGCGATATAAATTCCCTCAAACAAGTTATATTTGCCGGGACACCAGGACCGATCGACCTAGGAGGAATGAATAATCATTGTTGGTATACATCTTTTTGTAACTCATCTCCCCGAGATTTTAAAGTTTTTTGTTTATTATTTAATTGAATTAAATGGTGATTTTTGGATTTTTATAAATATTTTTAATTAAATAGTTATTACGAAAGATGGCCTTAGTCATGGTTGTGATTGGAGTACAAGACGACTAGAAATCATGGCACGTGCCTTGACTAGTGTATTAGCCATGCCAATGAAGACCCAGCTATAAGTGTGTCCTAACTAGGAAAACCAGGCCAAGTTGCGACCTAACCCTATAGATGATTTAAATATCTATTAATTAGATTATTGACTTTTAGAAGACCCGGTCGTGCCAAACCAACCGGACTAGACCCGAACCAAGCTCAAGCCCGTGTAGGCATGTAGTGTGACCAAAGATGTTCGTGTCGATATATTTTGTGTGTATGTATTTTACCTTAAATGCTCTACTACATATATTTTGTACGTAATTATTATTATTACTATTATATATATATATATATATATATATATATATATATATATATAATTATTTGATATTAAAAAGATATTTAAAAAGTATGCTAAATGATTTTCTTAGCTACCTTGTGTATTTTTGGAATAATTAGGCTAAACCCATGTTTGTATGTATACCTATTATTGGTTTACCTTGTTTGTTATAATTGTTGTTATTATTAATATTGTTATTATATTTATAATAATATCGTTTGGTATTTTGGATTAAATATAAAATAAATATTATTATATATATTCATATTTCTATAAATAGCCCTACAGTAGGTTGTGAGGATTTTTCCAATTACTTTGTGCACGTTCGTCAGATCGGGACAAAACTTACGCCAACAGGACCGTATCATTTTTCTGGTCCTGTATGCCAAGTTTGGTTCGATTCTGAGACAGTTGATTGGATCGTCGTTTTGCGGACCCCATGATCCAACTCAACGAGCAATTTTGTGCATGAGCCACCGGAATCCAACTTTGGACATATGGTTGAATTTGTATCAAAAAACTGGATCCGTAGACATGTAGTTTGACCACTTTAGAGACCATTGACCCTGTCATGCTTTTCGTTGCAAAGCGGATCCAACGGCGGACACCATTTTGATCCAAAATTACCGTTTTGCCCCTGTATCCTGAATCGGACTTATGAACAGACAATCCTAGCTAATTTGACTATTCTGAAAACGTTGGTAATGTCTATTTCATCTTTCGGAGACAGTTGTGAGATTTGGACTTTATGACTTACCAGTTAACGGTATATTGTTGGTTCTTCATGCTAACACCATGCAAGATACCTTGCCTCCCTCTACAGTTTATTTACATGCATATTCCTATTATTATCTAGTTTTACTAGTTGATTATTGACATGTGATTTGTACATCGTGCATGCTAGTATATATATAGTCCTTGTTTATAGTTAGCTTTGTAGTTCATATTGGATATATATATATATATAGTCCTTGTTCATAGTTAATTTTGTAGTTCATATTGGATTGGTTCTCCCATGTATCTTGATTGAGTCGTGTCGTTTCATCACCTGTATTTCGACTGAGTCGTGTCGTGTCATCACCTATACTTCGACTGAGTCGTATCATGTCATATGATGAATAAGTCATAACGGAACTACTGTACCTTGAATTCTTGAAGCTAACCTGCGAGTCCATACTAGGGACGAGGGTTAGTAGTTATCTATACCTTGATTCCTGAAGCTAACCTTGAGTCCACACTAGGGGCGAGGGTAAGTAGTTATCTGTCCGCACCTGCGAGTCTACACTAGGGGGATGGTGATTTCTTGAAGCTAACCTGCGAGTCCACAATAGGGGCGAGGGTTAGTAGTTGTTCAAACCTGCGAGTCCACACTAGGGGCGAGGATTTGAGTATCCGATTGGTTATCCGTTGACATCGTGATATTGTGTTCTCTTGTTCTCCTCCAGCAGTTCATTTATGCGTAGTGGTTCTCCCAGTCGTGTATAGTCGTATTTTCGTGTAGTTTGGTCTTTTCCTGTTTATATCCTGTATTTACTTTAGTGCATGATAAACTGTTAGATAGGCATATTTTTATGTATTTTGCTATGTCCCCTGAGGACCTGATGATCCCTTCAGGTTTAGCGATTGTATGGAGTTAGTTAGCAGAGCATGATGGTAGATTATTATGCTGCACTTGCAGGATTCAGGTATTGATATTACGTTTATTGTCTTCTCGTGCTTTCATTCCTTATCATGAGATATCCTGCTTGTTAGCCTAGTTTATAGACTCATATTATTTTTCCTTGGAGTCTTATCGGACATATATGCTAGTGGGCTGCAGACCACGACCCATAGTGTCCATTCGTGTTCATATTACTCTTGTGGATTTGAGATATAGTTTTGCCTTGCCATGATTTAGCAGTTTACCATGCTCTTGACAGCGTTTACATATTCGAGTCGGGCTGGAGTCCGTTTGATACGTAGCTGGCTTGCTCACGCGCTCGCGTCCAAAAAAGAGGGTGCGGGTCGTGGCAAGTTTTTAGGTGGCCCATGCAGGTCAGAGCATATCGTATCGGTTACGTAACTGTACTTATACGAGCCTGCGATTTATGATTAACCCCTAGAAATCTCAAACGACTCTGCCTTGAAAATTTACTTAGAAATTTCTCCAACGTCCTTGAAAGTTCGTATTCGCTCTCGATTATTCTTCCTTGCTTTCCCGTACCATTGATTCTCGTCCCTTCCTATTTCGGGGTGACGAACGATCGTGCTGCCTATAATTTATCATAAAACTCTTAAGTTAATAGTGTAAGTTAGTGTGATTATTGAATTTTGGTTGCTTGATATACATGAGGGGATTAGATGTGCCATATGCCATAGATATATTAGTAGTAATTTTAGCAACTAGTTGGAAGGTTATAAAGTTTTAGTGACATGTGTTCGAGGGAGTAGTATGACCAAAGGTGGGTAGAATCTCTCGAGGATTTGTAGATATGAAATAACCATGAGAATAATTGATAGTTAGTGAGTCGTCTTCTACCATCCCTAATGTAATTGTTCCTTAAATTTCGAGGACGAAATTATATTAAGGTGGGTAGATTTGTAACTCCTCTCCCCGAGATTTTGAAGTATTTATTATTTATAATTTAATTGAATTAAATGGTAATTTTTAGATTTTTATAAATATTTTTAATTAAATAGTTATTACGATAGATAGCCTTAGTCATGGTTGTGATTGGAGTACAAGACGACTAGAAATTATGGCACGGATAGCATTGTCGTGTGCCTTGACTAGTGTATTAGCCATGCCAAGGAAGATCCAGCCATAAGTGTGTCCTAACTAGGAAAACCAGGCCAAGTTGCGACCTAACCCAATAGATGATTTAAATATCTATTAATTAGATTATTGATTTTTAGAAGACCCGGTTGTGCCAAACCAACCGGACTGGACCGAACCAAGCTCAAGCCCGTGTAGGCATATAGTGTGACTAAAGATGTTCGTGTCGATATATTTTGTGTGTACGTATTTTACCTTAAATGCTCTACTACATATATTTTGTAAGTAATTATATATATATATATATATATATATATATATATATATATATAATTATTTGATATTCAAAAGATATTTAAAAGTATGCTAAATGATTTTCTTAGCTACCTTTGTGTATTTTTGGAATAATTAGGCGAAACCCATGTTTGTATGTATACCTATTATTGGTTTACCTTATTTGTTATAGTTGTTGTTATTGTTAATATTGTTAATATATTTATAATAATATCGTTTGGTATTTTGGATTAAATATAAAATAAATATTATTATATATATTCATATTTCTATAAATAGCCCTACAGTAGGTTGTGAGGATTTTTCTAATTACTTTGTGCACGTTCGTCAGATCGAGGCAAAACTTGTGCCAATAGGATCGTATCATTTTTCTGGTCCTGTATGCCAAGTTTGGTCCGATTCTGAGACAGTTGATCAGATCGCTGTTTTGTGGGCCCCACGATCCCACTCAACGAGCAATTTTGTGCACGGCCCACCGGAATCTAACTTTGGACATATGGTTGGGTTCGTATCGAAAAACCGGATTCGTAGACATATAGTGTGACGACTTTAGAGACCATTAACTCTGGCATACTTTTCGGTGCAAAGTGGATCCAACGACGGACACCGTTTTGACCCAAAATTACCGTTTTACCCCTGTTCCAGAATTAGACTTATGGACAGGTAATCGTATCTAATTTGACTATTCTGAAAATGTTGGTAATGTCTATTTTAGCTTTCGGAGACAGTTGTGAGATTTAGACTTTTTGGCTTACTAGTTGACGGTATATTATTGGTTCTTCGTGCTACCACCAGGCAAGATGTCTTGCCTTCCTCTACAGTTTATTTACATGCATATTTCTATTATTATCTAGTTTTACTAGTTGATTATTGATATGTGATTTGTACATCGTGCATGTTAGTATATATCTATATATAGTCCTTATTTATAGTTAGCTTTGTAGTTCATATTGGATATATATATATAGTCCTTGTTCATAGTTAATTTTGTAGTTCATATTGGATTGGTTCTCCCTTGTATCTTGACTGAGTCGTGTCGTGTCATCACCTGTACTTCGACTGAGTCGTATCGTGTCATAGGATGAATAAGTCATAACGGAACTGCTGTACCTTGAATTCTTGAAGCTAACCTGCGAGTCCACACTAGGGGCAAGAGTTAGTAGTTATCTGTACCTTGATTCCTGAAGCTAACCTGCAAGTCCACACTAGGGGCGAGGGTGATTTCTTGAAGCTAACCTGCACTACTAAAATAAGGCAAATTAGCGACGTCATGATACGTCGCTAATAATGACAATTACGTAGCTAATCGTAATTGCCGACGGCTTTAGCGACGTAAAGTGAAGGTCGCTTTTAAGCTAGTCGCAGATGGCAAATTCGTCGCCCTACGTCGCTGTTTGCGACGTCCCAGCCGTGTCGCTAGGTCGTCGCAAAGTTAGCGACGTAGCGCGACGAAAACTTTACGTCGCAAACTTAGCGACGTAGTGCGACTTCTTAGCAACGTTTAGTTCTATTGACGTGATGACGTGGCATGCCTGTCACGTCAGCAAGGTGGCGACGTACAGCGACGTAACGCCGCTAATTAGCGACGTATAGCGACGTCCACTTTCCGTTGCTATACGTCGCTATCCGTCGCAGACTACTGAAAAAAATTTAAAAAAAATATAATGTGTATTTTTGTTATGCTGTGTGTCTGTGTTTACAGTGTGTGTGAAGTGCAATGTTCGAACCATCGACAGTTTCGCTTACTGTTCTATGTTTTATCTTGGATAGAAAGAGCAACAGTTCATGGTGCACTTCTAAGAGCTTCCTCTTCACGTCCTTTACCTTCTCGGGATCCTGTACGATGTCCCGAGAGAGTGAAGGATGTGAAAATGAAGCTCTCAGAAGTACACCCTGAACAGTTGCTCTTTCTGTCCAAGATAAAACATACAACAGTAATCGAAACTATCGATGGTTTCGAACACTACATTTCACATATACTGTAAACACAGACACACATCATCACAAAAATACACATTATATTTTTTTAAAATTTGGGCAGCACCTCCTTTGTATATCAGATCATCGCTTATAACCCAGCGTAGGTATATTTGTCATCCCCGTCACAGATATCATCATAATTAAGTCTCCCATCATAACAGTCTACAACTAATAGATGAATAACAGTCTCCCATCATAACAGTCTACAACTAAATATCATACATGTACTCAATGAAAATATCAACAAATTAAATATCACAAACATACATGTCCAACAGAGTCAAAAAATAATAAAAATCAGTGTACAGAACGGTCAATGGGCCCATAGGGCCAATACATACAAAGATGATAAAAAATATACTGGATCACTGAGGACCCCTGCCGCGCATCTGGAATAGAATGTACTCATACTGCTCCTGAGTGAGCTGCACCGTAGGGGCAGTAGGAGGCAGTGCAATCTCTGGAGTCGGCGTCGTCGATGGACCGGGAGGACGTATCTGCTCCAGCTCTCGCAGTCGCTCACCATGCGCAGCCAGGGTACTAACCATCCTCTGAGTACTCTCCTCAATCGAAGCCGATACCTGAGTGAGTGAGGCAGACATGGTCCTCTGCGATCCCTCCAGCTCGACCTGTCTACGCTCTGTGCGCTGCGTAGACTCGGTGAGCGTGTGCAAGCTGGCAGCTGTAGCCTGCTGCAGACTCATCAGCTCTTGTATACTGTGCTCGACCACATCAAATCGTCCGGTGATCATCGGAGGGTCGGTTCGTCGCTCGATCGCATCAGAAATCTGTTGCTGCAACTCGCGATGCAGCTCGTCGATCTGACGACGAATATCCTGAGCTCGTGACGACGCCTGCGAAGTCGGAGACTGCGCACTGACAGAGGTGGCCCGGGATGACTCCGAAGCCAAATACGCGCCGTAGGATCCCGTACCGTAGTACGTACCCTTCTGAAGACCGCCAACGGCGGTCATCTAGAGATCGTCCGGCGATGGAGCTGTAGGCGGCTGGGAGGAAGTACCAGCCCCTCCCTCTGCTGGCGCACTAGCAGCAGCAGCCGCCTCCTCCTGTAGCCGAATAAACTCGGCCTAGAATAATGTTTGCTAACATGTAAGTGTTTGCTAAAGTCTATATTGATATCTATTTTCTTGTTTTCTAAATTATAGTAAATTAATATAAAGAATAGAACGTACATATGCCTGCGTCGCCCTCTCGTCAATGAACTCTCCAGCTCTCCGATGGGTGACCAGGAAGACGGTCACCATGTTCGGGTTCTCACCCTTTTTTACCTGTTAAAATATATTATCTATTATTAGTATTAAACATTCTATCGAACTATATATAAATTAATGTCCGTCATAAGAAATGTACCAGACGACAAAAATGCTCCGTCATCGGAATGGAGTCACCACACCACTTACTGGCGCTCGACCGCGTCACCTTGGCCTTGTCAGACCGCTCCTGGTACCTAGCCTCGGCGAATCTAGCCTTCATCGCAGTCCACTGCTCTGGCGTGATCCAACCATGGATCGGCTTTCCGGAGCGATCACGAGACTTCTGGTCGTGGATCGCATCACGGATGAGCTTGCCTGCGACGGCAGAAAATTGGGCCTCGATCTTCGTCGCCCGGTGTGGTGGATAGAAATAGGTCCTCTACAAGAAGTAAAATAGAAAAGTTATATAATATACACAAATGATTATTAAAATTTAAAAATAAATAAATTTTTTACCTTGAAGTGGGCCAACCAAAAGGCCTCCCTATCTTCGGGAGCATCTGAGTAGTTAATCCAAGGCCCACCATAGTTCTGCCTCAGAAATAACCCCAGCTGTCTCTGTACTGCAGGAGGCCGATATCTATACAATAATAATTTTCATGAATATATATGTACATATAATCATTTGAGAAATCTATATTAACTAATTAACTTACTTCGTAGGCCCGTCCGTCCAAATCTCCATACGCGTCTCGTCCGGGGGAGTGCATGGAGGGTCGCTCTCACCTCCTGCCTGGGTAGGATCAGTCTGATCGCCGTCCTCCATATGCTCGGCGTCGGCTCCCCCATGGAGCCGTCGGCAAGAGGAATACTGGACGCGGGATCAGGAATGCTGGACGCGGGATCAGGAATGCTGGATGCGGGATCAGGAACGCTGAACGACGAGGGAGGAGTCGCCAACCTGCTGGAACTGCCTTGTCCCGGTAATGGACCGGGAACAGAACGGTACAATGGCGTACTCGGAGATAAGAATGAGGGTCCGGAATCTCCATTCCCAGCCCGAGGCTGACGGGACTGCCTAATATAAAATCCTCCGCGTCGTCCAGATGGTCTAGTCATACCTGATAATAACAAATGACAATAAAACAAAAATACATATTTATATGATAGACATCACAGATTTTTGAATAATATCATAGTCACAGATAAAAGTGTCACTAAAGTGTCACAGATTTATATGATAAAAGTGTCACTAAAGTGTCAAATATGATGATAAAACAAACGTACATATTTAATCCTCTTCTAAAAATTCATCTAGTTCCTTTAGCTCTTCTTCTTCTTCTTCTTCTTCTTCTTCTTCTTCTTCTTCTTCTTTCTCTACATCTTCACTTTCATCTGCATCTTCCTCTTCAGATAATTCTACTTCTTCTACACAATTAGATGTGTAATGAGGAACTTCCGTCGTGTCCACTTCTATAATATTTGTTACAAGAGGTAGTTCATCCTCTTGATAAGCTATATCGTCAACCTCAAAGGTATTTCTAGCTTTGGTCTTGCATACTGCCCACCAGTCCGACCTTGTTGTTCTCCGTTTAGGATAACTTGTGAAGTACACGAGCTGAGCCTGACTTGATAGGACAAATGGTTCATAGGCTTGATATCGAACGTCGATAGTTTATATCAACAAGACCGTGCTTGTCTACTTTCCAACTTTGACCTTCAATCGGATCGAACCAATCACACATGAATAACACAATCTTAGCAGGGTCTATTCCATAACTATATGTCAGCTCCACGATCTCCCGTAGCACGCCATAGAAATCGTTGCCCGCATCAACATCTTTGTAGTTCGAAGATCTGATACACAAACAGCTATTTTTGGTGGAGTCGAGATCCACAAAGTTGTCTCTGATCGGGCAAGTTGTTGACTTGAACCTAAACCCATTAACACAGTAGCTTGACCATATTTTTGCAGCATAAATTGGTCCCTTGGCTAGCGTTTTAATAGACTCATTCTCAAGTCTTGCGTATGGACGGTCGACCTAAATACCACGAAAGAAGAAATTAAGCTCATTCTCAATCAAGTGCATATACAGAAAGGTAATTACAGAGTTCTCAAGTCTTACATATGCACTCAACCATGATGGAAAATAATGCCTCATTTCTTGTTCTAGTTCTTCTTCTATTATGTGTGGCCTACCTGACCTCACATCACCATTAAATATGCTGAAAACAACATCGTTCAATTAATGTAATAGTATAATAATCAATACTATTAAAATAATATAGACGTATTAATTACTTACCCCTCCAGTTTCTCTACTTCCTTCTCGTCGCAGTTGAGTAATACATACACCTGAGCAGCCCTTAGCTCATCATCGTTCAGATATCTCTTCTTCATTTTACCCGATGGCTTTCCTGGAGCATTGAATACCTTCAGTATTGTATCATTACTTTCATGATCTCCGTCATCGTTTCTGGAAGCTCTCGTTCTATTAGTTGTAACATGAGGCTTGAAATACATCAAACAAAAGTTTGTAATCTCCTCGAGAACATAGGCTTCACAAATAGAACCCTCGACCCGTGCCTTATTTTTCACCTTTCTTTTTAGGTGATTCAAATGTCGCTCGAACGGGTACATCCATCGATATTCGACGGGTCCACCAACACGTGCCTCATAGGATAGATGAATCGGCAAATGCTCCATAGAGTCAAAGAATCCAGGAGGAAACACCCTCTCTAGCTTGCACAGTGTTACCGTAATGTCCTTCTCTTGCTTTTCTAGACGATCAACGAGCAATTTCTTAGAACAAAGTGTTAGCCCAATGATTATATCATATTTTTGAATATGGCTAATCAATTAAGTTTAACTAGTGATATCACTAATATTCATGTAATCACTACTATGTTGCTAATTAAACTTAGCATTGTCCTAAATGTTCTATATCATATTGTTATGATTATATCATACTGCATCATACTGTTTTGTTCGTCTAACATGTACTTGCAGACAAGCAGGACATATACAACAAAGAATTATTAATGGGCCAAAGACGGCATTATACAAGGAGATTTTTCTGAACAGAAAGGTATTCAGATTTCTCTGAACAGAAAGGTATTCAGATTTTCAGATCTGTTTATCTTTGGACGATTGTCGTCAAGGAAAAATGCGTCTTCAATGTCAGGAAAAAGACGTCATCTAAAGGGCTATTAGTTTTCATATTTATTCTGTATTTTTCCTTTTATTGAGTCTAGGAAAAATGTGAGATTGATCGGATCGGTACTGGCTTAGGTTTTTCTCAGTCCACAAACAAAAATAAGCCTACCTACGTATCCCAAAAATCCACAATTCAAAAAGCCCAAAACCTATACAAATTTGGTTTATTCCTTGCTGTTCTGAACCAGCAGAACTCTGACAGAACTCTGACCGAGTTCGGTTCGAGTTCGGCCCGAGTTCGGTCTGGGTTATTTGAATTTTAGTTTCCACCAAATCTGCATCCAACGTTCGTATGCGAAATCCTAGCATCCGAACTCTGCCCGAGTTCGGTTCCCCAAAAATACTATAAATAGAGTTGAGATTACCATTCATTTCAACAATCCAATTTCATCTCTTCTCTTCTCTATCTAAAGTGTTCTGAGCTTTTACTTTCATATCTAAGCCTTTACACTCTTAGCCAAGCCAGTACAGTTTCTGTTTAATCTAGAGTTTGGTGTTGAAGAGTTGTATCGGAGGTTGTATTCAGAAAACGTTCTAGTTTTCCAATTGCCTTCTGGAGTCGGTCGTGCGCTCGTCACCAAGCACGGTGTTGTGAAGTCGGTCGTGCACTTGTCACCAAGCACGGTGTTGTAAGAGTTGCAAGCGCTCAGTTAAAGCTTGTGCCATAGTGGATTAACATCGAGCAAGAGTACTCGAGACTGGATTAGTCCTCTTAGAGGGATACCAGTATACATCGCTGTGTCACTGAGTTTGAATTCTTGACTCTTACTTTACTGCATTTATTTACTGTCTCCTATTTACTGCCATAGTTATTACTTAAGTTTTTAATTGGTGATTATTTTCTGCTGCACACACACACACTCTATTCACCCCCCCCCCTCTAGAGGTGCTCAACGGTCCTACACAAAGATCCCTGAAGAATATGCTAAGCTCCGTCAATGGATCCCAAACTGCCTGCGGTAAGAATTCCCGAAATGCAATCGGAATTAACCTCTCCATGAATACGTGACAGTCGTGGCTCTTCATACCCGTCAATTTGTTTTCCTTCGGATCGACACATCTTCTCAGATTTGACACATATCCGTCTGGAAATTTTAGGTCCTGGATCCACCGACAAAGTCTCACTTTATCCTCCTTGTCCAGCGAGAAAATTAACTTCGGCAGGAACTGTTTTCTATTTTGCTCTATCAAATGCAACGCAGGGCGTTTGCATATTTCTTCTAAGTCCAACCTGACCTTGGGATTGTCTTTCGTTTTTCCCTTTACGTCCATCACAGTATTAATTATGTTATCAAACACATTCTTCTCAATATGCATGACATCAAGATTATATCTAATCAGATTGGTACTCCAGTATGGCAGATCCTAGAATATGCAACTCTTTGTCCAGTTATGATCTCTACCTAATCCATCGCACTTGTACCCAGTTGTAGGATCTTCGATAGCACTTAGAAAATCTCTAACCTCCTCCTATATCGTGGCTCCGCACCACCTTGGCGGTGGATCACCCTTCTCTACAACGCCGGCACGGAATGCATTCATGTTTCTTCTGAACGGATGATCTTTTGGCAGAAATTGCCGATGACAGTCAAAGAAGTACGGTTTTCCTCCGTGTTTCAAGCGGAAAGCCTTACTACGGTCCATGCAATACGGACATGAGAGACGGCCGTGAGTGCTCCATCCAGATAATATTCCATAGGCCGGAAAGTCGTTGATGGTCCACATAAGAGTTGCCTTCATCTGAAAATTCTGCTTCCTGGAAACATCGTACGTGTTAGCGCCTACTTCCCATAACTGATTCAACTCATCTATCAAAGTCTGTAAGTACACATCAATATTCCTCTTGGGATTGTTCGGACCAGGAATTATAACGGTTATAAACATGTACTGAGTCTTCATGCACATCCAAGGCGGTAGGTTATACGAAGTGACAATCACAGGCCAGCACGAATACTGGGATCCCGAAAGACCAAAATGAGTAAAACCGTCAGAAGATAGCCCCAACATGACATTATGCGGATCTGAAGCAAAATCAGGATACACTCGATCAAAGTGCTTCCACGCTTCTCCATCGGATGGGTGATCCAACACTCCTTCAATCTGTTCTCGCATGTTCTAACTCATATTTTTGGCCGTCTCTTTCACCATAAATAATCTTTGCAACCGCGGCGTTAAAGGCAAGTAGTGCATTGAATCGGTCGGTCTTCTTGCACCGGTATACCTTCCTGTGCTAGTTGTCTTATAGCGATCAACACCACAAAATCTGCACACATCTGCGTCCTTGTCGTCTTTGTAGTACAGCATGCACCCATTGCGACAAGAATCGATTTTCTCGTATCCCATCCAGAGTGATCTCACCATCCTCTTAGACCGGTAGAAGTCTTTAGGCAACTTAGCACCCTCAGGCAATATTTCTATAAGCAACTCCATAAGACGGTTGTAGCAATCTTGCGACATGTTAAAATCGGACTTGATGCTCAACAATCTTGTAACCACCTCCAACGGTGAATGATCCTCACAACCAGGATATAATGGAGTCCTTGCATTCTCCAGCAACTCCATGAACTATGCAGCATCGGCGTTCGGTGCCTCCTCAGGTGCATCATGATCGTCCGGATCGAAACTAGGCCCCGCCGCATCAAAAATCATGTTCACCAATCCATCATCGTAAGCAGCGTTGTTGTGGACATCCACATAAGACTCATACTCCGATGCTAAAGACACGAGTTCTCCGTGCACGTTCCACTGATAGTAATTCGGCGTGAAACCCTTCGAGTATAAATGATACGTGACTTCCACTTCTGGATGATATTTTAAGTTGTGACATCTCACACACGGACACTTAATTTTGGTACCGTCCTGTCACGACCCGCACCCTAGAGTAAGGGCACGAGAAGTGGGTACGTCCAGCCTACGTGCAGTGTCGGCAGTAGAACGCTGTCCTAGGTCACAATATCTAACAATATAATGCTAAGCAGTTTATACTCTCCGAATGGGGATGACATAGCAGAAAGTAAACTCAATCACAACTAAGGAAGAAGAAGTACGATATGATATAGAACTCAAAATGAAATACAGATGATCAGAAGAGTCTAAGTGTCTAAGATAACAACTCAGCAAACATCCAGAAATACAAAGTCTCAACTACAGAATATGAAAGAATATATACAATCCATATCCCAAATGACAGAAATAGTAAAACCTAGACTAGGGAGCCTCAGTCTCTATAGCTAATGGATCCGACTGGAAATCCGGATCACTGGTGTCATCTAGAGCTGCCCCGTAGAAGGTATCCACACAGACCTCCTCCTCGTCCTCTGTAATATTTTCAACAGGTCCAGTCAGGACATGAACGAGCATAATACATCTCAACAGATCATAGCAGGTTAGAAATATAAACATGCAGTAGAGTAAGATACATGAAACTGAAAGGAAGTACATGATGTAAAAGAAAGAGAACTGTAAGTAAATAGCTATTGTATATAGAGAACTAACAGTGGCTAGTGATGTAGAGTACAGGATAGCACATGTGAACAGGACAGATTAGTACATGATCTACACTAAGGAGTTTCACATGATCTACACTACAATGGAATTTGTTCACATGACTATTTGCACTCCCCCGTTTCCCCAATCAATACACAAGGATCTAAGCAGGTTATATTATTATACAAGATAAAGGGTGCACGTGATAGTATACATGAGGGCTCCGTGAACATGAGAGTACATGATTCATAAGAGTGTACATGTATGGTGAAAGCACAGGAGTATATGATGAAAGTGAAATACACATGACATAATGTACCCGATGCTCCCGAGGGGGATAACATCGCATGAAGAGATCCATATAGTACTAATCCGTGATAATGTCGTGACAGCATCAAGTAAAGTAATCTAATGCAAGATATGAAATGATCAGAGAATGTACTCGCCTGGTATCGGAGTGTCCGGATGAAATGTACTGTCCGAGGAGAGGTGTCTGGCTCCTAATCAGAACAGCACAAGTCACAACAAGTCCAAAATGGTAATAAGATGCAATTCAATGCATTCTACATGAATCTAGGTCAATCTAGACCAAAGTCAACTCTTGGTCAACTCTGGTCAACCCTGAAAGTCAAACTAGGTCAACTATGCCATTCTAGGTTTAAACCTAGTCTATCAAGTCTATATTAGTCTAATCTAGGCTAAACTAGCCTATACTAGTCTACCAAGTCCATACAACCTATACAAACTGTCCAAGTTATTACACATTACCTATAGGCACACATTACTTAGCATATATAATATCTACATATATATAAGAATACATTTACATACCTAATAGGCCTATACATTTGGCATCAAAAGTACATATACGTAGACACATATACTACAATACACTTGCTTAACATATACACATGCATTTCATAGGGTTGAAGGGTTTGTGTGTGTGTGTTAGCATGTGTAAAGAGGGGAAAACTAACATCTACATGCGTGCAATACTATCTATACATAAGGGGTGATGTGTGTATGAGGAGTGAACCATTGTGTGTGTGTCAATGAGACATGATAGTGTCAAGGTGTACCTGTGTGTATACAGGAAATAGTGTGGCATGGCATAAACCTGTGTGTGGTGTTCCTGAAATCGGTGAAGTGTACATTATCCTGAAATCCAGTGAGCTAACTAAAGGAATCAGTGAGGGGAAATTGAAAATACATGACAGTGTATAATACTCAGGAAAACAGTGTGCATGGCAGTAACCTGGGAATAGGAAAGTGTATGGAAAATCAGTGACATAGGAAATCAAAATCAGTTGAAAGTTTAGGAAATCTGGAAACAGTGATTACATTGAATCAAAACATTCATTATAGTATCAGTCCTATAGCTAGTCGAAAGCCAAAACATTGCCCAAAACCCTATTCCACACAATTTGAATCACATGAAAACAAAACAATACAATGTATGGGAATTCAACTCAGGTTATTAAGAAATGAAATGAAATAAACATTCAATTTACAGTTAAAGGAAGGGAAATCAGTTCATGAATTCTGAAATGATACTTAATTCTGAAATGAAGTATCAGTCAAGTATTCGAAATCAACTCAAAGCCAAAATCCCATTTATGGATCCAAAATCTATTCTATTAAGTGAAATCGAACTCAACATGAATAATCAAACATGTGGGAATAATTGGCAACTAAAACAATCAATTAGAATTCAAATTAAATGGGATTTAAACATAGGAAGCTGAACATACAATGTATCAGTGTATCAATGGCACATTGAACCCAACTCGAATCAAATATTCCATTCCTCATATCAAACCACCTAAACTACTATGTAATCAAACTAATATAGATTATTAATCATATATAGGATCTAATTTAAAATTTTAAATCACAATTTAAACATGAAAACTGGAATTAAACAGTGAGCAAAATAATAGGCTGTACACGCACAGTGCACACCCAGTGCACAGCCAACTCCGTGTCCGACACAACACGAGAGACCCTGAAACTTGACACACGTGGTGTCAGTCAATGCCCCTTCGTATGTCCAATATCTTGTGTCCAAGTGTCGTGTCCACTGTGCATTTGCCCCCGAGTAGCAGGGGAGCTCATGCATGTCTGAACCGTACGGGTTCGTGTCCAAATGTGATACGATGCAGAAAAATCACCACCTCAGTCAACCAGATTTCGATAAGCAACCACAAAACCTAATTTCCTATTCAAAAGTTTTCCTAAAATCAGATCGAAATCCCCTTTGGGGCATTTTGTCGAACAGTGGGTAACTTGGACTGATACGTGTCCAATTAGGACACAAATTGGACACAATATTCTATGAATTTCTAGGTTTAGCTAGTGGACACCTTGATCTAGGCTAATATGCAAAAATAACAGCGATTTACTAGAGTTTTAATGGAATTACCTATAGGTGTCAAAAACTCCTCAAAAGCTCCAAAGAGGGGGGTTTCCTCCTTGCTAGCCAACTCTCCCAAATTGTCCACAAATTGAGATTATCCTCCATGAACAACAAGAGGGAGACAATTAGAATCTAATGCAAGTGGTTTGAAAGAAAAAGGAATTAAAATGGATTTTCTATGAATTTCTAAAGATGGGATTTACCTCTTCTTCCAACTTGTGATCTTTCCTAAAAGAGGCTAGCCCTAAATGGAAGAGAGTATAAATAGGGGTGGGGTTCCCAATGTGGCCGGCCAAGCTAGGGTTAGGGTTAGGTTTTAGGTTGGCTAATGGGCTTGGGCCAAATTCACAAGCTATGGACTAAGTTGCTAATTAATTGTTTCCAAAACCATAAGTCATGGCTTTTGACTTAAAGCCTTCTAATGCCAACTTAAATTCTAAATGAACTATTAGGAATTAACTTAATGTTAGGTTAGGGTCACATGACCTAATCAAGTCACCAGCACTAGGGTTGGCATCTAGGTTAGTCTCCAAAGTCAACAATAGTCAAAGTCTAGAATAACCCCTAATTAAATTATACCAAAAATCATATAAATTCTAATAAATCTCAATAATTCACAATAATTCCAAATAAATCCCAAAAATTCAAAATGACCAAAATACCCCTATACTAGAAATGTGGTAGTGACAAATCTACCCTCCTTAAAAGAATTTTGTCCTCGAAATTGAAAGGCGAAATGCAACTGATGAGAAGGATAGAAAGTATACCTCACGGTCCAAAAAGATATGGGTATCGCTCGCGCATCTCATCCTCCCGCTCCCAGGTAGACTCTTCTGGAGAATGATGCCTCCATGCGACGCGAACCAAAGGTATCACCTGGTTCCTCAGAACCTTCTTCGGTCGATCTAGTATCTCCACTGGATGCTCTGGATAGCTGAGAGAAGGTCCAATCTCAATCTCCGAATGGTCGAGCACATGGCTAGGATCAGCCACATACCATCTCAACTGTGATACATGGAATACGTTGTGGACCTCCACTAGTGCAGGTGGCAAGTCTAGCCTGTAAGCCACGTCGCCGACTCTCCCGCTAATAACGAAAGGGCCGATGAAGCGCGGGCTAAGCTTTCCACCTCCACCAAAACGTTTCGTACCACGAGTCGGAGATATCCTCAAGAAAACCTGGTCTCCAACCTAATCACAAGCAAGGTCTCAATTATTAAATAATCAAACATGATCAAAATCACAAACACAAACCCTAAATCTAATCCTACTCTAATCTGTACCTCAAACTCCAATGGCCTCCGGTGGCTATTGGCCCAGTGCCGATGTCTGTCCTGCACCACGCAAAGTCTGTCCCTGATGAGCTTCACCTTCTCGGCTGCGTCAACAACCATCTCTGGTCCCAGTAAAGCTCGCTCACCAACATCATTCCAAGATAAGGGTGTACGACACCTACGCCCGTACAGAGCCTCGAAAGGTGAAATCTCAATGCTGGCCTGAAAACTATTGTTGTAAGCAAACTCCACCAAATGTAGATGATCCTCCCAGGAACCTCCAAAGTCTAAGACGCACGTCCGCATCATATCCTCGAACGTCTGAATAGTCCTCTCTGACTGTCCGTCCGTTTGGGGGTGGTATGCAGTACTAAACTTGAGCTGAGTGCCCAAACTAGTCTGCAGACTCCTCCAGAAATGGGAAGTAAAGCGACTATCCCGATCCGAGACGATGCTGACCGGAACCCCGTGAATCCTGACTATCTGCCGCATGTACATCTTCGTAAGCCTCTCTGTAGACGTACCCACCTTGAATGGAAAGAAGTGGGCCGATTTGGTCAACCGGTCAATGATGACCCAAATTGCGTCTTTCCCTCCTGGTGTACTCGGCAACCCAAATACGAAATCTATAGTGATATGCTCCCACTTCCACTCGGAAATGGGCAATGGCTGTAATAATCCACCGGGCCTCTGCCTCTCTGCCTTGACCTGCTGACAGACCAAGCACCTAGCTACGAAGGGGGCTACCTCCCGCTTCATTCCGTACCACCAAACATGCTCCCTCAGATCTCGGTACATCTTGTTGGCACCAGGGTGTACAGAGTAGTGAGATCTGTGGGCCTCCTGCAAAACCTGCTCCCTGAGATCTCCGCTGGGCACACATAACCTGGAACCGTGCCGCAAGGCACCATCCTCTGCAAGAGAAAACTCGCCATCAACCAATCCTGCTCGAACCTGCTCTCGGAGACACCGCATAACAACGTCCTCAAACTGTGTCGACTTGATCCTCTCCACCAAGTCTGACTGAATCTGCAGGCCCCATAACTGCATCTGAACTCCGGGCACGATCACCTCAATCCCAAGGCTCTCCAAGTCTGTAAGCAAATGACAGTCCATAGTCAAACACATGGCTGTCGGATACCTACTCAAGGCATCGGCAACCACGTTGGCCTTCCCTGGGTGATACTGAAGTAGGATGTCAAAGTCCTTCATCAACTCTAGCCATCTACGCTGCCTCATGTTGAGCTCTTTCTGTGTAAACACATACTTTAAGCTCTTGTGATCTGTAAAAATATCCTCCCTCTCTCCATACAGATAGTGCTTCCATAACTTCAGAGCAAAAATCACTGCTGCCAGCTCCAGGTCATGGGTAGGGTAGTTCTTCTCATGGGGACATAACTGTCTGGAAGCATAGGCAATCACCTTCCCATGCTGCTGCAAGACACAACCCAGCCCCTTCCCTGCAGCGTTACTATAAATAGTGAATCCTCCTGATCCTGAAGGCAATGCCAGAATCGGAGCTGTCGTAAGACGCTTCTTCAACTCATCAAAAGCTGCCTGACACTCCTCTGACCAACATACTCAGCATCCTTCCGGGTCAACCGAGTCAACGGCTCTGCAACCCGGGAGAAATCCTGCATAAATCTCCTATAATATCCTGCCAGCCCCAAGAAACTCCTGATCTCTGCCACTGAAGTCGGCGCTGCCCATGCCTTAACTGCTACGATCTTCTTGGGGTCAACTGAGATCCCATCTCCAGTCACCACATGCCCCAAAAGGTCAACCCGGTCCAAGAAGAACTCACACTTGGAGAGTTTCCCATAAAGCTGCTCCTTCCTGAGAGTCTCCAGCACTATCCTCAAGTGCTCCTCGTGCTCCTCTTCAGTCTTAGAATATACCAAGATATCGTCAATGAATACCACCACGAACTTGTCCAAGTACTGGTGGAACACCTTGTTCATTAGGTTCATAAACACTGCTGGTGCATTGGTTAGCCCAAACGACATAACCAAAAACTCAAACTGCCCGTACCGCATCCTGAAAGCGGTCTTGGGAATATCCTTCCCCTTCACCTTCACCTGGTGATAACCTGACCTCAAATCAATCTTGGAGAACACCCGAGCTCCGCTCAACTGATCAAAGAGATTATTGATACGTGGCAGTGGGTATCTATTCTTGATCGTGAGATTGTTGAGTGCCCTGTAGTCAATACACATCCGTACTGACCCATCCTTCTTCGGTACAAACAATACTGGTGCGTCCCATGGCGACGAACTCGAACGGATGAAGCCCTTGTCCTACAGCTCATCCACCTGCTTCTTCAGCTCCACCAATTCACTGTTGTTCACTCGATAGACGTGTTGAGAGATGGGTTCTGCTCCTGGAACCAAGTCTATCAAGAACTCAATGTCTCTATCTGGTGGCAATCCAGGCAACTCCTCTGGAAAAACATCCATATACTCTGCTATCAAGGGGTATGGAATCGTCTGCTCCTCAACCGAGACTCCGCAGAAAACTCTGCTGCTCTGCTCCGCCTGACGTTTGCAGTACTCGAACTCTGGCTCCCCCGGCACTCTGAAGAGAACTCTACCCCCTCTGCAATCAATGCTAGCGTGGTGCCTGCTCAACCAATCTATACCAAGTACTATATCGTAGTTCAGCAATGGCATTACGAGCAGGCTCACCTCCAACTCACGGCCTCCCAAACCAAAACTAACACTCCGACCCTTACAAACATCACTCACGAGGATAATGCCACCCCCGGTCATGATCTTGTAAGTCCTAGGCAACGATTGTAACACCCTGTTTTCTAAAATTGGGGATTTTTGAAAATTTATTATTTTCTATTATTTATTAATGGTATTTTAGTCATGGTATGATTTTCTGGTGATTTTAATTAAGTTAAACCATTTCTAAAGTCATGCTAAGTCATGACTCATGACTTTGTGACTTGTTAGTAAACCTTAGTGTAAACCCTAGTTTTCTCTAACCTAGAAGTTGCCATGCCCATGAGAGCTTAGCCATAGGCTTAGAACACCAAATTAGTGATTTTTAGCCTAAAGGGTATTTTGGTAATTTTCTAGGATTTATTTGGAATTATTTGGATTTATGTGATTTATTATTATTTAATTAATTGATTAGTGTCATGTTAGTTACTAACCTAGTTTAGCCCTAATCTAGATGTTAGTCATGACCTAGAGACTAAGTTAGATGGGTTTAACTAAAGTAATGTTAGAGCTAAATATCTAGATATTTCATGTTAGATATTTACATTAGATATTTTATTTAGATATTTTACATAAAGTTATGTAGAATGAATCCTAGCCATAGGATAGCTTTGAAACTTGTTGGAGAGCCCACAACCATTGATCCTAACCCTAAACCAACCCCCATGGCCGGCCAAGCATGCCCCCCCCCCTATATGAACACCCCCATCTTCACAAAGAGCCTCATTTTCAATGTATTGAAAACCCATTTTTCCCTCAATTTCACAAAGCCATAACTTCTTCATTCCTTCACCAAATTGAGCCCCGTTTGTTGCGTTGGAACCCCCTACACTTGAGGATGCTAAAGGAGGCTTAGTAGCAAGGTTGCACAAGGATTTGGACACCCCAAAGTGAAGAGGAAACCCCCCCTAGAAGGTTGATTTTCATGATTTTGCACATATAGGTAAAGTGTTCTAAACCCTATCAAAATAGTGATTTCTCTTCATGGTTGCATGCATTAGGATACCATGGTCATGTAGGTCAAGTTTGGTAGGATTTTTATGTGGTTTGGTGTCCGTATCGGACACGTATCTATGTTTGAAACTAGGTGTTTGGTGAAATGCCACATAGAACATTTTGTTAATATTTTTCAAAACAAAATTGATATTTGGGTAGCCCTAGATCCCTAGGTCACTTTTCCACTTGACTGAGCACAAAACAGGACACGTTTCGTGTCCAAATTGGACACGAAATCACTGATTTCAGCACACACTGACACACTGTAAAACCTAACTGTTTGATGTTGTGTATTGTGTCCACACCCATTGTGGACACAATACAGACACGAGGACACAAACCTAGACCCTAGGCCGACCTCCTGACACGAGCACGTGGCCCCACGTGCCCCGTGTGGAGCACACGACCCCTCGACACGCGCGCACGAGACTGTGCAGCCTCCCCTGCTACCAGACTTCTCGTGCGGACACGACACGCGACGTGGACACACGAAACTTGGCCTGAGGGTTGGGGCAGTGTCTGACACACCCCTCCCAAAGTTTCAGACACGTTGGTGTCGTGTCGAGTGAGAAATCACACTCGCAATGACCCTACACTATACTGCGCACACACGCATCAGAGCTACTGATACGTGCTCATATCTCGGACACGGACACACGTGGACACAAATCAGGACCGTGGACACCTAGGGGACCCCTAGGCGAACCTTTCCCCATGAGCACGAGACACGACGTGTCTTGTGTCGTGAGTACGAGACACACGAACATCAGCCCTTCGCGTGCCCTAGATTTTACCTGATTTTGATTTTTGCGTGTCCGACACACCAAAACGTATCGTGGTCGTGTCTCAGGCACCTAGGATACTAGGACATCTACGGGGTGTCAGTTACCAACCATTGGAGTCGAGTCTTGGCTTGGTTTCGTGTGTGAAATCGAGTTACCCTGTTTCCTGTGCACAGCCTATTATTTCCAGGTTTTAGGATTTTTCAGTTTTTGCAAAATCGATTTTTGAATCGATTTTTATTATAATTAATACATTGTATTAATGTATTTTAGTATGTATATGTATAGTATATATGTATGTGTGAGTGTGGGTCAAATTTGGGGAGAAATGGTGGTGTGTGTGTGTAGTTGTATATATATACATATGTATGTATATATGTATCCTGTGTGTGTGTGTGTTTGGGCCAGGTTGGTTCCAGAAAACTGGAACCCTTCTCCCCCCTACTGTCCTGTGTTCACTTCCCCTCTCTCACACTGTCTCACTCTCTCTCTCTCATTCAGTCTCTCTCTCTTTCCCTTTGTCTCTCTCTCTTTCCCTTTGTCTCTCTCTCTATGTCTCTATATATATAGGTATATATATATATAAGTTTATATATATATGTATATACATATATGAGATATATGTATATATTGTACTAGTTTACTTAGGTCAATATATATATATATATATATGTATGTGGTTGTATTATATATGTTATTCATATATTGGGTATATGGATATTGGGTGGTGGTTAGATAGTGTATATCTATATATATAGATATATATATATATGACTCCTAGTTATAGGTTTATATGAAAACCCCATCATTAGCCTATGGCCTAGGATTTCTAGCCTATGGCTTGGGGCTAGCCCTAATGGCCCAAAACCCAACTTGTTGACCCTTGATTACTAAGAGTTGACCAAAGTCAACCTAGGGTCAAACTTGACCTAGATTGAACTTGAATTAAACCTAGAATGACTAGTTTGACATTGGTTGACCTAACTTGACTAGTAGACCTAGTTTGACTAAGATAATTGACCATTGTTGACCAAAGTCAACTATAGGTCAACCATGACCAAATTGACCTAGAAATAGCTTGGATGAACATAGAAGGACTTATTGACTAAGATTTGACTAAACCCTAGGCTATTAACTAGTTGGTTTAGGGTTGACCTATATATAAGTATATTATTGTGACTTGGGTTTTGTGGAAGACCTATGTAGATTAAGATATGTATGGGGTTAAGTTAGATACTTAGAGTTGAGTCATGACTTGAGATTGGAATGTGGGATTAGCTTGAATATAGGATTAAGGTTGGTATTATATATATGTATATATATGTGTGGTATACTTGTATAGGTATTGGTTATACCTTAACCTTGTGGTATTGACTTAGATAGTTGACCATTGACTTAATCACCTTGCTGACTAGTCTTTGTTTGACCCAAAACCCTAGTTAGTCTAAATTTGACCTAGATTGATCATGTTGACTAGTATTTGACTAATTTGATTAGAGTGTTGACCAGGAGTTGACTTCAACCTAGATTAAACTTGTTTGACCTTGTTTGATCTTGTTTAACCTCATTTGACTTAGTGTGACTTCCTGTGACCTAGTTTGACTATTAGAGTTGACCAAGAGTTGACTTTTGACCAGATTGACCTAGAATCATGTAGTGTGCATTGTATACTTTATTTTTACCATTGTGGATACATTGTGACTTGTATTGCTCTGATTAGGAGCCCTACACCTCTCCTCAGGCAGTACATCCTCTTCAGACATTCAGTTATCAGGCGAGTACATTCTCTGACCGTTTCATACTTGTTCAGGCTTTACTTCTCGCTCTAGATTATTTTACTTGTTGCTGTCACGTTGGTAACACGGATTGGTACTATATAGATCTTTACATGAGATGTTATCCCCCTCGGGAGCATCGGGTACTTCATGTTATGTGTGTTTCACTATCATCATGTACTCCTATGCTTCCATTATTCATGTGCACTCATGTGATCATGTACTCTCATGTTTACTGAGCTCTCATGTATACTATCATGTGCACCCTTTCATGGGCCCCATGTGATATCATGTACAATAACGTAACCTGTATAGATCCTTGTGTATTGATTGGGGTACGGGGGAGTAGAAGTGGTCATGTGAATAATTCTAAAGTAGTGTAATCATGTGCAAACTCAGTAGTGTAATCATGTGCAAATTCTAGCCATTCACATGCCTATCTTGTGCTCTACATCACTAGTCACTTACAGTTCTCTATATACAGTAGATATTTCATTACAGCTATCTCTTTTACAGCGTATATTTCCTTTCAGCAGTTCATGTATCTTACTCTATTGCCTGTATCGTATTTCCTAACATGATATGCACTGTGTGAGATGTTTTGTGCTCGTTCCCGTCCTGATTGGACCTGTTGAAAATATTACAGAGGATGAGAATGAGGCCCTGGTGACTACCTATTATGGAGCAGGACTAGATGATACTTATGTTGTGGACCCTCAGCAGGATCCACCTGCAGCTGAGGATATTGTTCCAGTAGTCTAGACCAGTTTAGTCTAGGCAGTCTTTCTATATTTACATTTTGTCTCACTTTCTGTGTTGTATTTTGAGATGTGGAGATGTATAGACTCTTAGACTTTTTGTATTATGAGTTGTCAGTTCTGGATATTGTGTTGTACTAGACACTTAGACTTATTCATCTATGATACTGTTCTCTTGAGTTACTATCTATCTATCTATCTGTCTGTCTTTTGTTCTTCTACCCTAGATGTGATTGAGATGTATATTGTTATGTCACCTCCGTTCGGAGAGTATAAACTGTACAGGTACTTGATATTGATAGATGATTGACCTAGGACAGCGTTCTACCGCCGACACTGCGGCGTAGGTTGGGCGTTGTTACGTTCTCGTACCCTAACAGTGGGTGCGGGTCGTGACACGTTTTTAGTGGTGGCCCATGCAGGTCGAGTTTATGTAGTGATATTCGAACTAGAGTATCACTACAGCCTGCGATAGGATTAGAGGAATAGGCTTAGAGAGAGTGGATACTCAATCACTGCTAGGATACTTTGAGAGATTCCAGGGATGACCCTTGAGAATCTCATTTGAAATTACGATTTAAACTCCTTTTCCCTTGATTGAATTTGGTTTTGGAGGATTCACCGTAGAACTTTGAATCCTGGTATTAGTTGATGATTTTGAAATTTTTGTAGTTGTTGATTTTAATTTCTTAGTGTTAGATTAATATCTCTTATTTTTTTTTTTTAGGGTACTCAATCACAATTATGAGAAAACTCTTATCTGTTTCTTGCCATCTAATCCTCTTGCTAATTGCTTACCCTTGAAATGAACTGTCCCTTCTATTCTGCATCTTGCTTAAACTTTTTCTACCCAACTATGTGACTGTATCCCAACCCTGACTTACTCGACATTCCTCAAATCAAGACTTTATTGAGTCCTTCTAACCTTGACCCTTGATTGATCGAACCCTAACTATATTCATCTGGTAGCCTATCTATCCCTAGGACTGTGTTCCTAAATTATTTACTAGATTCCTGATTTCATGAGTTAATTTGATCTTCTTTAATTTTTGCATCAATTTGTCACGTCTCGAACTCCCACTTTCTATTCTAGATCATTGGACGTCCTTTACCGTGACTTGGATATTCGGAGTATAATACTAGCTGTTACCTTCTAACGAACTTCACATGTAAGACCTAGACTAGCCTACCTTCATGTAGGTATTCCATGTCCCATTAAAACCCGTCTCCTTGTACTCTATTTTCTTGATATGATTTTCTGGTCAAATGGCTAAACTATAACCTCTACCCTGATACTAAATTCGTTCTTATTTCAATTAGAGATCCACCTTGGCTTAATTCTTTCGACCTGGCATGTGATGGTGTTCTGCTTGAACCCTCAAATACTTAACCTCGTACCGTATCTTGATTGCTTGACCCGATTGGTTAAGGATCTTGGACTATGTATCTTCTTTTATCATTTCCACCCTTACTTATATCTTATGCTATAAATTTATCCTTAAGTTTTACAAGCTTATCCTTTCGAGCTTGATCATGATATATTTTATTGGGTGTACACCCACTAACATATTGTCTAATCAAAACCGGCGCATGATGGTCTGATCAACCTATTGCGTTTTGGTTCGCTTTTCGTATATTAATCTACGTGGATGGAGATATAATTTAACTTGCCCTAAAATCTTATCCGCAACAGCCTTGATAATTCTTCTTGAAATTATTTTTATCGTCTATGAACCTCGTATTCATATCCAGTTGAATTAAAATTTATCATGACCTGGATTTTCATCATTGGATGCTCGTACTTGATTTCATTGATTTTTCATCTTGCCCAAATCCCAGTTTATCTTGAAATTGATCAACTTAGATCGTGTCAAGACTAAAATCTATTTGTGATTGTTGTACCTAAATTTTCAATTTTCTTTTTATGGAAGGGTAACTTTAATGATTTCTCACTTGTTAAATGACCTATTTTCATATAGGATGGTAGACGACCCTATAGCCTTGATGATTGTTGTTTCCTTATCTTCCCAATTAGGACACTTTAGATTGCTTGTACGTTTTCATACCATAGGACAGTATTGATCTAGAATGACTGGTACACCTAGATGAGACCACATATTGTTCCATTTAACCTGTCCCCCTGGTACCACTATTTCATCACGATTTTGGTTCAATTTAGGCCATAGACCTTCCCACTCTGAATTATGATCATCGTAGACACATTACCGTGACTTTTAAATTTGGAGCACAAGACTAGTTGTTTTCTCAAAACTGACTTCACATACCAGACCTAGACATGACATACTACAGCCATGACCTTAGTGTCCCACTCAGGCATACCATCATATGCTTCATTTGCTTAGTACGATTTTCTAGACCCAAGACTCCATCTTGATTTACCCCATGGGTTACTTTTGATTTCGATTTGAGTTAAGGACACCCTATGACCTGAAACTGCCAACCAATTTTTGGACATGACCCAGTATAGGTCTACTACCCATATTTTGCTTGTTGACCTTGTATGTTGCCTAGGTAGTGGCTTCGTCCTTGATTGTTGGAGGTTTGACCTAGAAGGAGTACGACCATCTAAATTTCGAGGACGAAATTATTTTAAGGTGGGTAGACTTGTAACACCCTGTTTTCTAAAATTGGGGATTTTTGAAAATTTATTATTTTCTATTATTTATTAATGGTATTTTAGTCATGGTATGATTTTCTGGTGATTTTAATTAAGTTAAACCATTTCTAAAGTCATGCTAAGTCATGACTCATGACTTTGTGACTTGTTAGTAAACCTTAGTGTAAACCCTAGTTTTCTCTAACCTAGAAGTTGCCATGCCCATGAGAGCTTAGCCATAGGCTTAGAACACCAAATTAGTGATTTTTAGCCTAAAGGGTATTTTGGTAATTTTCTAGGATTTATTTGGAATTATTTGAATTTATGTGATTTATTATTATTTAATTAATTGATTAGTGTCATGTTAGTTACTAACCTAGTTTAGCCCTAATCTAGATGTTAGTCATGACCTAGAGACTAAGTTAGATGGGTTTAACTAAAGTAATGTTAGAGCTAAATATCTAGATATTTCATGTTAGATATTTACATTAGATATTTTATTTAGATATTTTACATAAAGTTATGTAGAATGAATCCTAGCCATAGGATAGCTTTGAAACTTGTTGGAGAGCCCACAACCATTGATCCTAACCCTAAACCAACCCCCATGGCCGGCCAAGCATGCCCCCCCCATATGAACACCCCCATCTTCACAAAGAGCCTCATTTTCAATGTATTGAAAACCCATTTTTCCCTCAATTTCACAAAGCCATAACTTCTTCATTCCTTCACCAAATTGAGCCCCGTTTGTTGCGTTGGAACCCCCTACACTTGAGGATGCTAAAGGAGGCTTAGTAGCAAGGTTGCACAAGGATTTGGACACCCCAAAGTGAAGAGGAAACCCCCCCTAGAAGGTTGATTTTCATGATTTTGCACATATAGGTAAAGTGTTCTAAACCCTATCAAAATAGTGATTTCTCTTCATGGTTGCATGCATTAGGATACCATGGTCATGTAGGTCAAGTTTGGTAGGATTTTTATGTGGTTTGGTGTCCGTATCGGACACGTATCTATGTTTGAAACTAGGTGTTTGGTGAAATGCCACATAGAATATTTTGTTAATGTTTTTCAAAACAAAATTGATATTTGGGTAGCCCTAGATCCCTAGGTCACTTTTCCACTTGACTGAGCACAAAACAGGACACGTTCCGTGTCCAAATTGGACACGAAATCACTGATTTCAGCACACACTGACACACTGTAAAACCTAACTGTTTGATGCTGTGTATTGTGTCCACACCCATTGTGGACACAATACAGACACGAGGACACAAACCTAGACCCTAGGCCGACCCCCTGACACGAGCACGTGGCCCCACGTGCCCCGTGTGGAGCACACGACCCCTCGACACGTGCGCACGAGACTGTACAGCCTCCCCTGCTACCAGACTTCTCGTGCGGACACGACACGCGACGTGGACACACGAAACTTGGCCTGAGGGTTGGGGCAGTGTCTGACACACCCCTCCCAAAGTTTCAGACACGTTGGTGTCGTGTCGAGTGAGAAATCACACTCGCAATGACCCTACACTATACTGCGCACACACGTATCAGAGCTACTGATACGTGCTCATATCTCGGACACGGACACACGTGGACACAAATCAGGACCGTGGACACCTAGGGGACCCCTAGGCGAACCTTCCCCCATGAGCACGAGACACGACGTGTCTTGTGTCGTGAGTACGAGACACACGAACATCAGCCCTTCGCGTGCCCTAGATTTTACCTGATTTTGATTTTTGCGTGTCCGACACACCAAAACGTGTCGTGGTCGTGTCTCAGGCACCTAGGATACTAGGATATCTACGGGGTGTCAGTTACCAACCATTGGAGTCGAGTCTTGGCTTGGTTTCGTGTGTGAAATCGAGTTACCCTGTTTCCTGTGCACAGCCTATTATTTCCAGGTTTTAGGATTTTTCAGTTTTTGCAAAATCGATTTTTGAATCGATTTTTATTATAATTAATACATTGTATTAATGTATTTTAGTATGTATATGTATAGTATATATGTATGTGTGAGTGTGGGTCAAATTTGGGGAGAAATGGTGGTGTGTGTGTGTAGTTGTATATATATACATATGTATGTATATATGTATCCTGTGTGTGTGTGTGTTTGGGCCAGGTTGGTTCCAGAAAACTGGAACCCTTCTCCCCCCTACTGTCCTGTGTTTACTTCCCCTCTCTCTCACTGTCTCACTCTCTCTCTCTCTCATTCAGTCTCTCTCTCTTTCCCTTTGTCTCTCTCTCTTTCCCTTTGTCTCTCTCTCTATGTCTCTATATATATAGGTATATATATATATAAGTTTATATATATATGTATATACATATATGAGATATATGTATATATTGTACTAGTTTACTTAGGTCAATATATATATATATATATGTATGTGGTTGTATTATATATGTTATTCATATATTGGGTATATGGATATTGGGTGGTGGTTAGATAGTGTATATCTATATATATATATATATATATATATGACTCCTAGTTATAGGTTTATATGAAAACCCCATCATTAGCCTATGGCCTAGGATTTCTAGCCTATGGCTTGGGGCTAGCCCTAATGGCCCAAAACCCAACTTGTTGACCCTTGATTACTAAGAGTTGACCAAAGTCAACCTAGGGTCAAACTTGACCTAGATTGAACTTGAATTAAACCTAGAATGACTAGTTTGACATTGGTTGACCTAACTTGACTAGTAGACCTAGTTTGACTAAGATAATTGACCATTGTTGACCAAAGTCAACTATAGGTCATCCATGACCAAATTGACCTAGAAATAGCTTGGATGAACATAGAAGGACTTATTGACTAAGATTTGACTAAACCCTAGGCTATTAACTAGTTGGTTTAGGGTTGACCTATATATAAGTATATTATTGTGACTTGAGTTTTGTGGAAGACCTATGTAGATTAAGATATGTATGGGATTAAGTTAGATACTTAGAGTTGAGTCATGACTTGAGATTGGAATGTGGGATTAGCTTGAATATAGGATTAAGGTTGGTATTATATATATGTATATATGTGTGGTATACTTGTATAGGTATTGGTTATACCTTAACCTTGTGGTATTGACTTAGATAGTTGACCATTGACTTAATCACCTTGCTGACTAGTCTTTGTTTGACCCAAAACCCTAGTTAGTCTAAATTTGACCTAGATTGATCATGTTGACTAGTATTTGACTAATTTGATTAGAGTGTTGACCAGGAGTTGACTTCAACCTAGATTAAACTTGTTTGACCTTGTTTGATCTTGTTTAACCTCATTTGACTTAGTGTGACTTCCTGTGACCTAGTTTGACTATTAGAGTTGACCAAGAGTTGACTTTTGACCAGATTGACCTAGAATCATGTAGTGTGCATTGTATACTTTATTTTTATCATTGTGGATACATTGTGACTTGTATTGCTCTGATTAGGAGCCCTACACCTCTCCTCAGGCAGTACATCCTCTTCAGACATTCAGTTATCAGGCGAGTACATTCTCTGACCGTTTTATACTTGTTCAGGCTTTACTTCTCGCTCTAGATTATTTTACTTGTTGCTGTCACGTTGGTAACACGGATTGGTACTATATGGATCTTTACATGAGATGTTATCCCCCTCGGGAGCATCGGGTACTTCATGTTATGTGTGTTTCACTATCATCATGTACTCCTATGCTTCCATTATTCATGTGCACTCATGTGATCATGTACTCTCATGTTTACTGAGCTCTCATGTATACTATCATGTGCACCCTTTCATAGGCCCCATGTGATATCATGTACAATAACGTAACCTGTATAGATCCTTGTGTATTGATTGGGGTACGGGAGAGTAGAAGTGGTCATGTGAATAATTCTAAAGTAGTGTAATCATGTGCAAACTCAGTAGTGTAATCATGTGCAAATTCTAGCCATTCACATGCCTATCTTGTGCTCTACATCACTAGTCACTTACAGTTCTCTATATACAGTAGATATTTCATTACAGCTATCTCTTTTACAGCGTATATTTCCTTTCAGCAGTTCATGTATCTTACTCTATTGCCTGTATCGTATTTCCTAACATGATATGCACTGTGTGAGATGTTTTGTGCTCGTTCCCGTCCTGATTGGACCTGTTGAAAATATTACAGAGGATGAGGATGAGGCCCTGGTGACTACCTATTATGGAGCAGGACTAGATGATACTTATGTTGTGGACCCTCAGCAGGATCCACCTGCAGCTGAGGATGTTGTTCCAGTAGTCTAGACCAGTTTAGTCTAGGCAGTCTTTCTATATTTACATTTTGTCTCACTTTCTGTGTTGTATTTTGAGATGCGGAGATGTATAGACTCTTAGACTTTTTGTATTATGAGTTGTCAGTTCTGGATATTGTGTTGTTCTAGACACTTAGACTTATTCATCTATGATACTGTTCTCTTGAGTTACTATCTATCTATCTATCTGTCTGTCTTTCGTTCTTCTACCCTAGATGTGATTGAGATGTATATTGTTATGTCACCTCCGTTCGGAGAGTATAAACTATACAGGTACTTGATATTGATAGATGATTGACCTAGGACAGCGTTCTACCGCCGACACTGCGGCGTAGGCTGGGCGTTGTTACGTTCTCGTACCCTAACAGTGGGTGCGGGTCGTGACAACGATTCAGCTATGATACCGTGTATAATCGCAAATGATACTGACACAAAACTATGTGAAGCACCGGAATCGAATAATGCAAAAGCTGGACTGGAGTCGAGAAGAACCGAACCTGCGATCAGCTCTCCTATCACCTCTGTATCCTCGGCCGCCATGGCGAAAGCTCGCCCCTGCTGGCCTCCCCTGGCCTGCTGCTGGTGCTGAACGAACCTCTGCTGTTGTGTCGGCAGGGCTGGTCCCCTCTGCTGGCCTGCTGGAGCTCTGACTGCTGCTCCCTGAGCTGCTCGTCCCCCAGACCTAGCATAATCCCTCAGCTGGTGATCTGCCGCTCCGCAAAGAAGGCACCTCCCGAGCCTCTTTCTGCACTCGTGCCATCCATGTCCTGGCTTCTTGCAGAATGTGCAACTAACTGTCTGCTGCACCCTCTGCTGCTGATGCAGCACTGGCTGATGGCTCGACTGCTGAAACTGCTGTGGCTGGAACTACCTCGGCTGCTGGTGCTAAAAGTGAGGCCTCTTAGCCTGGCCTCCGCTGCTGCTGCCCCTAATCGGGTCTCGCCCCCTCTTGAGTCTCAGCTCAAGATTGTCCTCAGCCAATAAAGCTCCCGTCAAAATCTTCTCGAAAGTGGCATCCCTGTTACCCTTGGTCAAGGACTTGACTTCCTTGACCAGACCCTTTCGGAACCTCTGGGCCTTCGCCGTCTCGCTCAAGCCCTCTACGAATCTGCCGAGGCGGCCGAACTCCCCAGCGTACTCCTCTACTGACAGGCTCCCCTGAACCAAGCTCTCAAACTGCAACTCCAAGGCTCGGAGTGCTGCATCTGGAAAGAACTTCTTCTTGAAGAAGCCCTTGAACTCCTCCCAGGTCTGTCCAGCTACCCCCACCCTGGGGTCTGATTGATACCAGGTGCGAGTAAGATCTCGCATCTGGCTAGCTGCTGCCTCAATCTGGAGATCTACCGCTATCCGGGCCAGGCGGAAGATCTCCTCTATATGCTCGATCCACTCGTCAGCATATAGAATCCCCTCTGTCCCCAGGAAGTCTTTGGGGCTCATCTTCTGGAACTGCTCTATCCCAGGTGTCCTCGGCTGCTGGACTGCTGGTCGAGCTGCGACTGTCGTAATGGCCAACTCCATGCTCCTGGCCTGCCGGGTTTGCTGCACCTCCATAAACTGCTGAAAGTAGGCAAACATCTATGCCGCGTCCACGTATCCTGTAGGCGGCGGCTGCTGGAAAGGCATCTCTGGGATGACTGGGTCCTGCCTCCGAGCTGGTGGAGGCATACCCCCTGCTGCTGCTGCTGAAGTTCCAATACGAGCAGAGGTGGCAGGAGCTGCAGTCTCCTGACCCTGCTGAACTGGCTGAGAGGTAGCAGTTCCCTCTACAACATCCCTACTATCCTGAAGACAGACCAAACAAGGGTATCAATTGCTGAGAAAGAAGCGATATAACAAAGGCGGACTGTTAAAATTCAAAAGAAATCAATTGACAGTAAGGATTCAGATGGCAAGAATAGAGCTTTTCCTAATGTGATTGAGTACCTTGAAAACTAATGTCCTATATCCTACTGCAGGCTGTAGTGATACTCTGGTTCGAATACCACTACACTTCTAGTCTAGACCTGCATGAGCCACCACTAAAAACGTGTCATGACCCGCACCCTAGAGTAAGGGCACGAGAAGTGGGTACGTTCAGCCTACGCTACAGTGTCGACGGTAGAACGCTGTCCTAGGTCACAACATCTAACAATATAATGTTAAGCAGTTTATACTCCCCGAATGGGGGTGACATAGCAGAAAGTAAACTCAATCACAACTAAGAAAGAAGAAGTACGATATGATATAGAACTCAAAATGAAATACAGATGATCAGAAGAGTCTAAGTGTCTAAGATAACAACTCAGCAAACATCCAGAAATACAAAGTCTCAACTACAGAATATGAAAGAATATATACAATCCATATCCCAAATGACAGAAATAGTAAGACTAGGGAGCCTCAGTCTCTATAGCTAATGGATCCGGCTGGAAATCCGGATCACTGGTGTCATCTAGTGCTGCCCCGTAGAAGGTATCCACACAGGCCTCCTCCTCGTCCTCTGTAATATTTTCAACAGGTCCAGTATGGACATGAACGAGCATAATACATCTCAACAGATCATCGCAGGTTAGAAATATAAACATACAGTAGAGTAAAATACATGAAACTGAAAGGAAGTACATGATGTAAAAGAAAGAGAACTGTAAGTAAATAGCTACTGTATATAGAGAACTAACAGTGGTTAGTAATGTAGAGTACAGGATAGCACATGTGAACAGGACAGATTAGTACATGATCTACACTAAGGAGTTTCACATGATCTACACTACTATGGAATTTGTTCACATGACTATTTGCACTCCCCCGTTTCCTCAATCAATACACAAGGATCTAAGCAGGTTATGTTATTATACGTGATATCACATGAAGGCCCATGAAAGGGTGCACGTGATAGTATACATGAGGGCTCCGTGAACATGAGAGTACATGATTCACAAGAGTGTACATGTATGGTGAAAGCACAGGAGTACATGATGAAAGTGAAACACACATGACATAATGTACCCGATGCTCCCGAGGGGGATAACATCGCATGAAGAGATCCATATAGTACTAATCCGTGATAATGTCGTGACAGCATCAAGTAAAGTAATCTAAAGCAGGGATATAATTCTAACAAGATATGAAATGATCAGAGAATGTACTCGCCTGGTATCGGAGTGTCCGGATGAAATGTACTGTCCGAGGAGAGGTGTCTGGCTCCTAATCAGAACAGCACAAGTCACAACAAGTCCAAAATGGTAATAAGATGCAATTCAATGCATTCTACATGAATCTAGGTCAATCTAGACCAAAGTCAACTCTTGATCAACTCTGGTCAACCCTGAAAGTCAAACTAGGTCAACTATGCCATTCTAGGTTTAAACCTAGTCTATCAAGTCTATATTAGTCTAATCAAGGCTAAACTAGCCTATACTAGTCTACCAAGTCCATACAACCTATACAAACTGTCCAAGTTATTACACATTACCTATAGGCACACATTACTTAGCATATATATATATATCTACATATATATAAGCATACATTTACATACCTAATAGGCCTATACATTTGGCATCAAAAGTACATATATAGACACATATACTACAATACACAAGCTTAACATATACACATGCATTTCATAGGGTTGAAGGGTTTGTGTGTGTGTGTTAGCATGTGTAAAGAGGGGAAAACTAACATCTACATGTGTGCAATACTATCTATACATAAGGGGTGATGTGTGTATAAGGAGTGAACCATTGTGTGTGTGTCAATGAGACATGAGAGTGTCAAGGTGTACCTGTGTATATACAGAAAATAGTATGGCATGGCATAAACCTGTGTGTGGTGTTCCTGAAATCAGTGAAGTGTACATTATCCTGAAATCCAGTGAGCTAACTATAGGAATCAGTGAGGGGAAACTGAAAATACATGACAGTGTATAATACTCAGGAAAATAGTGTGCATGGCAGTAACCTGGGAATAGGAAAGTGTATGGAAAATCCGTGACATAGGAAATCAAAATCAGTTGAAAGTTTAGGAAATCTGGAAACAGTGATTACATTGAATCAAAACATTCATTATAGTATCAGTCCTATAGCTAGTCGAAAGCCAAAACATTGCCCAAAACCCCATTCCACACAATTTGAATCACATGAAAACAAAACAATACAATGTATGGGAATTCAACTCAGGTTATTAAGAAATGAAATGAACATTCAATTTACAGTTAAAGGAAGGGAAATCAGTTCAGGAATTCTGAAATGAAGTATCAGTCAAGTATTCGAAATCAACTCAAAGCCAAAATCCCATTTATGGATCCAAAATCTATTCTATTAAGTGAAATCGAACTCAACATGAATAATCAAACATGTGGGAATAATTGGCAACTAAAACAATCAATTAGAATTCAAATTAAATGGGATTTAAACATAGGAAGCTGAACATACAATGTATCAGTGGCATATTGAACCCAACTCGAATCAAATATTCCATTCCTCATATCAAACCACCTAAACTACTATGTAATCAAACTAATATAGATTATTAATCATATATAGGATCTAATTTAACAATTTAAATCACAATTTAAATATGAAAATTGGAATTAAACAATGAGCAAAATAATAGGCTGTACACGCACAATGCACGCCCAGTGCACAGCCAACTGCGTGTCCGACACGAAACGAGAGACCCTGAAACTTGACACTCGTGGTGTCAGTCAATTCCCCTTCGTGTGTGTCCAATATCTTGTGTCCAAGTGTCGTGTCCACTGTGCATTTGCCCCCGAGTAGCAGGGGAGCTCGTGCGTGTCTGAACCGTACGGGTTTGTGTCCAAATGCGACACGACGCAGAACAATCACCACCTCAATCAACCAAATTTCGATAAGAAACCACAAAACCTAATTTCCTATTCAAAAGTTTTCCTAAAATCAGATCGAAATCCCCTTTAGGGCATTTCATCGAACAGTGGGTGACTTGGACTGATACGTGTCCAATTAGGACACGAATTGGACACAATATTCTACGAATTTCTAGGGTTAGCTAGGGGACACCTTGATCTAGGCTAATATGCAAAAATAACAGCAATTTACTAGAGTTTTAATAGAATTACCTATAGGTGTCAAAAACTCCTCAAAAGCTCCAAAGAGGGGGATTTCCTCCTTGTTAGCCAACTCTCCTAAATTGTCCACAAACTGAGATTATCCTCCATGAACAGCAAGAGGGAGACAATTAGAATCTAATGCAAGTGGTTTGAAAGAAAAAGGAATTAAAATGGATTTTCTATGAATTTCTAAAGATGGGATTTACCTCTTCTTCCAACTTGTGATCTTTCCTAAAAGAGGCTAGCCCTAAATGGAAGAGAGTATAAATAGGGGTGGGGTTCCCAATGTGGCCGGCCAAGCTAGGGTTAGGGTTAGGTTTTAGGTTGGCTAATGGGCTTGGGCCAAATTTACAAGCTATGGGCTAAGTTGCTAATTAATTGTTTCCAAAACCATAAGTCATGGCTTATGACTTAAAGCCTTCTAATGCCAACTTAAATTCTAAATGAACTATTAGGAATTAACTTAATGTTAGGTTAGGGTCACATGACCTAATCAAGTCACCACCACTAGGGTTAGCATCTAGGTTAGGCTCCAAAGTCAACACTAGTCAAAGTCTAGAATAACCCCTAATTAAATTATACCAAAAATCATATAAATTCTAATAAATCTCAATAATTCACAATAATTCCAAATAAATCCCAAAAATTCAAAATGACCAAAATACCCCCATACTAGAAATGTGGTAGTGACACGTCCATGTATTGAGGGAATGCCTTGGCAAACTGCAGGAACTGCTGTACACCCTCTATGAATTTATCTCGCACACCGCACATGTCATTAGGATGACGGTTGTACATCCACGAACGATTTCGTAAGTAGTAATTCATATCCATATCCAATTGAGGATAATTCTGTAAGATAGATACATGCACATTGCAGTCAGTGAATGAATGTTAAGACAGTTTAGATATGGGTGCGTAACATAAACTGTTCATTCATTCCTCATATTACAAAAAAAGAATTTGAAGGAAGAAACAAAAACAACTGTGTTGGGACTAAAAAACTGTCTTGTGTCAAAGTGTCGTGTCCGATAGACCGATACTAATCCGATACGGTCGATACTAATCCGATACCGATTCTGATACTCATCCCAACTGTCCAATATCGACCCTTTGGGTCTACAAGAGTTACTTCACCCAGTTTGTCAAGAAAGGTAAAACTTTTTAAATTAATATCCAATATCGACCCTTTGGCCTGTGCTTGAGCAGTATCCTAACTCAAACTATCTATCCTAACTAATATATTAATATCCTACTTTAACATCTACTAACTCTCATATTCCTTCTAACATAAACTAATATCCTAATCTAAACTAACCCTTTAACTGAAACTAATATCTAAACAATGCTAATCATGAACTAACACCCTAACCTGAAAGTCCACACTGCTCAAGCACGGGCCAAAAGCCAAGTTATAAGGGAAAATGCAGGCAACTGCCTGTAGCTATAAGGCAAAACCAAATGTTGACGGTATATATACCGTCAACATTTAAAAAGTTTACTTGTCTTGACAAAATGTGTGAAGTAACTCTTATAGACCGAAAGGATACTCTATACACTCTATGTAATACGATATACCAATCTTACCTACACTTCTAGGATACTTTATACACTGTAGTAATGAATTGCCCTTACTAATGATGCTCTTAGGTAACGTATTTAACAGATGAGATTTTCATGTTGCACTTACGCATTTGTAGCTATAAACTGCTTGAGCAACAACATATAGGTATGGGAATCGTTATCGGACTATTCCTATGAGTATTGGTATCGACGATATCAGTAGTAGACTTACTAGTTAGGGTTTTGGTCAAATTCTAGTCCACAAGTTCAATTAGCCTATTGGGTTCATTTCTAGGTAATCCTATAGATATATCAGGGTATAGGCTAAGGTACACTAGGTCAAGCACATATGTATACCATATATATACAATAACATATATATATATATATATAACATAACGGCTCGTTAGGGCAACCGGGAATTGCGGATCTACAGGCGATTCTTGGATGCTGGCTTCGGCGAGGGGCTCCGCCCCCCCGGATGGTTTAACGGCGGGGGCCTCCGGCCACCCTGGCCGGCTCATGGCGGGTATCGTCGTCCCTGGGGGCGACCCGCCGGCGAACGATGCTGGAGCATCTGCAGGCGATGTGCTGGCTTCGACGGGGGGTTCCGCCCCACCTGATGGCTCAACGGCGGGGGCTTCCGGCCACCTCCGCCGATGCATGCCGCATGTCGTCGTCCATGGGAGTGTCCCACCTGCTGGAGGCGTTCCCTGCGGCGAGGAACGGTTGGCGGATTCGGCGAGGGGATCCGGCCCCCCGGGCAATGACGTCGTTCTGGATGCGGGGGGGGGAGGGGATTTGTCCCTGTCCAGAGGGGGTCTCCGCTCCGTGACGAGGTGGCTCTGAGGGTGGAACCTCCAGTAGAGGGACGGGCGGCCACGTCGCGGACCTTCCCTGCGGTGGTGGGCGGATCCGCGTCGGCGTCGACGGGTGGATTGCCGAGGGTGGATTTTTGACCAGCTATTGTTTTCGATGGACGGAAGGTGGTTGTTTTTTCTCAGTCGGATATGGAGGCCCTCACGGCGCCGTGTGGGCTAGACCTTATGGGCAAGTTTGCTCGACGGAGACTCCCGGTTGAGGCTATTAGAAAGGCCTTCGATTCGCGGGGTTTCAGGGGGTTGATTGACGTGAAGGCTATCGATGATCGACACGTTCTTATACGGCCTCAGGTAGAGAGTGACTTTCTCCGGCTGCGGTCTAAGGACTGTTGGTTCGTTGGCCGGGTTCCGATGGTGATATTCAGGTCGTCGGTGGACTTTTTGCCGTTGAGAGAGGACCCTCGGGTTCCTATCTGGGTGGCCTTCCCCGGGCTTCCCCACTGTATGTTTGATACCAATGCAGTTCTTTCCATCGCATCTGGTCTCGGCACTCCGCTCAGTACTGATCGGGCTACGGCGTCCTTTTCTAGGCCGGGGGTAGCCAGGGTTTTGGTTGAAGTGGACGTCAGCAAACCACTTCAACATGAGGTGTTCTTCCAACTGCCTGATAGTGTTCGCTCGCAGCCAGTTGTCTATGAGCGGAGCCCTCTCTACTGTGTCTCTTGTGGCCATCATGGTCACGTTGAGAGTGCTTGTGGGCGACCCCAGGTGGAGCCTTCTTCCGTGGGCGTAGCTGATAGACCGCCCATCCCCGACGGCCTCTCTCCAAGCGTAGTGCGTGAGGAGGACGGCCCGGTGGATGGCCGTGGGATTAGCAGGGGTCGTCGGAGGAGACGATCAAGGCGTGAGAAAGGGAAGGGGACACGGCAGGTGTGGAGGCGCGTCGAGGGGCGTGATGATAGCATGGGGACCACGCAGCCCGGATTGCGTGGGAGAGATGATAATCGCGCGAATTCTGTTCCTCCATCCTGGCACGTGGGGGAGTCATCTTCGGGCCAGCTGGCTTTATGGTCGGATGACGGGCGGCCCATGATGGAGGGACGCAGCGCTCCAGGCTCTAGCTTGAATGGGCAGATGGGCCCTGAGCGGGGTATTGGTCCTATCGTTTTATCGGATCTTCCTATTATTATTCATAGCCAGCTGGGACAGGGAGTTATAGCGACTGAAGATCGCAGCTTAGTGGTGTGGGAGGAGGCGGTCACGGTCCTTTATCCGTCTGGGGTTATGACTCATCTCCGGGTGATGATATGGTTTCACTGCCCGAGGTTAGACCTTCCACCTCATTCTCCGAAGGACGTGAAGAAGACCGGCAGATGGTTCCATTTAAGAAGGCGGCTGGTAGGCGGAGGAAGTCGATGGCACCTCAGTCGGATCGACTTCTTCGATCACATGCTTCCCGGGTTAGGCGGGACCCCCAGAGGGTCCATGGTTAAATTTCTTATTTGGAATGTTCGGGGGACGCGAACAAAGTTACTTTATCCCGTCTCAGGTCCTTGTGTCGAACCAACTCTATTCAGGTTCTTGCCATTATTGAACCCAAGGTGATATCCTCTAAGCTTCTATCTTATCAAATGAGGTTGGGTTTTGATGATAGCTTTTGTAATGATAAGGGCAATATTTGGATTTTCTGTAAGTCGGGTCTTGGGATCAATTGTCTTGACTCCTGTGATCAGGCTATCACGGTGCAGCTTTCTCTGAGCTATTTTTCGGTTCCGGTGCGGTTGTCGATTGTTCATGGTGCAGGGACACGACAGGGGAGGAGGAGTCTGTGGAGGCACCTTCTGGACGTCCAAGCCAGGGACATTGCCTTGCCCTGGGCGGTGGGCGGGGACTTCAATATCATTGCTTCTCCGGATGAGAAATTTGGAGGTCGACCTCCTGACACGAGGGCTATAGCGGACTTCCTCGACTTTCAGTTGGCTGCCGGGATCTCCGATGTTGGTTTCAGAGGTAGCATTTATACTTGGGTGAACGGGCAGACGGGGCTTGATCGTCAGGGATCCCGCCTTGATAGGCTACTCGTGACGGGTAGTTGGCTGGATGGAGTCCAGGTTTCTTGCGAGCATCTTAATCGGGCAGAATCTGATCATTCTCCTCTTTTGATATCCTGCCAGCTAGCTTCTTACCCTCTGCGTAGAGGCTTCCATTTTCTTGACTTTTGGACTTCTCATCCAGACTTTCTTACGATTGTGGCTCGGGCGTGGAATTCATGCTGGCATTATGATGTGCTTGAGCGGTTGGGCATGCGCTTGAGGACGATGGGGCATGTTCTGGCTGGATGGAGCAGAGCTACTTTCGGAGACGTTTTTCAGGAGGTCCGTCAGGCCGAGGACGCTGCCTTGGCAGCGGAGCAGGATTATGAGCATCATCCTTCGGAGAGGGGGAGGGCTTCCTGGATGGAGGCCGTTTCCAGATTGAAGCAAAAGGTCCAGGTTGAGGAGTCTTTCTGGAAACAAAAAGCCAGATTGAGATAGGACCTAGAAGGAGATAAGAATACTCGTTTTTTCCATGAGTGCACCAGGAGCAGGCAAAGAAAGGCGGATATTCAGAAAATTATTCGGGCTGATGGATCAGAAACTGGGTCTACTGCGGAGGGAGCGACGGAGGCGTCTTTATTCTTCTCGAAGCTGTTTAGAGCTGAGCCTATTTCAGATGAGGATGCCTTCCTCGATGTCATCCCTAGCATCATTTCTATGTAGGACAATTCTGATCTTGTTCGCTATCTTGACAGAGCGGAGCTGTTGGAGATTGTTCGGGGGATGGACCCGGCTAGTGGCGCCGGACCGGATGGCTTTTCTGGGAGATTATTCTCAGTTTGTTGGGATATTATTGCTGCTGATGTGGAGGAAGCCGTTGGTTCGTTTTTCTTGGGTACACGCCTTCCGATCTCCGTATCGGATACCTTCTTATTTCTTATCCCCAAAGTCGAGCACCCGAGGAACCTTTCTGATTTTCGCCCTATTAGCCTTTGCAATTTCTGTAACAAAATTATTTCCAAGATTATTGCTTGCAGGTTGCGGGAATATCTTCCCAAAATCATTTCTCCAGAGCAAAGTGCTTTTGTTAAGGGGAGAGAGATTGCGGACAATATCATTATTGCTTAGGATATGGTGGCTTCTATGAGGGAACCCAACCATGGTGGAAATGTTGCTATTAAGCTGGACATGCAGAAGGCCTATGACAGAGTCAATTGGCATTTCCTCCTGCGGGTTCTTCGGAGATTTGGTTTTAATGAGGTCTTCTGTGATCTTATTTATCGTCTCCTGGCGGATACCCGGTATGCGGTTCTACTTAATGGTGCTCCTACTGCTTTTTTCTCGGTGTCGAGAGGGATCCGGCAGGGGGACCCTCTCTCCTCGGCTCTCTTCATTATTGCTGCGGAGGTACTCTCTCGGAACCTCAAGCTTCTTCAAGATTCAAATAGGAGATCTTCATTTCACACTCCGATTGGGGGACTGCGTATCTCGCACTTGGCTTATGCGGATGAAGTTCTTATTTTCACTTCGGGGGATATTGCTGGATTGCGTGCTCTCCAGCAAGTATTGCATAGCTATGAGGCTGTTTCTGGACAGAAGATTAATTATTCCAAATCTGCCTTCTATACTGCGACACCATTGGGTGAGGATCGTGCTCGGACTATTTCTACTCTATTCGGATTTACTACCGGTACTTTGCCATTTTCTTATTTGGGTTGCCCGTTAACATGCGGGAGAAGGAATGCGGGGATGTTTAGTTATTTGCTGGATAAAATTCGTTCGAAGCTGACGGGTTGGCAGAACAAGATTCTTTCTCCTGGGGGTAAGTTGGTCCTTATTAAGAATGTACTTTCATCTATCCCTATGTATACATTGGCTGCATGTTGTCCTCCCCGGGCCGTTCTCAGGACGATTGAGAGGATGTTTGCGGCTTTCTTCTGGGGTAGCAAGGATGGGGTGGCTAAGAGGAGTTGGCTGGCGTGGCGGTTCGTTACTCGGACTAAGTCAGAAGGGGGCCTCGGGATCAAGTGCCTGAATGATATTATGGATGCCTTTTCTATGAAGCTTTGGTGGAAGTTGAGGCATGGGAAGGGCCTTTGGGTGGAGCTTCTTAAATCAAAATATTTTTGTAAGCGTCATCCATGTGATGCGTTTATGACTTCCAAGTGCTCTCATATTTGGCGACGAATTTTGCGGGGGAGGAAATTGGCGGAACCATATATCTCGTTTAGACTTGGGCGTGGTGAGGGCTCAGCGAGGTGCGAAGCTTGGATTCCGGAGGGTCCTCGGTTGGATAGTATTGCTAGTCCATCGGCTGAGGGAGTGACTTCGGGGACCAGGCGCGGAACGGGGAGACGGACTCGGGTGCGGAGTCGAACACAGGCGAGGGAGTCTCCTGCTTACGACCGGACGAGTTTGGGCACTGGGGAGCTTCGGAGGTCGGCTAGATTGGCCGGAAGAAGGGTGGTTCTTCCCCAACGTACGGTGACTGTTCGGGCTCTTTCGGATAGGGGAAGGAAGATCAAAGATTCTAGGACGAGAAATTCTGATAATGGTGGTCCGGTTATCCGTTCTTTTTGGACAGCCACTGGATGGGATCTGTCTTTATTTTTTGGAGCAGTTTGGAGTAGAGGCAGTGGGACGGCTCAGAGAGGCAAATCTGACTTGTACTTCGGCTCCTGATTCACTGGTTTGGGGTGAGCGGAAAGGTTCTTTCACGCTGGCTACGGCTTGGAGATGTTGTCGGATCTCTCACCCTATATCATCACTTTTTTCTAATATATGGGGCAAGTGTATTCCGGCGAAGTGGGGCATTCTGATGTGGCGGGTCTGTCACAACCGGCTTCCTACTGATGACATTATTCAGAAGATTGGCTTCCATCTGGCTTCCAGGTGTCATTGCTGTCAGGTTGGGCATGGGGAGACCCTTCAGCATATATTTTTCCACGGGGATCTTGCTATGACTGTTTGGTCTGCTTTTCGGGTTTTCTTCAAGGCACGGATGCATAGTGACTTTCTTGTCTTTCTTCAAAGGTGGTGGCGGGGTCAGGACAGTCATCATCGGAGATCATTGGCTGGTACGATCATTTGGGTGCTTTGGAAGAACAGGAACAAGCATCGATACGAGGGGCGTGGTGCTGGGTCGGACTTCTTGGTTCGGGAGGTGAAGCGACAGTTTCGGAAGTCGCTTTCGAGTTGTCGTCATCTTCCGACTATTCCTCATTGGGCTTTAGAGTAGTGTTTTTATTCTATTTTCTTTCTTTGTCTCTGTTACCATGAGGTTGGATGTACTCATTACCCTCTTTTATCAATAAAGGTAACGGTTTAAAAAATATATATATATATCCTCTCAATAAATATATATATATATATATATATATATATATATATATATATATATATATATATATCCTCTCAAATCCAAATATAGCAAGCCCCTATATATCATAACCTTACCCCACATGAATCTCATGCATATATAATCTCAGCTATATATCATTACTCTACATATATGAACTAAATATACCAAGCGAACACATTTCTATTTCACATACATATATCCAAGGAAACTGAGTATACAACCAACAACTTCTAAACATTCAATTTAACTCAAACCCCCAACTCAACTCACAGTCAACAAACTAAACCCAACCTTGTATCTCAGAAATTCCAAACCCAATCTCAGGAAAACATGAGATTGTATTTCAACTGCCAAACCCCACAACCTAAATAAAACCCAAAACATGTCAAGAGGGGTCGTATGTGTTTGTGTGTATACAAATGTGTCCAAGGGTTGTGTCAGTGTCCAAACGACTGCACAGACAGTGGGTGTGTGCGGGGTGGAGGAGGAGGAGGAGGAGGAGGAGGGAGAAGAGTTAATTAGGTTAGGGTTTACCTGAGCTCGAGGAGGAGCTCGACGGGGGAGGGGTAGGGGTCGCCGGAGGGGGAGGGAGTTGCCGGAGGGGTAGGGGTCGCCGGAGTGGGAGGGAGTCGCCGGGGGGGGGGGGGGGAGTCGCCGGGGGGGGGGGGGGGAAGGGGAGCTCGAGTAAAAATTGGAATTTTCGAGTGAGGGGGAAAAAATGAAACGCTGTGCCCTAAGTAAAAATGTTAGCAACGTCAAGAGCGGCCGTCGCTAACCGTCGCAAAATTTTAATAGATGACAACATATTTTAATAATATGTCGCTGAACGTCGCTATTCAGCGACGTAATTTAACTTCTGTCGCTGAACGTCGCAAGTCAGCGACGTTTTGCGATGTTTATATAAAGGAGTCGCTATATTCCATAGTTAGCGATGGCATTTTATGTCGTCGCTAAATTACGTCGCTAATAGATCATATTTTAGTAGTGCTGCGAGTCCAGACTAGGGGCAAGGGTTAAAAGTTGTTCAAACCTTCGAGTCCACACTAGGGGCGGGGGTTTGAGTATCCGATTGGTTATCCATTGACATCGTGATATTGTGTTCTCTTATTCTTCTCCAGTAGTTTGTTTATGCGTAGTGGTTCTCCCAGTCGTGTATAGTCGTGTTTTCGTGTAGTTTGGTCTTTTCCTGTTTATATCTTGTATTTATTTTAGTGCATGATAAACTGTTAGATAGGCATGTTTTTATGTATCTTGCTATCCCTTGAGAACCTGATGATCTCTTCAGGTTTAACGATTGCATGGAGTTAGTTAGCAGAGCAGGATGGTAGATAATTATGCTACACTTGCAGGATTCAGGTATTGATATTTCGTTTATTGTCTTCTCGTGCTTTCATTCCTTATCATGAGATATCCTGCTTGTTAGCCTAGTTTATAGACTCATATTATTTTCCCTTGGAGTCTTATCGGACATATATGCTAGTGGGCTGCAGACCATGATCCATAGTGTTCATTCGTGTTCATATTACTCTTGTGGATTTGAGATATAGTTTTACCTTGCCATGATTTGGCAGTTTACCATGCTCTTGGCAGCATTTACGTATTCGAGTCGGGCTGGAGTCCGCTTGATACGTAGCTGGCTTGCTCACGCGCTCGTATCCCAAAAAGCGGATGTAGGTCGTGACATCTTTTGGGTATGACTTGCGATCTGCTACTAATGTGATAAGCCACAATTGATGGTAAGTTTGGCGTCCTTCAGTTATTGGGCTAGCAAATTCGTACGGGGAGGACGCCGGGTTATCTAGTTTGACGAAAGAAAAGAAAAGAAAAGAAAAACAAGTTAGTCCATTTCGGCACGAATACGCCAAGGACCTTCATATATTTAAGGAACGGTGGACCAAAATTGCAGGAACAATAGATCCTGCACAGAGCACTTATAACATGACAGGGAAGGAATGAGGCATATTCACCTTACGTCGGTGCAAGGGCGAATACGTTAGTGTTGGTAAGAAGTCACAAAATAACACGAGATTGCTATTGGTTGCCTGCTTACTTATGTAAATCCAAATAACATGATTTCCATGATAACATTCTTACTACTTTCGAATATGCCATGAAATAGATCCTAAGGAGAACATAAAAATATAACTAAATTGTATACTGCATGAATCAATTACATAACAATTGTCGGTTTATTTAAGTGGGTCTTTGATCAGTACAGCGAGGACGAAAGTGCTAATCTCCCACTAGTCTGCTAGCAGGTTCAGGGAATCGTCTGCTTGAAGCTTCGCTTGATCGCGTTAAGGCATGGAATGCCGTAGCGTTTGAAGCGTGCGATCGCAGTGACGCTCGAACTTGTAACCGGATTGATGCGACCGAGATATAGAAGACATGACGTATGTAATAGTGAAATCCTTTATGGGCAAGAGAGAACTTGAGTGTTGTAGCCAATCTGGCAATTTTAGTTGGGCTATTGAAAGCCTTTGTAACGTCAGTTCATTGATTGAATAAAAGAGAATTATTTTGTATGCTCTATTTTCTTCCGTTGCTAATATCAAATCAAAGATAACCATCTGAGAACTTGTCATCTTGTTTTGTACGAGTGCAACTCCAGACTCATATGATATCACACCCCAGCGAGGACGATGATTCGGATAAATCGATGCAAGGACGAGCGATTTTCTGGGTCAGGGCATGACACTGAGTACTGGAGTAATATTACACAATTAAGCACAACAAGACCATGTGGCAGACACCCTTCTAATAGCTACCTACAAAGATAGTATTGTCGGTTTAGTTATTGTAAACTCAATGATCTGTGTTTGGCATAAGATGAAAGCATTTAAGAAACAAAATCAAAAAAAAAGCATAAGTATTTTTCAAGTTTACTATGTATTTAATGATAAATGTAGGAGTAAAATGATGCCGAGTGTTGGCAAACATATAGAAAATATACTCTAATTTATACATAGTGTCATACCATCCAATAACCTAGCATCAAAAGGATCACAGGTTCCCTACCTTTCCCTTCCCCTTTTCAGCCTATAGAAAGCCAAAAGATTGAGTTATTTAGTGTTATAGGCCCAGAGTCCAGTAGTCCAACTTTTGGAGAACTCATCTAACTTTTGTTTATTACTTCTTTTAAAAAAAATACCCCATAATGGCTAGTAATGACAAATGACTTGAATAATATTAAGATGCATAAAAGTTATAAGTTTACACTTTACAACTTTGAAAATGATAATCGTTATGTTGTGTCAGCAAATAAACTTATTGACAACAATGTTGTTTTCGGCAAGGTGTCGACTTTGTTTTCATAATACTTCTTTCTTATTCTCTCAATTTTTCTTATTTTTTAAACTGATCATCAAGGAGTCATTGGCCACTATCACTAGATAACAATAATAATTTTAAACTTGTTTGCGTTGATTTATTTTTAAACTTGATTTACAGTAGTTAGCATTTATGTAAGTTATTGTAATAAAAAGAACCTGAGCCTAGTGTATGCCACAACTTTGTAACTGAAAGTTCAAAAGTGGGTTCATGTCATTTCCTGTTTAATGCTTAAATTTTAGTAGGATGACAAGCCAGATGATTTTAATTACTTATCTAGCTCATTGAATTTTGCGAAAATAGCACCCAAATATTTGATATTGGTTTGAATTCTTGTAGAGAAACATTATGGTTTTAATTCTTTTGGTTTTAATTCTTATAGTGAAACATTCTGTACCTGATTGTTATATTCAAGAGATCTTCTCATTTAATAGTTGTTGTATGTTTTGATTTTGGATTAGATAAAAAAGGTTTGATCTTTCTTCTTGCTTAATGTGTGTTTGTTATCATGAAGTTGAAAACTCTATGACCTATTTCTTTATATATTTATTGAATTAGATTACATGCTACCTGGGTCTATTTAACATGTGAAATTCTAATGTTTTTTTCTCTTGTAGTGAGTTGTTTAGGATAATTTTTCCTTTAGTATGTAGTCATTGTAGTGTTTGTTTCCTAATACAAGTTTGATGTTATGTTATGTTTTAGGTCACAGAGCTCATCAAAGATCGTCCATCTTGGTATCGTGTCTGTCACTCCCTTGATGTGCTTACCGTCATCCCTACTGAAAATGTTGGGAATATTGAGCTCATATACATATAGGTTTGTGTTCTTTTGTGCTATAGTGTGTAGTTTGCATTGGTTTATTGGATTTGCTCTCTATCTTGTTTTGTTGAAGATCCTTTCACTTTCTCAGACACTCTGATATGCTTCAGCTCTAGAAGATGGCAGCCTCTTGGAATGGAATTATTCTATTCGTCCTATTAATGTGTTGTTACATATTATTTTAAGATTGGTCTGATTGTGCTTATCAGACTTATATTTTAAGGCTTTTAAAGTAGCATAATACACTTCAAAGAGTAAATGATCAAACAATCTAAGGATTTATTACTACAAGTTTGTTGAAAATATATGTTGTCTTCTCATTGGCTTCTTCCTAACTTTCTGCCTTAGTCTTAATGAAGTAAGTGAACTAGGGGCTTAATTTTGTCTGTTGACTTTGATATTTTGTCGATATGCTAGGGTGAACATTTGCTTTATATTCACTGATAGGTAAAAATTCAAAAGCTAGTCTTCTCCCAAACCAATTACCTTCTGATGCTTGTATATCACATTTTTGGCTCAAAGTGCCATAACCAGAGCTGGAAAGGTCTTTGAAAATTTAAGGAGGGTCTTGAAGCCTCGTTGATATTGAAAAAGCTGCTTCTTATCTTGGTTCTTTTCGGGCCTTGTTGTATTGAATTCTTACTACCGGTCTTCAGGGATATGAGGAGGTCCAGTCTTGTTTCCTTCCAACCTAGTTCTGATGGTAATTTACTATTAATTAGTTGGTACTCAATTATCATCTATTGTCCTTTGTGGCATAAGTTAAGAAGAAATACAAAATATCTTGAAAATAACTATGCACAAGCTTATCAAGCATAAGGTGAGCACAAGTAATTATTATTTCAGTAATATGACGTGCACACACACTAACTGAACCCAATATATGATCAATACCCAACATCCAATGATAAACAATCAGACCATAAACAAACAACAACCAGATAGTTGGAAATGTACGACATACCTAATACTAACCAGAATGATCCAAATATGAGATAGATGTAATACCATTCTATCATAAGATCCAAGCCAACGAGTTTAAAGAAGATACAGGTTAAAAAGAACATAAGATAGTTACTACAATCCACAGGATTGATAGACTAGCTGGGGGAAATTATTTAACGACATCAGGAATAAGCAGCTTATCATAGTGTGGGGCCAAAAATTTTTTATCACTATACTCGTCAAAGAGAACCCAATTCTACACTGACGCATATAAATTTTTCTTGGTCAATATATAAACTGATATAGATGAGTGTTACATGAAATCCAATTGCCTGAGGTGACTATAGGTCATAAGGCAACTAAGTTACTACCTGTCAAGAGATGCATTTTTATTTCTGTCATTATCGAGTGATACTTCTCCAACTTCATATGCTTGCTTTATATTTTGCCTACCAAGAGTTATTATTGTGTCATGATCGACATAATGTTTCAATCTGCTTTACTTTTATTTCTAACATGATTTACCTTGTGCTTTCTCTATACAAATTGATTTGCTAGAATTCTAAAGTTTGACTATCATGGTAGAGGCAACTTTGCCAATGTGGCGTTTGTCTTAATCGTTTTTCTCTTCTTCCCTATTACAAATAATTTTTTTTGCCATCTGGTGTTGCAGTTCTATCTACTGTATTATTTATAAAATGCGGACAACAATGGCCTATATTTCTATTGCGATATATATATATTTCATGGCTACTAAGGCTATCAAAATGATTGTGCAATAGATGACCCTTTTATTGAATTATTTCAAACTCTGCATGCACTGTTTGTTTCTTGACTTCTTCTACTATTTGTCACATAAAACTTATGGTCACCACCGCCCTTTCTCTCCCCCCTCTTCAGTATTGTGTTATTTTGACAGGTAGATAGTTTTTTGTGGTTATTTTTCTAGTTGAAATTAAAATAGCTTATGTGGTGACTTTTCTTGGTGAAACTAGAATTAACCAAAATCCACATAAAACTACAACTCTTAGACCAACATATTTAGCACAACACTGCAGGAAACACCAGTTTTTTAGGCCACAAATATATTAACCAAAGTCCACATTTAATTATTCATTCCTCAATCACATTCTATCCCGCTTTTCCTATCTTCAGTAAAAGCCTATGTTGCAGACACTAATACTACACTACATCTACATGACATGGACACTACTTTGATTTAGGCATGTCCTAGTGTACTTTGGAGAATTCTCTGTCACACACACACACATTGCATGTGCAAAATTTTGCTCCTATTATTATGTGTATATGTATAGGAAATTGATATATTGTTAATGGGCATTTGGTATATTGTAGGCCTTTTTTGGTTCGATATAATAGCATGTTTATTATAGGCCTTTTTGGATCTATATGAAATTGATCTAAAAAAATTCCCTAGATATATTCCTTTTTTTTTCATATTTTGTTATATATACTGTAGAGTTGAGGTTCGAGCAAGGCTTCAGCCCAGATTTGTTGCATAACTGCCTAAGATTTTAGCATTGTGGTAACTGGCACTCATATTGTTCATTTTAGTGGAAATCCACCCAAGTTCGAAGTCGATCAGTTAGGAATCAGTCGGGAGTGTCGCTTTACAACTATCAGTACATGTTGGTATGTGTCCTTGCTCATTATTTTAGAAGTTTGGTGTTAGTTGTTAGACTTTCCTCCCTAATTATTTCTTTAACGACAATCATCTTGAATATCTATGAACTTTGTAATGGAAATATGAAAAAGACTTGTTTATGATCGTTCCACATATCATCAACTATAGAAGTGAATAATTCGGGTATGCCTAACATAGCAACCTTATAACATGAAGTTTATCTAGCATTACAGTACGAGAGAGCATAACCTATAGAAATTTGCAACCATACTCAATTTCAGAAGAATGCTTAATAAGAATATAAATGTAGAGAAGAACTACAAAATTTTCATTGATGAATCCATCTTCTTATAGCAGGTTCACAAACATTGTAAGTAGTAGTAAGGATGATTAGACTATATACACGGATAAATCTCAGATCTCATCCAGATTCTAGGAATGGTTTTTGAAATATTTTTTATAAATGGAGAACATGTAAAACCATGCGATGAAGAGAGATAAAACATAAACATCCTTGGAAGTTTAAACTGTTTGTGTAGGAGTTCTTTATGTTCAGTTTTCCTTAGCAGTTCTTTTCCTCTTTCATATTATTGAGGGTAATTCTTCAGGTCCATTTTCAACAGTAACAACAACAACATCGGTAGCAACGACAACAACATAAGCAACAACAATGGGAGCTTGTATTTGTATTTATATTTGTATTTGTATTTGTATTTGTAATTAATATATTTTTATTTATAAATTGTATATATATTTTTTTAAATGGAAACACAATCAACAACGTTTAAAAATTATTGTAAGATAATATTTTAACAACTTTTTAAATGTTGTAAACTTTATTTACAAAACTTCTAAATCATTGTTGATATTAACAATTACAATATAAAACATTATTTACAACGTTTTGTAAACATAATTGAATATCATATGCAATATTTTTCAAAAGTTGTATAATTTTTTTTACAATGTTTGTATACTATTGTACACATTTTATATACAAAGGATGCTAAAGTTGGTTCATGTCTTTATTTTTTTATTATGTATTTTTATCTTTATTGGGTCTAAACTGGAAAATGACATGAGTTGTAGCAGAGATGTCTTCAGTTTGTGCTGTATCGAGTCATATCAGATAATGGTTTAGTCGAGTATCAAAATTGAGTTGTTTGTGACCAATTTGGGCCAATACATGCGTGCAGATATTTTCCTCTAAATTATGCACTTAGGTGGTTAGAATAACCCTTTGTGTATTTATTTATATACTTCAGTTTCTATAGTATGTTGTTAGTATCTTACTACGTCCATTTGAGGACTCGGTTTCCTTCTGGTTTCTTGAGTTCTTTTGCGAAGTTCTCCTGATAGATTATTGGTGATATCTTTCCTTTTAGGTATCCATTCTTCCGTAGCACATTTGTTATCTATATATATTATGAAAAAAAATATGTATTAACTATTAGTTTAATAGGTTAATAATTATTTTTGAAATATTATAAAGGAATAAATAACCTATATATAACCTATATTATGAATAAATAACTATTATAAATAACCTAGTTTCAAAAAAACTAAATGGTTTAACCTATATATGACTTGCTAGGATGTCTTAAACCATTTAAGACTTGGGAATGAAAGAGGGAAATACTTGGATTAACCTTGTCAACTGTTCAATTTGCACTATCGGTAGAAGGTTAAAGGCAAGTACATGTAGATAATTGTGCCTTCACATTAATTATTAGCATGTTCATGTTTTCTTGTTCTTTAGTAATCCGTTGATCATCCCTCTAGTTCAGTATAATTATTATATGATTTCATTACTCCAGTTATGCATGATTTTTTGTATATTTTACTAGTATCACTACTCATATCATCACTATCATAACTGTAGTCCCTTACTCATTCATATTAAGTTAACATGTATAACTAATTTTGAAAGCATGTTATAATCGGGATGAGGGAATGCATTTTTAGGTTGTGAATTGTTACTCGTATAATAGCCGTCTTGTCATACGACTTGATGTGCCGTATACCCATTACCTACTCCAATGATGGCAGTTGGTGTCCCACACATACTGATGTGTTATACATGCCCTCGTTGTCCATTACCGAACAACGTATTTTAATTTCTTTTTTAGGCAAGGGTTGCCCTATACACTACGTGGCATCTTTGGAGATCAACCTTAGAGCAATGGGTTGTTAGACTGTTAGCTAGTTTTAGAACTTATATTTCAATCTTTTAATTATCTAGTGGGTTTGTTCCTAAGTTTTTATTCAAATGTATAATTGGATATGGTATATATTCAAATATTAAAGTTATGTTTTTCCTCTTGTAATTATATTGTTATAATGTAAATGGGCAAAGAGCTAGTATGTTATGATCAAAATAGTGAGCATATATTGTAATTGAGACATATGCATCGTACTACTGTCCGTGCTATAGTGTGTAATGCCCCGCTCCGCACGGTGCATTATGCTGAGTCGTTGACTCGAAGAGTTGCGTTGACCCGATTACGTATCGTTGCGAATCGTGTTGAGTTGTCCCGAGGAATGCATCAAACTAAGTCGATGCGAAGAGGTGCCTTGTCCCAAAGAATGCATCGAGTGAATCGATGCGAAGCGTCGCGTTGCCTCGAAGGATAAGTGCGTTGAGACGGCTCGAAGATTCTAAGAAATCGAATCGACCAAGGCGCAAGTCCGAATCGATGCAAGTATTGATTTTAGTTGGTTTCATGTGCAGGTTATACGTTTACGCTGAAATGTTAGAGGTCGATCTTTTGCCTTATTCAGTAAGGGGTCTGCGAAAGCAAATCGTCGCCTTGCGACGAACGGAAGCGTTGGCACGGTAAGCCCAAATCGGACGTATAATTCAATAAGCACGAAGTGCTCGAATGGCTAAGTCAGGAGAGTCGTCCGTGCAACAAAGTTATGAAATCGATCTGCATCGGCTCGGCGAAACGACAAAGGCGTATCGACTCAAAGGTGGGAGGATTGACTTCTTTTTACTCCTTCATTCGATAAGTCAAATATATCATTGTATGCTGAGTTAACCTATCAACACCACGGGCGTGGCTCGATAGAGAGATAAACGTAGTGCGTGTCGAACACTAGATAGAACAATTGAAATGAATCGTACGACAAACGTACGAGTCGCTATGGAATATTGGGTATCGCAAAGGCGAGCGCCTCGGTGAGCAAGCCGCAAGAACATGGGATAACTGTACTCGACGAGTGCCTTAGTGCACGAACCATACCGTGCCTTCGCGCACGAGTTAGAACGGCTAGAACATTGAAAGACAATAGGCGAGCACCCTAGCGCGCAAGTCACGGACATTGAATGCTAAGTCATAGAACATCGGAATACGGTCGAAACGTGCCTACGTGCACGGGATAATAAAAGATGGCTTCGTTGCAAAAGAATACAGTTGTGGCATGAATGTGACGGAACTGTCGGATATGACATAATGCTTCGAAAGGTGTTCGGGACCTTCGGATCGTTCGGTTGATGAACATTGAGTTGAGGCATAATGCCATTGAACATTGAAACGAAGTATGAAACGTAAGAACATAGAAAGTTAACGGAAGAAATACGAGATGATAATGCGGCATGGTGCCCTTCGAAATGTTCGGGGCCTTCGGGCGTTCGATGAGAACATTCGGGCGTTGTGCCAATTGAAATAGAGATAAGAGGACTTGTTTGGTTGTATGAAAGATACGATTCGTTGCATGGTCAAATGGACTTAAAGATATAAAAGCCCGTGCATGGGTATTCCCTCGAACGCGGCGCGCCAGGGTGCTGGGACCGTTCGGCCTAGGAGGGATTCATTTTCGGTATTGTTGGTGCACTTCATTTAGAAGGGTAGCGACCTTCTGGTGAATGTGATAAGCCACTTGCTGCGATTATGTCGATGGTCTCTGATGTTGGTTAGCAACCGCACAGAGTTAACATCGTCTTATGTTTCGATTTCGATAAATATAAGTCCATTCTAGCCCGAAAAGCTAGTGACCTTCATATAGTTAAGGGCGACGGGTTTTGAAGTGCAAGATATGCATATATCCTGCATGGACGGATCCTGAATAGCGAGCACTTATAACATGACAGGGAAAACTGATAGGCGTATTCACCTTGCGTCGGTGCAAGGGCGAGTGCGTCGACTTAGTAAGAGTCGTGCCACGAATCAAACACGAGAATGCTTGCTTGCTTGCCTATTCAATTCGATAACATGCTTGCTATGATAACATGCTTTACGCTTTCGAATATGCCATGAAATTGACCCTAAGGAGAACATAGCAAGATCATAAGCTAAGTTGCATGATTCAACATAAATATTAAAATATCGGTTTGGAAAGAAGATCTTTGCTTCAGTACATGCGAGGACGAACGTACTGATCCCCCACCAGCTTCATGCAGGGTACAGGGAATGGATTGCTCGCGGCGAAGCGTTGCTTGAACGCGTTGAGGCTTGGAATGCCGAAGCGTATTGAAGCGTGCGATCGTCTTGACGCTCGGACTCGCGACAGGATTGATGCGGCCGAGATATAGAAGGCATGATGTATGGAACGGCAAAATCTTTTGTGGGCAAGAAAGAACCTGAGTGTTGTAGCCAATCTGGCAAATTCCGTTGGGCTATCGAAAGCCTTTGTAATTTGATTTCGAACATCAATAAAGAGAATCGTTTTCGTATACTCTGTTTTGCCTTTCGTTATTAACGTTCAACTCAAAGATAACCATTTGAGAACTTGTCATCTTGCCTTGCACGAGCGCAACTCCAGGCTCGTGCGGCATCACGCCCCAGCGAGGACGATGATTCGGGTGATTCTGGGTCGAGGCGTGACAAATTGGTATCAGAGCTCTAGGCTTAATTTCCTCTGGACGCTTGCTTCATTTCAGTTCTAAAAGTTGCCCACCACCAATCGAAATCACTCTTGACTCTACTCGATGCCGCACTGGATGTTCCATACAATAAGTCTAATACAAATCATGTAATTTTGCCGCGTGTTGTTTGGAAATTATATGGTGTTAGTTGGAAAAGTCGAAAAAGGTTTGTTGCTGCAAGTGCAACAAGTTGCGAGATATGAATTCGAGAATTTGTTGCCATAGATGCAACACGTCGTGAATTGTGGTTTGAGATATTCGTTGTTTACAACGAACGATACGAGAAATGTTGGTTGCATCGATACAATGATAGTCGTGGAATGTTGCTGCAGCAATTGCCACGCGTTGATTGTAAACGATGCGTTGAAAAGAAATGAAAGTTGATATGGAATGTGTCGAACGGATTCACATATCGATTTCGAATGTGCGTTTGCGATGAAAAGCGATAAGTCAATATCGAATGTGTTGAAACGGATTTGAGCATTGACTTTGAATGTCGGAAAGGAAATGTTGCACGATGTGCAATGCGTATCGAGAATAAATCGAAGCACGAGGTGCGATAAATATCAGAAATAAATCGTTGCACGATGTGCAATGCGTATTGAAAGTAAAATATTACACGTGGTGCAACGTATGTCAAAAGTAAAATTATTGCACGTGGTGCAACGCGTATCAAAGTAATCGCTGCACGAAGTGCAACGGATATCGAAAATGAAATTTTGCACAAGATGCAACGGAAGAAAACAAAAGTTATAAATCGAGAAACGAAATCGGTTCGGTTGCGCACCGAGCTTGCGTTGGCAAATGAATGCATTGGCCGAGTTGCGTCGGATTTTGATTAATCAAAGTTACGGTTGTGATCAAGCACGATCACTGCGGAAATCGTGAGTCGAAAGAGATCGTTGGTTCGTAAAGAGTACGTTGCGACGGAAGTAACTTAATTTCTGGGTGGTATATGGCATACCACCGATGCAATGAATGGCTCGATTCCGAGTGGTATATGTAATACCATTTGTGCGATAAATTGCATCGACGTATTGTGAGAATTGTGGAAGGTTTGTCCGCAACGGACGGGATAGCACCGAGACTCGATTGAGAATTTGTACGATGACATGTTGATGCAAGTGTTCTTCGATGATCGGTTAGAACGGTAAGGCGGGACTTGTAACATTGAATGATACGTCGATTGAAAATTATGTGTCGGTCGAATGACGGGAACTAGAGAAACGATTATGCCTTGAGGCAACAATCGGATCGACGGGATAGGAAACTCGAAACGTTGAAATCGAACTGCATGACTTGCGAGTTCGATGAAAATGTTGGGCGATACAAATTATAATCGAATCGCACGACTTGTGATCTCGATAGAAATGTTCGGCTAGGCGAATCGAATCGCACGACTTGCGATTTTGATAAGAATGTTGGGCGATGCGAATTGTAATCAAATCGCACGATGTGCGACTTCGGTGAAGAGTTGGTTGATGCGAGTAATCGTGCCTAAGAAATAGTTGGTTACGTTACGACGAAACTCGTTTGAGTACGACTGAACACGCGAAACTTAGAGGGCGAGATCGTATGACTTGAGGGTTCGATGTTGGATAATCGGTAACTCAGTTACGCGATCGAAGTATAGCAGGATGCGGCAGATCGGAGAACGAATCGATGCGTATGGAAAAGTTCGTTGCGAACTTGGATGTATGCGATACGAGTTAAGTTGACGTTGAAACGGATTCAAAGTTGACCCTTACGTTATCGAAATAGATACGACGTATCGAGATCGATACGTAAGGAAACGTAAACGATGTGAGAATACAAAATAGAGTGTGCCTCGTGCTATGGAATTTTGTAAGTAACGATACGAGAATGAATGAACTTGGTTGATCATAAATTTTGTGATTGATCAAAGACGAGACTGTAAGTCATCGACGATTGCTCGATGCGTATAGCATCTCGTGTGTCGACTCGCGAATAAGATAGACTCGAACTCGATACGAGTAGATGTTTCGTGAATTGCGGAATCATCGACGATAGTGTACGACTTTACTCGGAGGATAGCTGCGCATCAGTTGCGCCGATAGAAATGGTTATGTACGGATTTGGGTAGTCGCATAGAAATCGTCGGAACGTGATTTGGCTCCGAAATAAAATATAGCATGGTTCGTAGTAAACTGTCCTTCGGTGATGATCCACAATTATCGAGCGTAGCTTTGGGGCAGCTGACCCTAGAAGACTTGACCGCCAAATCAAATTGAATGTTGCAGACCGTAAGATGACCCATGCGATATCGCATATGAGATTGCGTCGATAACAAATACAATGTGATACATGTTGACGATAAGTCTAGGCGATCGAGAATAGTTGGAATAACTTTCGATTGAGAATGTTATAGTTAGATTTGAGTATTCGTCGGATGAATATTTGAATGGTTATGTTGGTCGATGATCAAACTAGAAATTCACCAACGAACTTGGTGATTCGGATAGGCGATTGTGAGAGTCGTGCTATGCACGAGAGAGAACGATAAGAAAATGACTTACGAGTTGTACCGTTAGACTCAGATTTACCTCGCAATTGAGCTTGCGTGAATCGAACTTATATTCGATGTTGCGAGACGGATAAGTTGGAAATTTGGCTAGTGAATTCCTACTCGTTAGGAAATTGAACGTAATGCATATCGTAAAGACCTTCATGTCAAGGCGATCGTTGTCTTGAGTACCGTCGCCTTGATGTAAACTTTTGAGTCGGATAGATTGTGGCCTCGTGCAATGTCAATTTAAATTTGCGTCGGAAGGATTTGAGCACGGTGTCTAGGTAAGTCACCTAGCGGACGTAGTCCTGAATGTTGATGCTTTTGCAAGTCAACAAAAAGAATTATGTCGAAATAGGATACGAAGTGAAACATCAGAAATCGTTGGATAGTGACGCCGAACGCAAGGCGTTGCGGAGACTCGTTGTGATCGGATGCACGACGGCTTGACGCGACGCGTAAGAATTGATAGTCCCGATGAAACATACAAAGTAAGAAATGTGATTTTTGAATCGCATCGTGTACCTTGACTTTTGTTGGCGAATCGTGTATGTATCAAGATGCATGTGCGCTAGAATTGCGAGAACAAGTAATAGAGCCAAGTCCGATCGAGAATACGAGATGACAAGTAATTGAGAATGAGAAGTTACGTGTTTGAGTTGTTTCGATATCTTACAACTGAGCTTGGCTGAAATGCATATATTGGTGAGACGCCTAAAATATGTGTATGATTCTAAACTAAGTTGTACGATCGAAACGATAGTGAGACGAGATCGTGGAACGATCTAATGAAACCCTTGGAAATTTAGTATTGGTTTCGGTTCGGGACGAACCTTGTTTTGAGTGGTATATTCTGTAATGTCCTGCTCCGCACGATGCATTATGCTGAGTCGTTGACTCGAAGAGTTGCGTTGACCCGATTACGTATCGTTGCGAATCGATACAAAATGTTGAGTTGTCCCGAGGAATGCATCAAACTAAGTCGATGCGAAGAGTTGCCTTGTCCCAAAGAATGCATCGAGTGAATCGATGCGAAGCGTCGCGTTGCCTCGAAGGATAAGTGCGTTGAGACGGCTCGAAGATTCTAAGAAATCGAATCGACCAAGGCGCAAGTCCGAATCGATGCAAGTATTGATTTTAGTTGGTTTAATGTGCAGGCTATATGTTTACGCTGAAATGTTAGAGGTCGATCTTTTGCCTTATTCAGTAAGGGGTCCGCGAAAGCAAATCGTCGCCTTGCGACGAACGGAAGCGTTGGCACGGTAAGTCCAAATCGGACGTATAATTCAATAAGCACGAAGTGCTCGAATGGCTAAGTCAGGAGAGTCGCCCGTGCAACAAAGTTATAAAATCGAGCCACATCGGCTCGGCGAAACGACAAAGGCGTATCGACTCAAAGGTGGGAGGATTGACTTCTTTTTACTCCTTCATTCGATAAGTCAAATATATCATTGTATGCTGAGTTAACCTATCAACACCACGGGCGTGGCTCGATAGAGAGATAAACGTAGTGCGTGTCGAACACTAGATAGAACAATTGAAATGAATCGTACGGCAAACGTACGAGTTGCTATGGAACATTGGGTATCGCAAAGGCGAGCGCCTCGGTGCGCAAGCCGCAAAAACATGGGATAATTGTACTCGGCGAGTGCCTTAGTGCACGAACCATACCGTGCCTTCGCGCACGAGTTAGAACGGCTAGAACATTGAAAGACAATATACGAGCGCCCTAGCGCGCAAGTCACGGACATTGAATGCTAAGTCATAGAACATCGGAATACGGTCAAAATGTGCTTACGTGCACGGGATAATAAAAGATGGCTTCGTTGCGAAAGAATACAGTTGTGGCATGAATGTGACGGAACTGTCGGATATGACATAATGTCTCGAAAGGTGTTCGGGACCTTCGGGTCGTTCGGTTGATGAACATTGAGTTGAGGCATAATGCCATTGAACATTGAAACGAAGTATGAAACGTAAGAACATAGAAAGTTAACGAAAGAAATACGAGATGATAATGCGGCATGGTAGCCTTCGAAATGTTCGGGGCCTTCGGGCGTTCGATGAGAACATTCGGGCGTTGTGCCAATTGAAATAGAGATAAGCGGACTTGTTTGGTTGTATGAAAGATACGATTCGTTGCATGGTCAAATGGACTTAAAGATATAAAAGCCCGTGCATGGGTATTCCCTCGAACGCGGTGCGCCAGGGCGCTGGGACCGTTCGGCCTAGGAGGGATTCGTTTTCGGTATTGTTGGTGCACTTCATTTAGAAGGGTAGCGACCTTCTGGTGAATGTGATAGGCCACTTGCTGCGATTATTTCGATGGTCTCTGATGTTGGTTAGCAACCGCACAGAGTTAACATCGTCTTATGTTTCGATTTCGATAAATATAAGTCCATTCTAGCCCGAAAAGCTAGTGACCTTCATATAGTTAAGGGCGACGGGTTTGGAAGTGCAAGCTATGTATATATCCTGCATGGACGGATCCTGAATAGCGAGCACTTATAACATGACAGGAAAAACTGATAGGCGTATTCACCTTGCGTCGGTGCAAGGGCGAGTGCGTCGACTTAGTAAGAGTCGCGCCACGAATCAAACACGAGAATGCTTGCTTGCTTGCCTATTCAATTCGATAACATGCTTGCTTTGATAACATGCTTTACGATTTCGAATATGCCATAAAATTGACCCTAAGGAGAACATAGCAAGATCATAAGCTAAGTTGCATGATTCAACATAAATATTAAAATGTCGGTTTGGAAAGAAGATCTTTGCTTCAGTACATGCGAGGACGAACGTACTGATCCCCCACCAGCTTCATGCAGGGTGCAGGGAATGGATTGCTCGCGGCGAAGCGTTGCTTGAACGCGTTGAGGCTTGGAATGCCGAAGCGTATTGAAGCGTGCGATCGCATTGACGCTCGGACTCGCGACAGGATTGATGCGGCCGAGATATAGAAGGCATGATGTATGGAACGACAAAATCTTTTGTGGGCAAGAGAGAACCTGAGTGTTGTAGCCAATCTGGCAAATTTCGTTGGGCTATCGAAAGCCTTTGTAATCTGATTTCGAACATCAATAAAGAGAATCGTTTTCGTATACTCTGTTTTGTCTTTCGTTATTAACGTTCAACTCAAAGATAACCATTTGAGAACTTGTCATCTTGCCTTGCACGAGCGCAACTCCAGGCTCGTGCGGCATCACGCCCCAGCGAGGACGATGATTCAGGTGATTCCGGGTCGGGGCGTGACATAGTGTAGGTTGAATTTGATCACGCACTCGTACCTAATTATTTAGGAGCGGGTCGTGACGCTATCATATGAAGAGCACCACTTGTTCTCCGTTATAACTTATTTCTCAAGTCTGAAATTTCTCCGTTATAACCTCTTCGATACTATAATCCATCCATGGCTACAAAATTGAACTCTAAAAGTTGTGTGAACATAAAGTTGTGTGAACATATATAAAAAAGAACGTCCTTCTTGACAGTAAGTTATATATATATATATATATATATATATATATATATATATATATATATATATATATATATATATATATTTATTGTATGCTTACTGATTAATTGGTATGTATCATGATGGCTTTGCCTTGATCAAGCGTCCTGAGACAAATGCATCGTACTACTGTCTGCATGCCTCAATTCCCGTAATACAAAAGTAGTATGTATCATGATGGATACTGTCCGGATGCCTCAATTCCTGTAATCCAAAAGTAGGGTGTATCATGATGGCTTACTATATAGAGAAATTTTGACTTATCCCCCACTTTGTTTACCATATTTCAAGGTGCACCACACTGTTTTACAGTAATGTATAAGTCCCCCCACTTTTAACAAAATCCGTCCATAACTAACGGAACCCACAATTTAAGACAAAAATACCCTTCCTCTGTTGTCTTCTACCACGAGACCCACCTTCCGACGCTGCCCCACCCCCAGTCGTGTGCCTCTCCGTCGCCGCCCCTCCCCCTTGTCGTGTGCCTCTCCACAGCACAGCGCGCTCCCGCCTCCACCTCTACTCGCCCTCGTCGCGTGCATCTCCACCCCCGCTGACGTTGCTGCTGCCTTCCCGCACCCCCTCCTCCCCCCCCCCTCCCGGCCGAGCTCGCCCCTGCCGCTGCAGCTTAAAATAGATAAAACAAACAAACGAACGAACAAACAAACCAACAAATCAGAGTTACTTAAAATAGCTCAAACTTCCAAGACTCTAGATCGAAGCCATGGTCCCTCTGGTACTACGCGAATGCATCAAGCTGGGCTAGCTTCCCATCCTCGTCGCAGCAGAAAGAATCCCATTCGAGGAGCTGGTCGTCCATCCCAAAGAAGTACTCCTGCCACTTGATGCTGCACTGGAGCTGGTTTCTCCTGCCTTCGCGGAGGAGCTGGAGGAGGAGGAGGAGGTGATGGAAGCGGCACCGTTGGGGTCGACGACCATCTCGTGTGGCTCGATCATGGGCACTTCGTCAGTGCAGAATGGGTCGGCCTCTGTAGGAGTAGTACACTTCACCTCCACCTCTACCTCTACCTCCCGTGGCACAACGTTCAGAGAGCCGCCGCAGCGCGCTCTACCGTCGAACTCGCCCCCGCCCCCCAGCATGCTCCCCCGCCGAGCTCGTCCCCGCCGTGCACGCGTCCGCCCCTCTCCTATCCGATGATGCTGCTGCCACCGCCTAACCGCCGCACGTGCCCCTCGCCGTGCTCGATTCCGTTGCGCGCGCCCCCGCCCCCTGTTAGCTGTCGTTGCTGCTGCCGTCGCGTGCGCCTCCGCCCCCTTTGCTGTCGACGATGACGAAGAAATTGAGGAGGAAGAAAGGAGATAGAGCGTGGCGGGGAGGCGCATGAACGACGGAAGGAAGCGACGGGTGGGTCTCGAGGTAGAAGACAATGGAACAAAGGGTATTTTGGTCAAAAAAATTAGTTCAAAGAAGTTTACCGTCAATTATAGACAGTTTCCGTCAAAAATGGGGGTTTCTTACATTATTGTAAAACAGTGGGGTGCACCTTAAAATAGGGTAAATAAAGTGGGGGGCAAGTCAAAATTTCTCTACTATATATATATATATCCTAGTGGTAGTTGTTGGAGCTGTTGCTTTAGCAAAAGCTCAATTCCTTTATTCCTATATATATATATATATATATATATATATATATATATATATATATATATATATATATATATATATATATATATATAGTTGTTGGAGCTGCTGCTTTAGCAAAAGCTCAAATCCTTTATTCTTATAGTTCCACATCGGTTGAGAGAGGGAAATGAGTAGTGCATATAATGCTTTGTTCCTCTTTGTTTCATTAAAAGCATTGTGTGGGAGCCCCATGGACCATACGCGTGCGCCACCACCGCCGTCCAGTTCGGCACACATAATGGGTGCGGATACGTGCCCACATTTGCGGGCACCAAATGCCAATCCGATTTTCTCTTCGGGTTCAGACTAAGACCATAAGGGGGCGTCTGGTACGCGGTTTTTTTTTTTATTCCCGAAAATTTTTAAGATGGGAATCTATTACCACGTTTGTTTGGCTTATAAAAAATTTAATTCCGGGAATTATAAATACCCGGGTAAATAGTTTAACCACAAAACATGTGAATTCTATCCCTAGAGAATAGGTGGGAATTTTTTTTTTTGCCCGGGAAAAAAATTGTCTAAATTTTTTTTTCTTTTTTGATCAATTTTGATTAGTTTTGGACATTTTTCTTTTTTTGTCGTTTTTATCGTTTTTTTTGTCGTTTTTACCAATTCTTTGTCTTTTAAGCGATTTTTTTGTCATTTTACCCATTTTTTGTCTTTTTTTGTCACTTTTTGATTATTTTTTGTCGTTTTTATCAATTTTTTGTCGTTTTAAGCGATATTTTTTGTCGTTTTTAACCCGTTTTTTGTCTTTTTTTTGTCACTTTTTGATTATTTGTTGTCGTTTTTTACCCAATTTTTGTCCATTTTTGTCAATTTTTGTCGTTTTAAGCGATTTTTTGTCGTTTTTGTAACTTTTTTGTTGTTTTTACCGATTTTTATTCGTTTTTGTCGCTTTATGGTCATTTTTACTGATTTTATGACGTTGTCATTTTTGTCGCTTTTACTGATTTTTTGTCGTTTTTGTCGCTTTTTGGTTATTTTTTGTAGTTTTAACCGATTTTTTTATCGTTTTAACCGATTTTTTGTCCTTTTTTGTCGTTTTTATCGATTATTTTTCATTTTTGTCGCTTTTTGGTTATTTTTTTTGTTTTAACCGATTTTTTTTGTTTTTAACCGTTTTTTTAGTCGTTTTTAACCGATTTTTTTGTCATTTTTTGTCGTTTTAACCGATTTTTCCATTTTTTTGTCGTTTTAACCGATTTTTTATCCTTTTTGTCGTTTTTATCGATTATTTTTCGTTTTTGTCGCTTTTTGGTTATTTTTTGTCGTTTTAACCGATTTTTTATTGTTTTTAACCGATTTTTTTTCGTTTTTTGTCGCTTTTTTGGTTATTTTTTTTTATTGTTTTAACCGATTTTTTGTCATTTTTTTCGTTTTAACCAATTTTTTGTTGTTTTTTGTCGTTTTTGCCGCATTTTGATTTTTTTTGTCGTTTTTACCGATTTTATGTTGTTTTTGTCGTGTTTTGGTTATTTTTGTCGTTTTTACCCTTTTTTTGTTATTTTTTGTCGTTTATACATTTTTTGTCATTTTTTGGTCATTTTTGTCGTTTTAACCGATTTTTGTCGTTTTTCATCGTTTTTGTCGTTTTTCATCGTTTTTGTCGTTTTTTTGTTATTTTGTCGTTATTTTTACCGAATTTTTGTCGTTTTATCCCTTTTTTTATATTTCTTCATTTTTTTCGTTATTATTATTTTTTATTTTTTTCCTGAGAATATTTATATTGTCACCAAACATGGGAATGTAATTTTTCAGGAAATTTAATTCCTTGGAATTTGATTCCCGGGAATATAGAATTTCCGGCTATATAGTATTCCGCATACCAAACGCCCCCTAAATATCTTTTTTGACGGTTACAAATCATTTGATTCTGTAACGTTTGGATACTGAATACTGTCCAGATTCAATGAACCGCATATTTTTCATGTGCTGATAACGTCTTGTAACGTTTGATTTTAACTACCTGATTAAATTATTTTAATTCTCCTACCGTTGCACAGCCTCTATATACATCCTGGGTTTTCTCTTCTCTGAGCACACTGAAAATTACTACGTTAAACCTCTCCCAAAAATCTCTCTTCCCGGAACTCTTCTGTTCTTCATTTGTTGCTCTGGGCAGAACTAAGTCGAGAGTCATTCTCTCTAAGTCGCATGCGGCAAAGAGATTCCGGTGGAGTGAAAATTTTACCACTAGGAGCATTCAGATAAAGTCTGCACATAGACCCGAATTAACTCTTAGAACAGTGCTACGTGAGCGACTTTTTCGGTAGCCGGTAACCTTTAATTTAAATTTTATTTCATTGCAGATTTTAAGAAAGAAAAGTGAAAAAAATCCAAAAATAGTGATGAGGCATGCGGCTCGAGTGAGAACGATTCCGAAACTAATTACCATTTCCAATATAAAGTGATATTATATATGTAAACAAGGTAAATCTTCCATTGATCTCGTCTACATGCATACATAAAACATTACAGGACGCTTGATCAACGCAAAGCCATCGTGATACATACCAATTAATCAGTAAGCATACACGAAAATTATAATATATATATATATATATATATATATATATATATATATATATATATATATATATATATGGTAAAAATATATATATATATATATATATATATATATATGGTAAATCTTCCATTGATCTCGTCTATATGCATACAAAAAACATTACAGGACGGTTGATCAAGGCAAAGCCATCATGGTACATACGGATTAATTAGTAAGCATACACGATTACTACTTGACGTCTGGGTGGCGGACTACAGATGAGCATGATTATAGAGGCAACTGCAAAGGCGACAACCAGTGTGACAAAGAATCTGTTGATTACCATTAGAACGAAAGTGACCACGATCACCGCTGTAAGGAGCTCCAGAAAGTTATCAGCTTCTTCAGTACTACACCTCATCTTCTTCCAGATCAGAAACATGGATTGGATGAAGCTTCACACACTTAAATAGGAGTGATCAGGAATACAAGAATGATACTGATCGAGTTTCTATCATCCCGGTATAGATAAATCTAGTTTGTTCACTAAGACTCCTTCTGGAGGCTTCCCATGCATGTCCACATCATGGTATATCCAAATAATTGATTATTTTTTAAGGTAGGCATCAGAATTCTTCACTGATGACGTAGAGATAGACATGGTATTAATTGGTGCAGCAATTTAATTTGTTTGTTTGTTTGAAACCTCTGCCACATACATATGCCTTCCATCTTACGGACTCCCTCCATTTGATGATAAAATCTTTACTATATTTGTGTGTGTGTGACGTCACATGTATGAATCTGAATTGTATTAGATTGATTTAAAGTAAGGAAAGTATTAGCTCAGTCGGTCAATCCTCTCAAGCGCATCTTTCCATGTCTTATTTATCACCTTCATATTTCTTCATATTTCTTCATATTTGTATGTCTTTTCTTGAAAATGTAATACAATTTGGTCCTAATTAATTTCAAGTCTTAATTTCTATATGTTTTCCTATTTTAACTTGGTCTATATATGTAATTGCTAAGTTAGGCTATATTACAAAAAGGAGTGGAATTAGCGACATAAAGAAACATCGGTAATCCTATTTTTAGGAATCATTAAATAGACAACGATGTAGTCGACCACGTTAAATGGGAGTCGTCAAATAGTTTAGTCATTGAACTGTACAATGTCGCAACAACGAGGCCATTTGACATTACTATGTAGTCACTGGTACCTCGTATAGCTAGCTTAAAGGTTAACAACATATACTAAAATTGAGAAAGTCGTTAATACATTATTGACTTCCACTTTTAATTTTTCGCTGCTATATAGTAGTCGGTATGTTGTTATCAACTATGCGATAGGAGAGAGTCCCTAACTCCACTTTGTAGTGTCATAAGTCAATTACTAAATGGGAGGAAATTATTAAATGGATCCTTTCTTTCTCCATTGATAATCTTCAACATTGAAAACGATACTTTTTATTTCCCTTTTAGTTCTTGAAAAAAATAAATACATTATACCACAAAATTTAAATTTAAAATATGATATGATATGATATGATAATGTATGAAAATTTAAATTTGAATCTATTTTAATGATTAGATATGGACATCCCTTCATAATAAATAAATATAAAAAAAATACTAAATTTCAAAATAAATTAAAATAGTTTATGTAGTAGTTTCGTCCGAGAAATGAGGAGAACATTTGGAAGAGACAGAAAAAGATATTATGTGGAATCGGGGATATTTCTTTCAAGAAGAAAAATAAATTTGGATTAACATGTATGTTTTACATAATTTTGTTTTGTTGATTTCAACCTAGGAAACACGGACACTAGAATTATGGGTATGTCGAGTCAAACGTGATGTTAAATGAATACAAATATGACAAGGCATCATAAGAAAATTGACGAATTGATCAATCCTTACATGAATGGATTTTTAATAACCGTTTGGATTATCGCTGTCGCTGGAATTCTATTTTTCACAATTCTGGGGGGAAGTTCGATAATGAAATTCCATCGAATTTTCGAAAACATCAAAAAATCGACAATAAATCTGTTAAACTTCATGTATCTACAAAAATTCTTGACAATATTATTGGTACTCAATACTTGGTGGTGGACATGCATCGGTACATAAAATTCTTGACTTAAAACTCTCCTTATATATATATATGGCTTTATAGTAATGCAGAACAATAGTGCACAAGCACAACCTATTTTGGTATGTCTGACTGTATTTTTTTCCTATAATTTGACGATACACGACGGATTTAGGATGAGGGCATATGTCTTACATTAATAATTGCTTTGTGTAATTGTGTAGCAAAGAAATTAGTTTTTTGTGACAATCTCTAGTTGTCACTCTCCGCTCCCAAATACTTGGGTACAAGTACGTGTGAATATGTTCAGCCTGCATTACAGCTTCAACGATAATATGCGATCTATAAGTTCAATGATCATATCCATGTAGGTCATTCTCACCCCAACCATCAACAAGATATATCACAATATCACTATTCTAACTCATCTTGAAATATATATGATATGACAAGAACAAGAATGATATAATCTAATGGTCTTTAGAATAAATGATCATCAAATGTCTCAAACTATGTTCCAGCAATAAATATCAAGTGAAAAAAATTAAGTGCTAAAGAAAAAAGACCCAGCTATAAATAATTGCATGAGAACTAAAAGAATTAAACAACTACGAACATATACATTATCTACATCTAAGTTTGGATCGACAGAAACTATAATGTCTCGATTCAGTAGAACCGGTCGTCCTCGTATGGGCATGATGTCATACGAGCATTAAGTTGCACTCGCACATGGAAAGCAACAAAATGATCTATTGAATAGCGAAGTAACAGAGTTGTCACAAAGAACTCCCAATTAGGAAATTTGAGTCGACACACGATGTATAAAAATGAGTCTCTTTATTGATATTAAAAAAAGGTTACAATAGCTCAAAGCTAATGTTACAATCACTCAATTACTCAGTCTCTCACACACACACACACTCGTTGTCTATCTCTATACAATAGTCATGCCCTGAGGCTTACAACTTGGTAATGAATACAATACATGATGTCCATACATTATGTTTCGTAACGAGTGAAGACTTCAACGCATACGCACGCCTCGAATCGCAAAGAAACTCCACGCCTTGGTGATGCCAAAGCGAGCTCTGCACTGAACGTGTTATTTCCTGCATCCTGCAAACAATCTGGTAGGGTATCAGTATATAGAATGCACTGGTGGAGAGGTCTCTTGCCTACCCTACAAAACAAGCACGTTCAATTATGAGAGGCACATTATTATTATTACGTGGTCTTTCAAATATTGACTTAGGATTAGTTTTGTGGCATTATACTAGCAAGGCCTGCTCGTGTCTCAAAACCATAAATGTGCCATGCAACAGACTGAAACTTACCTATACTTACCATCTATACTTTCCTGTTTCAATACAAATGATACCATACTCATAAATCACCATAGTTCCGTACAACTCAATATAAACCATAAGAATGATGTCATGAAACCTGTCTCTGTAGAAGATGATTGTTAGACTCAAAATGTGTAGCATGTCGCGCCTCTATTTCCTTACTCAACTAACAACCTGAATTTGGGTAGCCGCTAACATGTCGACTTAGCCTGTATGAGGGTCACTGGTATGACAAGTCATATGTAGACAATATCATGGTGTAGACGGAGATCCTTTCAGCCAGGGTATCGAGCCCCCTGAAAGTTCCCAAATTACCAGGTGCTTTAACCAACTCAACCATATCATATTTTTTTCCTAGGCCGAACCGATCCCGTAGTCCTGGGTTGTCGTTCGAGGAAACAAGCGCCCTCGTGCAAGTTTTCTAATGACCATGCAAGTCTCTACTCGAACTTAACATACTATTTAAGCCATTTATCATCTAAAAACTTCCATCTCTATGCAGCTCCCAGTATAGGGATTGCCTCGACGACCAATGGTCCCGAAACTTATATGTTTTACCTTCAAACTCATAAACGACAATTTGATAGCCTTCCTGCTAACTGAATGAACTATATTCTACGAAGTACCTCAAATAGTGTCATACTCTATATAATAAGCATTGCCACCGTGTGCACGTATATACTATAACAGCAAAACGATAATCTATGTGACAGCATGAAAACTCTATTTTGCATATGACATGAAACATAGGGCGAGTGCTAAATTGAAAACACGATGTGAAATATTATATATCAATTAGCGATATTTCCATGTTCTATATAATGTGATACAGTATGGGATTATTCCCTTAGCTATGTTAATTTATTTTTTATTAGCGTGCATCAAGTTACTGACCGACGAAACAAGCACGTGACATCCATTTTATTAAATTTGAAGGAAAGGTAAAGACGAGTTCATCGAAGCCACCTACCTGAATGAGGACTTGCCTCGATCGAGCGAGACTTCGTACATGTTACTACATAACCAAGTTTGAACATTGTTTTGTCAATGATTTGTTGAACTGAGCGAAGCAGGGCACTACATTATACATTACTCAGAAATTTTTTTTTCCTCGAAACCGTTTGAGTACAATCTCATCAACTATATCACTATATACTCAACTTGAATTCACATGGCATAATAATAAAGATCTTTCAAACGCAACTTCCTATTTGTTTCCTCAATCTAAGCTGCGCTCATGTGTTAGACAATTTCATCGATCAACTATATCATTCCAAACAATCCAACTATATCCCAAAATTTAACCATCACATTCTTTACTTCACTTTGTGCTAGTACTCTCAAAATACCAGACAACTATAACTCGCCACACACAAGGGAAACTTAGGACTAGGGCAAACCCACTCAACAATATTCCTTCAATCATTCTGAATTCAAAAAAAGCAACCAGGTCGATCCTCATCATCTCCTAATAAAAATCCAGCATTACCCCTCAACCAAATCCCAGTAATCCTCAAGAATTCAAGCACGAATCATAAGCAATCTTATAGACATGACAACATTAAGGTAATTTCGATCACGCAATAATATCCAATTTTCGTCAAGTATTTTTTACTATCAACTGAAGTTATCATTTGAATCGTCTACGTTCAATCTTCCAAAAATTTACCAAACCTTTGAAACAACTAATCAGAATCTGAATATCTTATTATGCTCAACTCGATTATACTCTTCCACATACGATCTCAATTTCGGTAATATCGTTCGAATCCGACCAAGTATAAATTTGCCTTCATTATTCTTCCCATCAATCCTTACAATATCAACATCAACATCAACGTTCCAAGTACCCAGCTATGTAATAACCATGTTACCTCAAACTAGATCGATCAAAATCCAAGCCTATTCCATTTCCACGATCGAGTATGGCCAACATTGAGGAGTTCCGACGGGCCCGGAGGGCGGAGGGGCCTGCCACCGTGCTCGCCATCTGCATGACCATGCCACTGAATGTCGTCTACCTGGACTACTACTTCCATATCACAAACAACGAGTACCTCGTCGACCTCAGGGGGAAGTTTAAGAGAATCTGTCAGTACTAAATTAATCCCTAACACAGTTCGATATATATAGTCTCTTTAACATATATAATTGACTGATAATTGAAACATAAGTTTAAACCATCAATATTTCCTCCGAGCACACAATTCAAAATCACCCATCAACTCGTCATTAATATTTCATCCATCACTTTTACTTGAGTATCACTAATGAGACAAACCATCGAAATGCAATTGACCTAACTAGTCTTCTATATCATGTTTTGTTTCGATCGCAAGCCATCTATCCATCAAATAACCAATATCTATATATATAATCCAATCCAATCTAATCCTATCAATCATCAAAGCTTCTAAGAACATTTTTTTCAAGCCACAATTCTACAAGCCTAAGCACTAGGCTAACCCAACAAGCCAAAGTCAAATACTATGTGCAACCAATATCAAGATGCTTACCCCTAATCCTAAGGTCAAACCATAGTCGACAGTACAACGTTTTCTACGCATGCTCATCTCACTCTGATTTTAAAACATCGAGCATAGATTATCCTATCCGCATCAGCAACATCCAGTTCAAGCGATCCGAGTCTGTGCAGCAAAGCCATTCCTAAGGTAACTTTATTCACCATCCTCCTCAACCATAACATAGTTCAATGACATCAATCTTACAATTTTTAAAATCAAAATCCTCAATTCATTCGATAGATCCACCAATCCAAATTTATACACCTCGAATACAAAATTAAAAGTCATAACCATTGACAAGTCACAAAATTCTAAAGTCAAGTCATAAATCTTAAAAATTCGTCAATTATAACTTACCTCAAATTCCAACCCTACTAATCCTCAATCTGTGCATCTATTCATAAAATTGCAAGATTGGCTAGTATCAATTTTTGAGTCATCACAATCCTCATATCACTGATTATATAAATCCAATTCAACTGAATCATGGTCAACTTATTCATCCTCTAAATCGGTTAATATTTTTTACTTTAAATAGTCAGACTAACATCCATGCACGTACATTCCATTCATACAAACATTCGATACTATCATTCAGTCTATCATTTACAAGAAATCTAGAATTCGTTCAAATAACTACATCGACACAATTATCATTCATCGAATCAGAGTATCCTCATGTTATCTCATATCGTTCTTTGATATAACTCATTACCATCAATGATAAACATAATCAGAAGGTCTTCCTTTTGCAGCAAACTCCAAGTCGTACAATCAATGCTATCATGCAAACAGAATATATGATCAGCTCCTCTACATTCAAGATAAAATTTTCTATAGCTATCTCCCGAACTAGTTACAAAATTCTACTTATTCAAACTCAAATTCACATTCATTGTTGTCTATCTTAGGTCATAGCGCAACATAATTTTTTGATCGTATCAATCTATACTATCTACCAAGTATCGATATAGTATTTATTTATAAAAAATTTAGGATTAATTATCTATACTCTAACTCAAGTCATCGAATTATATCATCTCATATTCCTAGAGTCATTCTCGTATCTTCAAATCAATCTTCCAAATCGTGCGTATTTTCTTTTATTCCAATTCGAAACTAAATTCCATTTAGTTTTAAGCCAACTTCTTCTCATATATGATCTATATCGATTCCTCGACTGAGTCATCTGTTCCATTATTCATTAACTTTTCCTTAATCATTGTATCTACTCTATCATTCTTAATACCATAACCATGGCAATACAAATCTAATACACGTTATTCTGGTCTATCTGAACCAATGTCATATGAGATATCTAAAATTACAACTGACTCTGTAATACTCATCCTAAGGCTATGCACTATCACGTTGCTTGCTGATTGACTCCTTAGTAATCCAAATCCTCAATTGATCGAACATTCCTAAGGCTATCCCATACACCACTCAAGGATCAAGTCACTCGACAAAGCTTTGTAACTGATTTCAAATCACAATCGATCGCTTGAATATTCGATCGATCCATCCCTCAAAGTCTAAGCATGTTCCATCTATATTCTCGTCGATGATATAATTTTATGATGACACCTCTATCGATAACTATCCACATCCTATGAATCGAGTCCAACTTATCATCGTCTGAAACTATTCCAGTCATGCACACAACATACAAAACCAACGCAAATCTAGATAGGTAGTTCCCAACATAACTCATCTAATAGGGCCATATGTAATACTATCTCTGGTTAACAAAATACACGTGTTATATTTGAAAAATATCTAGACTTATTATATGGAACATCAAACAGAACATTGAAATAGAGCGCCAATAACATCGATTACGAATGCAACATCAGAGTTGAAAAGAATTCAATCAAAATCCAAGGATGTAAAGTCGTAGTCTGATACCATTATATCATGTCCCAATTCCATAGAACTAATCTTCCTCGTGTGGGCGTATTGTTGCATGAGGCTAAGTTACAGTCGCATAAGGAAAGCACCGAAATGGCCGATTGATTAACGAAGTAATAGAGTTGTCTCACAAAATTTCCAAGCATAAAAGTTGAATCATGTACACAAAATGACTCTCTTATTAATATTAAAAATAAAATATTACAACGACTCGATGCCAATGTTACAATCACTCAATTACTCTCTCTCACTCACTCTCTCTATACAATAATCATGCCCTGAAGCTTACAACCTGAGAACAAATATAATAGATGACATTTACATATTTTGTCCTGTATATGAGCGAAGACTTCAATGCAGACACACGCCTTGAATCACCAAGAAATTCCACGTCTTAGTGACACCCAAGCGAGCTCCGAAACAAACATGTTATTTTCTGCATCATGCAAACAATTTGGTGGGGTATCAGTAAATATAATTTATTGGTATGGAGGCCTCTCGTCCACCCTACAAAATCTATACGTGCAATTACGTAAATGCACACTATTATTACGTAGTCTTTGTAATCTTACCTTAGGATAAGTTTTATAGCATATACTAGCAAGGCCTACTCATGTCATAAAACTATAAACAAGCCACACCATAGAACAAACTTACCCATACTTACCATCCGTCCTTTCCTGTTTAAATACTTTCTTTCTTTCTTTTTGAGGTGTCATTTTTCTCGAGTTGGCAAACAACGCCAGGGGGGACACGAACCGTGCCCATCCCTAAGGGACCCCCGGTATACCTAATGGGCTTCTACAGACCTTTTCTGTTTCAATACAAAGTTCTCTACAGAAAATAAGTGTTAGACTCAAAATATGTAGCTTGTTGTACCTCCATATCCTTACTCAACTAACGACCTGCACGCAGATTGCCACTAGCATGCCGACTTAGCCTATGTGATGGTCATTGGCATAAGAAGCCATCCACGGATAATAGCTTGGTGCAGATGAAGATTCTTTCAGCCAGGTTATTGAGCCCTATGAAAGTTTTTGTGTCACGACCCGCACCCACTGTAAGGGTACGAGAACGTAACAACGCCCAGCCTACGCCGCAGTGTCGGCGGTAGAACGCTGTCCTAGGTTAATCATCTAACAATATAAAGGTACCTGTACAGTATATACACTCCGAATGGAGGTGACATAGCAATATACAGTCTCAATCATATCTAAGGCAGAATGATGAAAATAAAGATAGATAGATACTGGAATAAAAGATCCACATGATACAATCAGAAAGAGTCTAAGTGTTTACTGCCATACAAAATAGAACATCCAACTCAATACAAGTCTCAAATACTGAAAAAGAAAGAATATATACAATCAGATCTCAGAAGACAGAAATAGTAAAACCTAGACTAGGGAGCCTCAGTCTCTAAGCTAGTGGATCAGGCTAGAAATCTGGGTCACACATGTCATCTACAGCTGTCCCATAGTAAGTATCTACGCAGGCCTCATCCTCATCCTCTGTAATATTTTCAACAGGTCCAGTCAGAACAGGAGCGAGCACAAAACATCTCACGCAGTTCATAACGAGTTAGGAAATATAAAGCATACAATAGAGTAAAGTACATGAAACGCTGAAAGAAGAAGGTATATGAAAAAACAGTAGAGATTTGATAACAGTAAATATCTAAATATGATAAGTAAGAACTGTAAGGAACATGTGATTTAGAGTACAATCTGGTTATGTAAACGGGCTAGGTAAATGCAATGGTAACTCCATTGTATGTGGGTGTACAATAGACATATACAATAGTTATATAATGTTGTACAATAGGATTTGAGTACATAACCAATTCTACTCCCCCTCCCCAATCAATACACAAGGATCTACTCCAGTTACGTTATCTTATACAATAGTGTACAATGTTATACAATGGATGTACAATGTTATATAATAGTGTACAATGGTCTATCCCTGGGGCTCAGGTGATAATGAGAGTACAATATGCACAATAAGTATACAAGGATATGGGTATTCAATAAATACAATATGGAAGTGAAACGCACATCACAATATGTATTTAGTGAATACAAGGAGATAACATATCAAAAGAAGATCCATATAGTACCAATCTGTGATAACAGTCGTGTCAGCATCAAGTACAGTAATCTAGAGCAAGAATGTAAATCCATACAAGTATGAAACGGTCAGAAAATGTACTCGCCTGATAGCCTGAGTGTCTGAAGAGAATATACTGTCCGAGGAGTGGTGTCTGTCTCCTATAGAACAGTACAAGTCACTATGAGTCTGAAAATGATAATAAGATGCATTACAATGCATTCTAAATGAATCTGGGTCAATCTAGGTCAAATCTAAGTCACACCAAGCTAAACTAGGTCATACTGGGTCATACTAGGACAATCAAGGTCAAATAAGGTCATAGAAAATCAATCCAAGTCAAACCAGGTCATTCTGGGTCAAGGGTTGACTTACAGTTGACTTTTGGTCAAAAAGTCAACTCTGGTCAACTCTGGTCAACACGGAGTCAACCCTAGGTCAAACAAGTCACATGTTGACCAACTGTTGACTTTCAGTCAACTGGTCACCTCTGCTTTGATTTCGGTCAAATCTGGTCGCTTAAAGGCTAAGTTTGACTCTTGGTTGACTTTTGTTGACTTTTGGTCAAAATGGTCAACCGACGTCAAAACTAGTCTATGAGCACTGTATTTGATCATTACCAACCAAGGGAACCAAGTTCTAACTCTATCTCAGACTCCAAACTCAAACACCCTATTTCTATGTATTACCTACATTACCTTACCAAGGTAAATACCAATACCTTGTCCAATACCACTCTAACATAGGAATACTAGCCTAGGCTTCCTAGGATAGCTAGATACTATCCTATACTAATATTACCTACCAAGAAAATCTAGTATTTAGGTCATCTAAGTCATCTTAGACCACATGTCAAACACTTACCCATTACCTTACCTTGCACCATTCTCACATCTTCTAAACACTCACATACCCAAACTCCTCACTCACTAGCTCATATATATAACCACATATCTAAACTCATATAGGCTCTCCTATACAAACTCACACACACACTCAAATACAAGGCCACAAACACACACTAATCTTACACACACACACACTAATCTTAGATAGGCTAACCTATAGGCTATGCCAATCCCACATGGGCTCATGTCTTGAATAGGAATGTGGGGGTTTAAGGGGCCTGCTAATGGCTGATTTGTGGATGATGTTGGACTGTCACATGGACAGCCAACATGGTGTAAAATAGGGCTGTTAATAACAGGTTTTAGGAGAGCCATGTGGGGACAGGTTTAGACCTGTTTTGGGGCAATGCACATGGGCTGCCATGGACAAGTATGGGACTGCTAAGGGAGTGTATACCACTGCTGCTATGGGACAGGAAATTGGCTAACAAGGGTGGTTTGATGGGGAAATCAATGGACTGATACATGGGCATGTAAGGCTGGCATAGGGACTTGTTTTAGGGGATGTTTATTGGACTGCTTAATGGGGATATGGACTGAAGTTTAGACTTGCAATGGGCAGGTAAAGTGAGGGTCATGTGGACTAATTTTTGGGGACAGGTATAAGGGTGAAAAAGGGACTGATATTGAGCTACCAATGCCCTGCTACCAGGCTGAATCATTGGGGTGTATGGGACAGGTTTAAGCATGTAATAGAGACTGATTTCTACCAACAACAATTTTCTTATACACAAACACTCATATCCAATACTAATCCTATTCTCTCATTCACCCTCTCAACCAATCTCTCAAAACACTTGCCATACACATCCACACACAACCAAACATGCTCAAAACCCAAGCACAGTTAGTTCAAGTATAGGAGAACAAATCTAGGGACTTAAACCTACATTTAAACAGTAATAAATATGTTAAAATAGGTGTCCAAAATCGTATTTGAAAACTGGGAATTCAGGATACATAACACTGTTCAGAATTTGGGGTAAATTGACAATGCCTATTGAAAACTCACTAAAACACAAAATAAAAAGTTGGTAATGAAAATATATATTATATATGTGTCATACAACATAATGGTGTCCACCCAAGTGGACACGATGTGTCCAAACTGAATCAAGACACGAAACAGTGCACACAGGCACTGTTTCAGTACACACATCGTGCACGTGTGCACGCGTGTCGTGCACACGACACAAGACACAACGTGTCTCGAGGTCACTAACCTAGGTTCGCCTAGGATAGGTCCTCGTGTCTAGGTGTCTGCACTGGGTCCTAGTGTCTGCGTGTCTGACTTATAGACGCGTATCAGTGACACCCAAATCGACTGAACCTGTCAGTCTCGAATCAGTGCAGAGCCTCGTGCTCACTCGACACGACACGAGGACACGTGAGACTTGACACACGTGGTGTCAGTCATTGCCCCCTAGTGTGTGTCGAGTTTCACGTGTCCTTGTGCTGTGTCCGAAGAGAAATAGCCCCTGCACAGCAGGACACGCGCACAGTCCCCCGCGCGCGCGCGCACACGCGTGTTCACGTGTCAAATACGACACGATGCGACACAGAGACACCCTCAGTCATGAAGAATCGTGTAAGCGACAACAATTACTAATTTCCTATTCAAAAAGATTTCAAAAATAACACAAAAACTTCCTCTGTGGCATTTCCACAAACACAAAGAGCAGTACACTGATACGTGTCCAGTTTGGACACGAAAGGACACGAAAACTTAGGGTTTCCTATTCCTACTGTTAGGTTAGGTCTAAGGCTCCCTAATGATGCAAAAATCTCAGTATTCTATGGTGAGAATAGGAAGTTACCTCAAAGTATCAAAACCCCCAAAAAACTCTAAAGAGATGTGCTCCTCTTGATGGTGAAACTCCTCCAAATTGATTTGAATCTGAGAATAAATTGTAACAACAGCAAGAATACTCAGATTAAAACCTATTGCAATTTGTTTGGATTAAAAAAGGAGGAAAAATGGATTTTCTAGGGATTTTTGAAATAGGGAAAATACCTCTTTCTAAACTTGCTCCTTCCTAAAGAGGCTAGCCCTAAATTCTAAGAGATTATTTATAAGGGGGGAATCCCTAGGAGGGTTAAGTTAGCTGGACAAAATTGTTAGGGTTAGGGTTTGGGCACTTGACTAATGGGCTTTGGGCTTAGTCATAAATCAATGACTTAAAAATCACAAGCCATGACTTGTGGTCAAAATCCTTCCATTCAACTCAAAATTCCTAATTGGTTTCCCTAACTAGGGTATGGTTAACTTAACTTAACCTAGGATCTCATATCTAGTCAAGTCCAACTTAACTAGGGTTAGGTCACAAAGTCAAAACTAGTCAAAGTCAACCTAGTCAACCCTCATTCAAATAATTCCAAAATAATTTCTAAAAATTCCCAAAAATTCAAATAAATCCTAAAATGTCCAAAATATCCTTTAGGCTAAAATGTACTAATCAAATATCCTAATCACATGGCTAGGCTCTAGGTCAACAGTCTCCAAGGTTACACTAGTCAAACACCAAAATCATAAGTCATGATTTAAATAGTTTAAAAATAATTAAAAATCACCAAAAATTATATTATTAATTAAATATCATAATTAAATAAATTAAAATATAAAATTTCAAAATTATTTTTATTTTAGAAAACTGGGTGTTACAAGTCTACCCACCTTAGAAAAATTTCGTCCTCGAAATTAAAATGGCAGTAGTCCTTCTAGGTCAAACACCCCACAATCAGAGTCTCAAACATACCGTCAGATAATCATATGCGTCTGTCCAAAACCATGATACTCAGAATCTCTGTCATGCCAGTGAGCAAGGCTACGATAATCACAGAGTCCTCAATTATGGTACATACCTCTAGAATTATGGTATTTAAAATTTTCGCATTGCCGCGCGCTTGGCTGCGAAAACCTTAAATTTCCACACCCGAGAAATACGTCCATAATCCGACTATATGTCCTCACTATGCCTGCTAGCATGACCCTAGAGGATTCTAAAATCTCATAATCGAGGCAACCTAGCCCATACGATTTATCTCAGAAGAAAATTAAATTTTAATGAAACACCAGATCAAACTTATCAACAATGAAGAAACAGATAGGAATAGATGGAACTGAATTTCAAGATAGGAATTTCAGAATTGAATCAAAAGAACGGAACCTGCGACTAGATCTCCAACGGCCTGAGCATCCTCGACTGTCATGGCAAAAGCTCGCCCTGGCTGGCCTCCCCTGGCCTGCTGCTGATGCTGAACAAACCTCTGCTGCTGAGTCTGCAATAGTGGTCCCCTCTGTTGCCCTGTCGGAGCCCTAGCTCCTGGTGCTACCTGAGCCAATGGTGTCGGGTTCTTGGGACACTCTCTACACTGATGCTCCACTGATCCGCAAAGCAAACACATGCCCAGCCTCTTCCTACAGTCGTCCCACCCATGGCCTTGCTTCTTGCAAAAGTTGTACACAGTGTTCTGCTGCTGCCTGGGTGCCTACTGATACAGTACCTGTCTCTGTCCCTGATGCTGAACAGGCCTCTGTTGCAGCTGCTGAAAGTGGACCGTCGGCTGCTGATACTGCTGCTGAATCTGATACTGAACGTGCGGCCTCTTGGCCGGTCCTCCGCTGCTGCTGCCCCCAACTGAGTCTCGCCCCCTTTTGAACCTAAGCTCAAGATCATCCTCAGCAGCTAAAGCGTCCACCAGGATCTCTTCATAGGTAGCGCTGCGGGCATTCTTGGTGTAGGACTTGACCTCCTTTACCAAGCCCTTCCGGAACCTTCGGGCCTTCGTCGTCTCCGACAAGTCATCCATAAATCTGCTCAGGCGGCAGAACTCTCCTGCGTACTCCTCCACAGACTGGTTCCCCTGGACTAGGGCCTCGAACTGGGTCCCGAGGGCTCCCAGCGCTGCGTCTGGAAAGAACTTCTCCTTGAACAGCTTCTTGAATGCTGCCCAAGTCGGTCCTGCTGTACCTACCCTCGGGTCGGTCTGGTACCAGGTACGGGCCAGATCTTGCATCATGCTGGTCGCTGCCTCTATCTGGAGCCTCGTCGGGATCTCAGCCAACCTGAAAATCTCCTCCATATGCTCGATCCACTCATTGGCATACAAGATCCCCTCTGTCCCTCGGAAGTCTCTCGGGTGCATCTTCTGGAAATCTTTGATGCCCTTCTCCCGTGGCTGGTACGGCTGCGGGGCTACCGCTGGCTGAGCTATGACTCTCTCTACCGCAGTCATTGCCAGCTCAATGCCTCGTGTGAGCTCTGCTGTCTGCCCCTGCTGTTGGGTCTGCTGACCCTCCATGTACTGTCGGAAGAAGGCTAACAGCTGAACGGCGTCAACTGTCCCTGCAGGTGGCTGCTGCTGCTGAAGAAGTACATCCAGAATCACCGGACTCGGCTCATGCCTCACAGGTGGAGGGCTCCTCCGAAAGCTGCCGAAATACCTACCCCAGCTGGCATGACTGGGGCTGCGGTACCAGAGGCTGGCTACTGAGTATGAGAGGTGGCAGACCTCTCATCGGCGCCCCCCGTGGCCCTGGCGGTGCGATCTTGTCTCAACCATCCTGGAGACACAGATCAAGAAACAATTGTTGAGAATGAGTCAAAATATCAAGGAAGGACAGTTATATTCAAGGGAGACAATAAGCAGCAAAATGTAGATGTACGGAATCTGAATGAGAGTTTTTCCTATTTGTGATTGAGTACCTTCAAAAATATCCTAATCCTACTGCAGGCTGTAGTGATACTCTAGTTCGAATACCACTACATAATCTCGACCTGCATGGGCCACCACTAAAAACGTGTCACGACCCGCACCCATTGTGAGGGTACGAGAACGTAACAACGCCCAGCCTACGCCGCAGTGTCGGCGGTAGAACGCTGTCCTAGGTCAATCATCCAACAATATAAAGGTACATGTACAGTATATACACTCCGAATGGAGGTGACATAGCAATATACAGTCTCAATCACATCTAAGGCAGAATGATGAAAATAAAGATAGATAGATACAGGAATAAAAGATCCACATGATATAATCAGAGAGAGTCTAAGTGTCTACTGCCATACAAAACAGAACATCCAACTCAATACAAGTCTCTAATACTGAAAAAGAAAGAATATATACAATCAGATCTCAGAAGACAGAAATAGTTAAACCTAGACTAGGGAGCCTCAGTCTCTAAGCTAGTAGATCAGGCTAGAAATCTGGGTCACATATGTCATCTACAACTGTCCCATAGTAAGTGTCTACGCAAGCCTCATCCTCATCCTCTGTAATATTTTCAACAGGTCCAGTCAGGACAGGAGCGAGCACAAAACATCTCACGCAGTTCATAACGAGTTAGGAAATATAAAGCATGCAATAGAGTAAAGTACATAAAACGCTGAAAGAAGAAGGTATATGAAAAAACAGTAGAGATTTGATAACAGTAAATATCTAAATATGATAAGTAAGAACTGTAAGGAACATGTGATTTAGAGTACAATCTGGTTATGTAAATGGGCTAGGTAAATGCAATGGTAACTCCATTGTACGTGGGTGTACAATAGACATATACAATAGTTATACAATGTTGTACAATAGGATTTGAGTACATAACCAATTCTGCTTCCCCTCCCCAATCAATACACAAGGATCTACTCCAGTTACGTTATCTTATACAATAGTGTACAATGTTATACAATGGATGTACAATGTTATACAATAGTGTACAATGGTCTATCCCTGGGGCTCATGTGATAATGAGAGTACAATATGCACAATGAGTATACAAGGATATGGGTATTCAATAAATACAATATGGAAGTGAAACGCACATCACAATATGTATTTAGTGAATACAAGGAGATAACATATCAAAAGAAGATCCATATAGTACCAATCCGTGATAACAGTCGTGTCAGCATCAAGTACAATAATCTAGAGCAAGAATGTAAATCTATACAAGTATGAAACGGTCAGAGAATGTACTCGCCTGATAGCCTGAGTGTCTGAAGAGAATATACTGTCCGAGGAGTGGTGTCTGTCTCCTATAGAACAGTACAAGTCACTATGAGTCTGAAAATGATAATAAGATGCATTACAATACATTCTAAATGAATCTAGGTCAATCTAGGTCAAATCTAAGTCACACCAAGCTAAACTAGGTCATACTGGGTCATACTAGGACAATCAAGGTCAAATAAGGTCATAGGAAATCAATCCAAGTCAAACTAGGTCATTCTGGGTCAAGGGTTGACTTACAGTTGACTTTTGGTCAAAGAGTCAACTCTGGTCAACTCTGGTCAACACAGAGTCAACCCTAGGTCAAACAAGTCACATGTTGACCAACTGTTGACTTTCAGTCAACTGGTCACCTCTGGTTTGATTTCGGTCAAATCTGGTCGCTTAAAGGCTAAGTTTGACTCTCGGTTGACTTTTGTTGACTTTTGGTCAAAATGGTCAACCGACGTCAAAACTAGTCTATGAGCACTGTATTTGATCATTACCAACCAAGGGAACCAAGCTCTAACTCTATCTCAGACTCCAAACTCAAATACCCTATTTCTATGTATTACCTATATTACCTTACCAAGGTAAATACCAATACCTTGTCCAATACCACTCTAACATAGGAATACTAGCCTAGGCTTCCTAGGATAGCTAGATACTATCCTATACTAATATTACCTACTAAGAAAATCTAGTATTTAGGTCATCTAAGTCATCTTAGACCACATGTCAAACACTTACCCATTACCTTATCTTGCACCATTCTCACATCTTCTAAACACTCACATACCCAAACTCCTCACTCACTAGCTCATATACATAACCACATATCTAAACTCATATAGGCTCTCCTATACAAACTCACACACACACTCAAATACAAGGCCACAAACACACACTAATCTTACACACACACACACTAATCTTAGATAGGCTAACCTATAGGCTAGGCCAATCCCACAAGGGCTCATGTCTTGAACAGGAATGTGGGGGTTTAAGGGGCCTGCTAATGGCTGATTTGTGGATGATGTTGGACTGTCACATGGACAGCCAACATGGTGTAAAACAGGGCTGTTAATAACAGGTTTTAGGAGAGCCATGTGGGGACAGGTTTAGACCTGTTTTGGGGCAATGCACATGGGCTGCCATGGACAAGTATGGGACTGCTATGGGAGTGTATACCACTGCTGCTATGGGATAGGAAATTGGCTAACAAGGGTGGTTTGATGGGGAAATCAATGGACTGATACATGGGCATGTAAGGCTGGCATAGGGACTTGTTTTAGGGGATGTTTATTGGACTGCTTAATGGGGATATGGACTGAAGTTTAGACTTGCAATGGGCAGGTAAAGTGAGGGTCATGTGGACTAATTTTTGGGGACAGGTATAAGGGTAAAAAAGGGACTGATATTGAGCTACCAATGCCCTGCTACCAGGCTGAATCATTGGGGTGTATGGGACAGGTTTAAGCATGTAATAGAGACTGATTTCTACCAACAACAAATTTCCTTATACACAAACACTCATATCTAATACTAATCCCATTCTCTCATTCACCCTCTCAACCAATCTCTCAAAACACTTGCCATACACATCCACACACAACCAAACATGCTCAAAACCCAAGCACAGTTAGTTCAAGTATAGGAGAACAAATCTAGGGACTTAAACCTACATTTAAACAGTAATAAATATGTTAAAATAGGTGTCCAAAATCGTATTTGAAAACTGGGAATTCAGGATACATAACACTGTTCAGAATTTGGGGTAAATTGACAATGCCTATTGAAAACTCACTAAAACACAAAATAAAAGTTGGTAATGAAAATATATATTATATATGTGTCATACAACATAATGGTGTCCACCCAAGTGGACACGATGTGTCCAAACTGAATCAAGACACGAAACATTGCACGCAGGCACTGTTTCAGTGCACACATCGTGCACGTGTGCACGCGTGTCGTGCACACGATACAAGACACAACGTGTCTCGAGGTCACTAACCTAGGTTCGCCTAGGATAGGTCCTCGTGTCTAGGTGTCTGCACTGGGTCCTAGTGTCCGCGTGTCTGACTTATAGACGCGTATCAGTGACACCCAAATCGACTGAACCTGTCAGTCTCGAATCAGTACAGAGCCTCGTGCTCACTCGACACGACACGAGGACACATGAGACTTGACACACGTGGTGTCAGTCATTTCCCCCTAGTGTGTGTCGAGTTTCACGTGTCCTTGTGCTGTGTCCGAAGAGAAATAGCCCCCGCACAGCAGGACACGCGCACAGTCCCCTACGTGCGCGCGCACACGCGTGTTCACGTGTCAAATACGACACGATGCGACACAGAGACACCCTCAGTCGTGAAGAATCGTGTAAGCGACAACAATTACTAATTTCCTATTCAAAAAGATTTCAAAAATAACACAAAAACTTCCGCTGTGGCATTTCCACAAACACAAAGAGCAGTACACTGATACGTGTCCAGTTTGGATACGAAAGGACATGAAAACTTAGGGTTTCCTATTCCTACTGTTAGGTTAGGTCTAAGGCTCCCTAATGATGCAAAAATCTCAGGATTCTATGGTGAGAATAGGAAGTTACCTCAAAGTATCAAAACCCCCAAAAAACTCTAAAGAGATGTGCTCCTCTTGATGGTGAAACTCCTCCAAATTGATTTGAATCTGAGAATAAATTGTAACAACAGCAAGAATACTCAGATTAAAACCTATTGCAATTTGTTTGGATTAAAAAGGAGGAAAAATGGATTTTCTAGGGATTTTTGAAATAGGGAAAATACCTCTTTCTAAACTTGCTCCTTCCTAAAGAGGCTAGCCCTAAATTCTAAGAGATTATTTATAAGGGGGAATCCCTAGGAGGGTTAAGTTAGCTGGACAAAATTGTTAGGGTTAGGGTTTGGGCACTTGACTAATGGGCTTTGGGCTTAGTCATAAATCAATGACTTAAAAATCACAAGCCATGACTTGTGGTCAAAATCCTTCCATTCAACTCAAAATTCCTAATTGGTTTCCCTAACTAGGGTATGGTTAACTTAACTTAACCTAGGATCTCATATCTAGTCAAGTCCAACTTAACTAGGGTTAGGTCACAAAGTCAAAACTAGTCAAAGTCAACCTAGTCAACCCTCATTCAAACAATTCCAAAATAATTTCTAAAAATTCCCAAAAATTCAAATAAATCCTAAAATGACCAAAATATCCTTTAGGCTAAAATGTACTAATCAAATATCATAATCACATGGCTAGGCTCTAGGTCAACAGTCTCCAAGGTTACACTAGTCAAACACCAAAATCATAAGTCATGATTTAAATAGTTTAAAAATAATTAAAAATCACCAAAAATCATATTATTAATTAAATATCATAATTAAATAAATTAAAATACAAAATTTCAAAATTATTCTTATTTTAGAAAACTGGGTGTTACAAGTCTATTCACCTTAGAAAATTTCGTCCTCGAAATTAAAATGGCCGTAGTCCTTCTAGGTCAAACACCCCACAATCAGAGTCTCAAACATACCGTCAGATAATCATATGCGTCTGTCCAAAGCCATGATACTCAGAATCTCTGTCAAGCCAGTGAGCAAGGCTACGATAATCACAGAGTCCTCAATTATGGTACATACCTCTAGAATTATGGTATTTAAAATTTTTGTATTGCCGCGCGCTTGGCAGCGAAAACCTTAAATTTCCACACCCGAGAAATACGTCCATAATCCGATTATATGTCCTCACTATGCCTGCTAGCATGACCCTAGAGGATTCTAAAATCTCATAATCGAGGCGACCTAGCCCATACGATTTATCTCAGAAGAAAATTAAATTTTAATGAAACACCAGATCAAACTTATCAACAATGAAGAAACAGATAGGAATAGATGGAACTGAATTTCAAGATCGGAATTTCAGAATTGAATGAAAAGAACGGAACCTGCGACTAGATCTCCAACGGCCTGAGCATCCTCGGCTGTCATGGCGAAAGCTCGCCTTGGCTGGCCTCCCCTGGCTTGCTGCTGATGCTGAACAAACCTCTGCTGCTGAGTCTGCAATGGTGGTCCCCTCTGCTGCCCTGTCGGAGCCCTAGCTCCTGGTGCTACCTGAGCCAATGGTGTCGGGTTCTTGGGACACTCTCTACACTGATGCTCCACTGATCCGCAAAGCAAACACATGCCCAGCCTCTTCCTACAGTCGTCCCACCCATGGCCTTGCTTCTTGCAGAAGTTGTGCACAGTGTTCTGCTGCTGCCTGGGTGCCTGCTGATACAGTACCTGTCTCTGTCCCTGATGCTGAACAGGCCTCTGCTGCAGCTGCTGAAAGTAGACCGTCGGCTGATGATACTGCTGCTGAATCTGATGCTGAACGTGCGGCCTCTTGGCCGGTCCTCCGCTGCTGCTGCCCCCAACTGAGTCTCGTCCCCTCTTGAACCTAAGCTCAAGATCATCCTCTGCAGCTAAAGCGTCCACCAGGATCTCTTCATAGGTAGCGCTGCGGGCGTTCTTGGTGTAGGACTTGACCTCCTTTACCAAGCCCTTCCGGAACCTTCGGGCCTTCGTCGTCTCCGACAAGTCATCCATAAATCTGCTCAGGCGGCAGAACTCTCCTGCGTACTCCTCCACAGACTGGTTCCCCTGGACTAGGGCCTTGAACTGGGTCTCGAGGGCTCCCAGCACTGCGTCTGGAAAGAACTGCTCCTTGAACAGCTTCTTGAATGCTGCCCAAGTCTGTCCTGCTGTACCGACCCTCGGGTCGGTCTGGTACCAGGTACGGGCCAGATCCTGCATCATGCTGGCCGCTGCCTCTATCTGGAGCCTCGTCGGGATCTCAGCCAACCTGAAAATCTTCTCCATATGCTCGATCCACTCATCGGCATACAAGATCCCCTCTGTCCCTCGGAAGTCTCTCGGGTGCATCTTCTGGAAATCTTTGATGCCCTTCTCCCGTGGCTGGTACGGCTGCGGGGCTGCCGCTGGCTGAGCTATGACTCGCTCTACCGCAGTCATTGCCAGCTCAATGCCTCGTGTGAGCTCTGCTGTCTGCCCCTGCTGCTAGGTCTGCTGACCCTCCATGTACTGCCGGAAGAAGGCTAACAGCTGAACGGCGTCAACTGTCCCTGCAGGTGGCTGCTGCTGCTGAAGAAGTATATCCGGAATCACCGGACTCGGCTCATGCCTCACAAGTGGAGGGACTCCTCCGAAAGCTGCCGAAACGCCTACCCCAGCTGGCATGACTAGGGCTGCGGTACCAGGGGCTGGCTGCTGAGTATGAGAGGTGGCAGACCTCTCATCGGCGCCCCCCGTGGCCCTGGCGGTGCGATCTTGTCTCAACCATCCTGGAGACACAGATCAAGAAACAATTGTTGAGAATGAGTCAAAATATCAAAGGAGGACAGTTATATTCAAGGGAGACAATAAGCAGCAAAATGTAGATGTATGGAATCTGAATGAGAGTTTTTCCTATTTGTGATTGAGTACCTTCAAAAATATCCTAATCCTACTGCAGGCTGTAGTGATACTCTAGTTCGAATACCACTACATAATCTCGACCTGCATGGGCCACCACTAAAAATGTGTCACGACCCGCACCCACTGTGAGGGTACGAGAACGTAACAACGCCCAGCCTACGCCATAATGTCGGCGGTAGAACGCTGTCCTAGGTCAATCATCTAACAATATAAAGGTACCTGTACAGTATATACACTCCGAATGGAGGTGACATAGCAATATACAGTCTCAATCACATCTAAGGCAGAATGATGAAAATAAAGATAGATAGATACTGGAATAAAAGATCCACATGATACAATCAGAGAGAGTCTAAGTGTCTACTGCCATACAAAACAGAACATCCAACTCAATACAAGTCTCTAATACTGAAAAAGAAAGAATATATACAATCAGATCTCAGAAGACAGAAATAGTAAAACCTAGACTAGGGAGCCTCAGTCTCTAAGCTAGTGGATCAGGCTAGAAATCTGGGTCACACATGTCATCTACAGCTGTCCCATAGTAAGTGTCTACGCAGGCCTCATCCTCATCCTCTGTAATATTTTTAACAGGTCCAGTCAGGACAGGAGCGAGCATAAAACATCTCACGCAGTTCATAACGAGTTAGGAAATATAAAGCATGCAATAGAGTAAAGTACATGAAACGCTGAAAGAAGAAGGTATATGAAAAAATAGTAGAGATTTGATAACAGTAAATATCTAAATATGATAAGTAAGAATTGTAAGGAACATGTGATTTAGAGTACAATCTGGTTATGTAAACGGGCTAGGTAAATGCAATGGTAACTCCATTGTACGTGGGTGTACAATAGACATATACAATAGTTATACAATGTTGTACAATAGGATTTGAGTACATAACCAATTCTACTCCCCCTTCCCAATCAATACACAAGGATCTACTCCAGTTACGTTATCTTATACAATAGTGTACAATGTTATACAATGGATGTACAATGTTATACAATAGTGTACAATGGTCTATCCCTGGGGCTCATATGATAATGAGAGTACAATATGCACAATGAGTATACAAGGATATGGGTATTCAATAAATACAATATAGAAGTGAAACGCACATCACAATATGTATTTAGTGAATACAAGGAGATAACATATCAAAAGAAGATCCATATAGTACCAATCCGTGATAACAGTCGTGTCAGCATCAAGTACAGTAATCTAGAGCAAGAATGTAAATCCATACAAGTATGAAACGGTCAGAGAATGTACTCGCCTGATAGCCTGAGTGTCTGAAGAGAATATACTGTCCGAGGAGTGGTGTCTGTCTCCTATAGAACAGTACAAGTCACTATGAGTCTGAAAATGATAATAAGATGCATTACAATACATTCTAAATGAATCTAGGTCAATCTTGGTCAAATCTAAGTCACACCAAGCTAAACTAGGTCATACTAGGTCAAACTGGGTCATACTAGGACAATCAAGGTCAAACAAGGTCATAGGAAATCAATCCAAGTCAAACTAGGTCATTCTGGGTCAAGGGTTGACTTACAGTTGACTTTTGGTCAAAGAGTCAACTCTGGTCAACTCTGGTCAACACGGAGTCAACCCTAGATCAAACAAGTCACATGTTGACCAAATGTTGACTTTTAGTCAACTGGTCACCTCTGGTTTGGTTTCGGTCAAATCTGGTCGCTTAAAGGCTAAGTTTGACTCTCGGTTGACTTTTGTTGACTTTTGGTCAAAATGGTCAACCGACGTCAAAACTAGTCTATGAGCACTGTATTTGATCATTACCAACCAAGGGAACCAAGTTCTAACTCTATCTCAGACTCCAAACTCAAATACCCTATTTCTATGTATTACCTACATTACCGTACCAAGGTAAATACCAATACCTTGTCCAATACCACTCTAACATAGGAATACTAGCCTAGGCTTCCTAGGATAGCTAGATACTATCCTATACTAATATTACCTACCAAGAAAATCTAGTATTTAGGTCATCTAAGTCATCTTAGACCACATGTCAAACACTTACCCATTACCTTACCTTGTACCATTCTCACATCTTCTAAACACTCACATACCCAAACTCCTCACTCACTAGCTCATATATATAACCACATATCTAAACTCATATAGGCTCTCCTATACAAACTCACACACACACTCAAATACAGGCCACAAACACACACTAATCTTACACACACACACACTAATCTTAGATAGGCTAACCTATAGGCTATGCCAATCCCACATGGGCTCATGTCTTGAACAGGAATGTGGGGGTTTAAGGGGCCTGCTAATGGCTGATTTGTGGATGATGTTGGACTGTCACATGGACAGCCAACATGGTGTAAAACAGGGCTGTTAATAACTGGTTTTAGGAGAGCCATGTGGGGACAGGTTTAGACCTGTTTTGGGGCAATGCACATGGGCTGCCATGGACAAGTATGAGACTGCTATGGGAGTGTATACCACTGCTGCTATGGGACAGGAAATTGGCTAACAAGGGTGGTTTGATGGGGAAATCAATGGACTGATACATGGGCATGTAAGGCTGCCATAGGGACTTGTTTTAGGGGCTGTTTATTGGACTGCTTAATGGGGATATGGACTGAAGTTTAGACTTGCAATGGGCAGGTAAAGTGAGGGTCATGTGGACTGATTTTTGGGGACAGGTATAAGGGTGAAAAAGGGACTGATATTGAGCTACCAATGCCCTGCTACCAGGCTGAATCATTGGGGTGTATGGGACAGGTTTAAGCATGTAATAGAGACTGATTTCTACCAACAACAATTTCCTTATACACAAACACTCATATCTAATACTAATCCCATTCTCTCATTCACCCTCTCAACCAATCTCTCAAAACACTTGCCATACACATCCACACACAACCAAACATGCTCAAAACCCAAGCACAGTTAGTTCAAGTATAGGAGAACAAATCTAGGGACTTAAACCTACATTTAAACAGTAATAAATATGTTAAAATAGGTGTCCAAAATCGTATTTGAAAACTGGGAATTCAGGATACATAACACTGTTCAGAATTTGGGGTAAATTGACAATGCCTATTAAAAACTCACTAAAACACAAAATAACAAATTGGTAATGAAAATATATATTATATATGTGTCATACAACATAATGGTGTCCACCCAAGTGGACACGATGTGTCCAAACTGAATCAAGACACGAAACAGTGCACATAGGCACTGTTTCAGTGCACACATCGTGTACGTGTGCACACGTGTCGTGCACACGACACAAGACACAACGTGTCTCGAGGTCACTAACCTAGGTTCGCCTAGGATAGGTCCTCGTGTCTAGGTGTCTATACTGGGTCCTAGTGTCCGCGTGTCTGACTTATAGACGCGTATCAGTAACACCCAATCGATTGAACCTGTCAGTCTCGAATCAGTGCAGAGCCTCGTGCTCACTCGACACGACACGGGGACACGTGAGACTTGACACACGTGGTGTCATTCATTGCCCTCTAGTGTGTGTCGAGTTTCACGTGTCCTTGTGCTGTATCCGAAGAGAAATAGCCCCCGCACAGCAGGACACACGCACAGTCCCGCGCGCGCGCTCACACACGCGTGTGCACGTGTCGAATATGACACGATGCGACACAGAGACACCCTCAGTCGTGAAGAATCGTGTAAGCGACAACAATTACTAATTTCCTATTCAAAAAGATTTCAAAAATAACACAAAAACTTCCTCTGTGGCATTTCCACAAACACAAAGAGCAGTGCACTGATACGTATCCAGTTTGGACACGAAAGGACACGAAAACTTAGGGTTTTCTATTCCTACTGTTAGGTTAGGTCTAGGGCTCCCTAATGATACAAAAATCTTAGGATTCTATGGTAAGAATAGGAAGTTACCTCAAAGTATCAAAACCCCAAAAAACTCTAAAGAGATGTGCTCCTCTTGATGGTGAAACTCCTCCAAATTGATTTGAATCTGAGAATAAATTGTAACAACAGCAAGAATACTCAGATTAAAACCTATTGCAATTTGTTTGGATTAAAAAGGAGGAAAAATGGATTTTCTAGGGATTTTTGAAATAGGGAAAATATCTCTTTCTAAACTTGCTCCTTCCTAAAGAGGCTAGCCCTAAATTCTAAGAGATTATTTATAAAGGGGGAATCCCTAGGAGGGTTAAGTTGGCTGGACAAAATTGTTAGGGTTAGGGTTTGGGCACTTGACTAATGGGCTTTGGGCTTAGTCATAAATCAATGACTTAAAAATCACAAGCCATGACTTGTGGTCAAAATCCTTCCATTCAACTCAAAATTCCTAATTAGTTTCCCTAACTAGGGTATGGTTAACTTAACTTAACCTAGGATCTCATATCTAGTCAAGTCCAACTTAACTAGGGTTAGGTCACAAAGTCAAAACTAGTCAAAGTCAACCTAGTCAACCCTCATTCAAACAATTCCAAAATAATTTCTAAAAATTCCCAAAAATTCAAATAAATCCTTAAATGACCAAAATATCCTCTAGGCTAAAATGTACTAATCAAACATCCTAATCACATGGCTAGGCTCTAGGTCAACAGTCTCCAAGGTTACACTAGTCAAACAACAAAATCATAAGTCATGATTTAAATAGTTTAAAAATAATTAAAAATTATCAAAAATCATATTATTAATTAAATATCATAATTAAATAAATTAAAATACAAAATTTTAAAATTATCCTCATTTTAGAAAACTGGGTGTTATATTTTGAATCACCAGGTGCTCAGCTATATCGTGTTTCCTTCTATATTGAATCGGTCCCGTGGGCCAGGGATATCGTTTGAGGAACAAACGTGCTTGTGCATAAGTGTCCAATGACCAAACAAGTCTCTACTCAAACTTACCATACTAGTTAAGTCGTTTCCCATCTCAAAACTTCCATCTTTATGTTGCTCCTATCTCAATAGTCCCAAAACTTATATGTTTTACCTCCGATGAATGACTATTTGTAGCTCTTCTAACAAACTGAATAAACCACATTCTATGAAGTATCTCACACAGTGTGTCATACTCTATATAACAAACATTGCAACCGTGTTCATGTATATACTGTAGCAGCAAAACGATAATCTATGTGACATCATAAAAATTCTACCTTACAAAAGATGTGAAACCATAGGGCAGGTGCCAATTTGAAAATACAGTATGGAATACTATCTATCAATTGGCGATATTTTAATGTTCTATACAATGTGATACAAGATGGGATTATTTTCTTAGCTATGTGGATTCATCTCTTTTATTAGCATATATAAAGTTACTAATGACGAAACATGTACGTGACATCCATTTTATTAAGTGTGAAAGCAAGGTAGAGATGAGTTAATCGAAGCCAGCCACCTGAACGAGAACTTGCCTCGACCGAACTGGACTTACAAAAGTCACTACATAGCCAAGTTTGAATGTTGTTTTGTCAATTATTCATTCTTTTGAACTGAGCGGAGCCGGGCACTACAGAAACATCCATATCACCTTTGTAAGGATTGTACTATATAGGGTAGTTGTTTTCATCTATTACTATTATGATAGTTATCCAGTCAAAGAAAAGTAAAAGAATAACAATAGTTACACAATATGATATTTGCTAAAGGACAAAGGAAAGGAACTATAATTTCAATATGACAACAATGTGCACAACTAGTGTAAGATAAGATAGAACATGAATTATATTGTACTAACAATATGTATAGTCTAATATATAATAACAATATTGAATCAAACATGCAAGTCAACCTTAAGAAAAGTATCAATACATGTATTATGTATTTTAGACTACCGACTTTCAACATGTGGACGGCCTTTGAATTTACGATAGTCAATATGTTAGTGCATGACTGCCATATGCAAGATAAGAAAATTATGAAGTTTAAAAAACTTGCATGATTACAAGCATACTAATTCTATTCCCACATGCACCTCTCTTAAAAAATAAGAGCAAAAAGCAGTAAAAACGAAGAACATGATATAGAAAAAAAATAATACGTGATCATGAATTAGCACAATAACTGTAACGCTCCAGTCCCAAAATACATAGGACTAGGAATACGTACACATGTCATCTGTATATATACGAAGACTACTCTATTGTATGGAAAATCTACGTATACACATATAAGCTGTAATATCAGAGCTCCAGCTCATAATAAATAAGTCACAGGCAATATACAAAATCTCATCCACAAAAGAAGAAAGAAGTAACTAATCAGTGTACCAATAATCAAGCATGAAAAGTTTAAAGAAATTAAATAGTCGGGTGGAGACAAATCCACTACAAGTCGACTATATCAAAGTAGAGAGAGATGATGGAGTTTGACCTATATAATAAATAAATAAAGTATAGTACCAACTAAATATCCATCAAATAAAAGTGTCAAACATCATCAGAGGGCAAGACCTCATTGAAAAAAAAGATGAATCCGGACCTAGCCCGTATTCCTGTGGGTAATCATGATCGTCTATACCTAGAGAGATCACCAGGTCCTAAGAGAGACGTAACAAGATACATATAACATGCCATAAAATTGAATATACAATACCACACAATTGGCTTCCTAACCGTCTATGTAAGATGAATTTTGAGGACAACGTTCCACGCCGGGGCTTTAAGATCAGCAGAAAAATAAAGGCATGGCCACAATTAGCACTAACCCGAGCCACTATCAGCCAACAAGTGTGTGTAAAGAAAATAGCTACTACGATAATAGTTGTACCCTCCCCCTAATGATCATGTCCATTATTGTATCCACAACCTGTCCAGTTGGTAACTGGTGTCACTACCATATTTCTAGAACATGGATATTTTTGTCATTTCATAATTATCTAATTTGTGTATATTATTTTTTATTAAATGTGATAGTTGTATTTATTAGTAGAGTAGCCTATTCATTAGTTTTGGTGGACCCCATTTAATTTGACTTGACAATAGGCTTTGATTAATTAGAATAGCCATTACTAGACAAGTTAGTTAGTTAGTTAGTTATTACATTAGTTATGGAATATTAATGATTCTAGTCATAACAAAAGGGGAAGGGCCTTTAGGTCATCTTAGCTATCCCTATAACCAAACCCTAACCCTAATGAAATTATAAACCCCCTCATGAATAGCCTTAGTTCACAACCCTCTCCATTCCAACTAGAAAGAAACCCTAGCACACCATTCCAAATCTTACCTCTTTCATTCCAAGGAGGCTAGAAGCTTGCCATTGCTAGAAGAGTACTTGAGGAGGAAAGCTTGGTGTGGAGCTTGCTAAAAGGAGGTGTCCATCTACTTCCTTGTGTCTCCTTGGTGCAATACATTGAGAATCCATATCCTAATAGGTAAAACACATGACTTTCTCTTAGTGTAAGACTCTATTTCATGCATGACACTTGTAGGAACACACCTATGGACTAGGGGTACCCATAGGGAGAAGAAGAAGGCTCTAACCATCATTTTGGTAGAAGTTATATAGGGTTTTATTGTCATTTTTGGAGGAATCCGAGGATGGCACACCAAGTGTTTGTCAAAATAATAAATTGGCTATTTAAGTGTTGCTTTTCAGTTTTGCACATAAGTATGGCTTGGTTGCTCGTTAGGATGGATATATGTATGAGTTCTAATGTTTATATCTAGATGTACATATACATATTTATAGGTATGGATACATATGGTGGAATGTGTGTCTATGCATATACATAAATATAGGTGGCTATTGTGTTCCACTTTGAGATAACAGTAACAATATAGATAGAAGTGTGAGTGTCTAATTGGGTTGTTAGTATGGTCAGATTCAACATGTGTGTGTGTGTATGTGTTATATAATATATGTTATATTGTCTTGAGATGTAAGGGCATGGATGTATATTAGTGTTATATATAGATATGTATATGCCTATGGCATATGCTTATAGACAGAGAGTTGGCCTACAGGCATGTTGGCCTGTGCACTCCCACAGGTATAACATGGGACTACATGCCCCTGTTGGCACAATATTGTCATGTCTAGCATAGGTAAAGGTCAAAGAGGCACGCGTAGGCTAAGTGTGAGGTGAAATAGGGACTGTCAACTTGGTATCAGGTTCATAAGAGAGTTTAAATAGGAAGGTATGTGCAGAGGGTAGCTAGGCATTGATGCCAAGATGGCCCAAAGCCAAGGTATTCAATATTACCCTATATTAGCTAAAGTATAGCCTAGATGAGTTAGGTATGGGCCCAATAACCAAGATATGGACTCATACAATTTAGAAGTAGCTAGTTTGATCAAGATTGACTAGTTTGACCTAGAATTGACCTAGAAATCATGTTTCATCATATATATATATATATATATATATATATATATATATATATATATATCATATTTAGGTGTTTGTGATTCCACTTTGGGCCTTGATTCATACTTACTTCTCAGGACCGCAGGCGAGTACATTCTCTGATAGTTTCTTTTTTTTGATATTTTCTATAATGCATGTTTATATTAGTGTTCTATTTGTTTTCGACATGATGGATACACGGATTGGTATTGTGTGGATTTATCATTGTCTTGAGATACTGTAGGAGCGTAAAAAAATACTTCATAGACCAAGTCAAAGAAATAGAGCTTTACGCTCAATAAGCTACTCTACTCAGGCTCCTCTACGCAGGCTACTCTACGCGAGCTGTTTTACACAGGCTACTCTACGCAGGCTACTCTACGCGAGCTGTTTTACGCAAGCTACTTTACGCTGGGGACAAGCTGTCAGATCATGCATTTAATGCAAGTGATGATGGTTCTGACATAATAATTTACTGACAGCATATAACACAAAATTCGAAGAGATTTGATTTACACAGAAACCAACATTGTCGTTTAGTGTGTGGACTGGGTTACTTTACGCTCAAAAGATGGCTTGTTTACGCATGAATACTATGTGAGCTTTTTACGCTCAAAGTTGACGTGTGCGTAAAGTTTATTTGGGCTAATTTTTACGCTCAAGGCTGTTTTATCAGCCACTTTACGCGAGAAGTCTATTTTTGGTCTATTTTACGCCTAGTCTACTACTTTACGCTGGAAGTGTATTTTGGGTCATTTTTACGCCCAATTGTTTTTGGCTATATGAGAACGTGCTTTGCTTATGTGGCTTTCATGCCACACTTATCGAGGGACGTGTGTACGTGCCCTCCTTATTTTGTTAAAGTAATGGGACACGTGTCATCCCACGTAAAGTTGATGGATGATAGTTGCTAGCGTAAAACTCCAATTTGGATGCTTTTAGCATGATGTGTTTTAGTCTATAAATAGACTGATTTTTAGAATCAGTGGAGGATCAGGGGAGACAGGAGAGAATACATAGAGATCAGAGCCAAGAGACTTTGATTTTCCAGAGCATTCTTCTTCAACTTTTCTTCCAGAACAGAGTAAAGCAAAGCAGGGAAGCATTCGACCTCGCCATCAGTGCCCAAGTGCGTCGATACCTTTCTGGTGACTTAGTTCTTCCGGTTGTTCGTCTTCCAGCAGTACTCTTCATCATCATCGTATGGTCCAAGGAAAAAAGTGATCGTCTTCAGATCAGACTTCCATAGCAATACTTTCCATAAAAATTTGTACTTCTTATATTTTTTTCTCGTTTTATTTCAAAAGCCAATTTTAGGCATTTTGTTAATTGAAACAAAAATGACGACTCTGCTGGGGATGACCTTCTCTGTCACGACCCGCACCCTGAAGAGGGGCACGAGCATGTGGTTACGTCCAGCCTACGCCGCAGTATCGGCGGTAGAACGCTGTATATAGGGTCTGTAAATACTACGACTAAAACAGATAAATGTACCTGTACAGTATATACACTCCGAATGGAGGTGACATAGCAATACAGTCTCAATCACATATCTCAAACTAAGGTAGATAGCATGGGAAAGAAATATGATAGATAAAACATGAAATGAGTCCAAGATCCACAAGTCAGAGCTATACACAACGTCCAGAGTCTCAGAAAATATATAATAGATACTACAAACTGAAAAGTACTAGCTGGCTCGCAGGCCAGGCAAACCTAACTAACTACGCTACTCATGGTGAGCAAAGTCTAGTGGCTCTACTAACAAGCCACGGTCCAAGTCTATTCTATCTAACCCGTCCCCATAATAGGTCGGACAATCAGCCTCTGAATCATCTGTAAAATATCATAACGATATCCTGTCAGGAAATGAGCAAGTACAAACACCAACAGCAGTTCCATGTGAATTGACAAATACTATAAGAGACAGTATAATGAAATACAAGACAAAGATATAGGCGACTTGGGAACCATTCGAAAGTCGAGTTACAACCCTTAAACCAAACAAGGACCGGGGTTGTAACCCTTCCTTCAAACAGGACTTAGTCTCAAATTATGGTACAGTATAAAGGCAGGTAGAGCATGTGAGTAAACGAAATCATAACATGGTGAAAAGTACAGAAAGTAATACTGAACTGGAATATAAGATACGACAATAAATATAAAATGTGATTTAAATTATTAGAGCGATATGTGATCGGCTAGGGAGTCATGGTAGGGTTATCCACTTGGCCCGACAATCACAGGAAAATCTCTGGAAAGGGTCATGCCGGCCAACCTGGATAACCCGGCAAGGGGTGTCTGCTACACCCTACGTGAGGTGAGGGTGGCGCTAGCAAAATAGTGACAGGGAGGCTTTGATCACATAACCCCTAATAATTCCCCCATCCCCGAATAGTATCATGGATCCGGACATGGCACGTCATGACACGGATTCAAAAGCAGGTGATCAGCCCACTCCCAAATCAATGTCTATATAAGTACATGAAACATGGATATCACACACCAATATACCAAGGAAAATCCGAGAATAATATCTCATGACAGGATCCGACGTATACTAGTCCGTGAACTATCGTGTCGAGAATCAAGTAAGACACTACAACTGAATCGGATATAGTAGATATCAAGACAATAAAAACTAACAATGAATGTACTCGCCTGTGGTCCTGAGCTGATAAGGTGAACAGACGCTCAGAGAAATCACAGACCTAAAGATGAGATACTACAAGTCAAAACATGGTTTAATAATGAAAGAAAAGCTAATCTAATCATGATATGCAATTTCTAAGTCAAAACTAGGTCTTACTGAGTCACACTAAGTCCTGTCAAGTCAATCTAGGTCAAATCAAGTCAATCCTAGGTCATACCAGTCATCACAGGTCAAAACAAGTCGAAAAAAGTCAAACGGGGTCAAGAGTTGGCCTATAGTTGACTTTTGGTCAATTGGTCAACCCTGGTCAACTCTGGTCAACTCTAGGTCAACCCTGGTTAACCCTAGGTCAATGGTGACTAATAGTTAACTTTTGGTCAACTACACAAGTCTAATGGAAATTGGGACTAAATTGGGTAAAGCGTTGACCCATAGTTGACTTTCGGTCCAAAAAGTCAACCGTGGTCAACCGGGGCCAAGACTAGGTCTAGGCGACTATTTCTAACTATTACCAACATCTACAACCCATATCCAAGTCCATCTTGGACTTCGAAATTCATATCTTGGCCGTAGGCTAATATCCTATTTTACCCTTAAAAAGGGTAAAATTCTAGCTTCGGCAACTATCAAGTTAGCCTACCTACGCTTGGTATTTTGACCCGAGCTTCCTAGGGTAGTAATGTACTAGCCTATACATATATTATCTACCAAGATACCTAAGTAAAATGGACATCTAGTCCATGTTACGGCCCATTGCCGGTATCTTGAATATTTCAAGATACGGAATGGTACGACGCGATACCGACGCCCTACGACCCCGATTTCCACCCGGGAGCCTACTCGCAAAACCTAAATCACGTATTCTTGCCCCACGCCAAGTTTTAACTCAATAAGATACCTCGAGCTCCGTTTCGCCCTCTAACTCGGTTTTTCCCTATTTCCTATTCTAGCTTTCTTCCTATTCTTTCAACTTCTTCCAATCTTTCCTTCTAACTTCTAATTCTTTTCTAACTTCTCATTCCATAATCTTCTTCTACTCTTCTCTACGTTTCCATCCATATATAATACATATATATATATATCTATATATATACATATACATATAGGTAAAGGGGGGGGGGGGTTAAATAGGCTTAAAGCCATAGGGGGGTTCCTTCCACAGCAGCTGCTGTGGCTGTTGTCCTGCCACTGCTGCTGCAGCTAGGATACTGCTGTGGCTGCCCCTAATTCTTCTTTATCTCCTTCTATCTTCATATATATATATATATATATATCCTTCATATATATATATATTTTTTTTTTTTTCTTATCCTTCATATATATATATATATATATATATATATATATATATATATATATGTATATATATATATATATATATATATATATATATATCTCTATATATATATATACATAACTAGATATCTATCTATATATCTATCTAGATATCTATCTATCCATCTAAATATATATTTAACACACACACATCCATATACACACATCCATATATATATATATATATATATATATATATATATATATATATATATATATATATAAACAAAAAAAATATATATATATATATATATATATATTATATATATATATATATATATATATATATTTTTGTTTATATATATATATATATATATATATATATATATATATATATATATATTTTATATATATATATATATATATATATATATATATATATATATATATATATAGATAAACACACAAACACACCCTCACACAACACAAACACACACACATTCTCACCACTCACATGGACACACTCTCATGACACAACTATCACCCTCCTCTACACACACACAATACATATATAAATACACACACATAAATACACATGTATATATATATATATATATATATATATATATATATATATATATATATATATATATATATATATATATATATATACCACTCTCAAAATGATTAAACCCTAATAAATCCTTAACTAGATTTTAGGGGAACCTAACAAATCTAGGGTCAACTTGTAGAGAATGATCCCCTCTCTAATTTATGTGAAAGAATAAATGAAATAGGAGAATTAATAAGGATTTAAAAGCATACCTAAAAATGGATTTGGAAGAGGAAGAAGGAGTTGGAAAGAAAAGAAATGAAGAGAGAGGAAGGAAACTTAGTGGTGAAGAAATGAGAGGTGGAGGGGTGGACTATATGACCAGCCATGGTGGTCAAAGGTAGGGGCACTTGTAATTACAAGTTTGCCCCTACACTAGCCTAAATGCAAATAAATTCAAAAATGGGTTTCGGAAGTTGCTAAAAATAAATAAAAATCATAATTAAACTTAATTACTCATGGGGGACTAATCCAAGCTCCTAAACCTAAAAGTTTAGTGTGGTGGGCCATGGTTAGATAACAGGCTAATTACAGCTCAAGTCGAAATTCACCGGGGTCCCGAATTAACCCGGAATGCGATGAAATTCGAACCCGACTCCTATAATAATTAAATAATAATATTCATGAAATAAAATTCCCAAAAAATATTATAAAATGGAAAATTACCATTTTACTCCTAACTGGGAAAAGTGAGGGTGACAAGTCTATCCACCTTAAAAGAAATTTCGTCCTCGAAATTAAAACCAAACAATAGTAAATATTAAAATCACAAGTCATAGCTTAAAATTTAAATGATTAAAATCTCAAAAATCAAGCATGAAATAAATGACTAAAATTATGAAATTTAAGATTACTCTCAAATAGAAACTGGGTGCTACAAGTCTATCCACCTTAAAAGAATCATCCTCAAAATTAAAACAAGTAAACACACAAAAATCATGCAAATCGATAATCGTATACGTCTGTCCAATCATCATGATACTCAGAATCTCCGTCATGCCAGTGAGCAAGGCTTCGATAATCACAGAGTCCTCAACTACGGTACATACATCTAGAATTATGGTATTTAAATTTTTCGTATTGCCGCATGCTTGGCAGCAAAAACCTTAAATTCCCACACCCAAGAAATACGACCATAATCCGACTATATGTCCTCACTATGCCTGCTAGCATGACCCTAGAGTATTCTAAAATCTCATAATCGAGGCGACCTAGCCCATATAATTTATCTCAGAAGAAAATCACACCACAAGAACAATTTCATCCAACGATCAAAGAACAGATAGAATCGAATTTTAAGACAGTTTATAAGAAGGCAAATGCGGAAAGGAGATCGAAAGATTGGAACCTGCTATCTGCTCTGCTACTGCCTGAGTCGGCTCAACTGTCATGGCGAAAGCACGCCCCTGCTGGCCTCCTCTAGCCTGCTGTACTGTGTCCTGGTCTCTTCGGATTCCACTAGCGTGGCAATCCCTCAGCTGGTGGTCAGGCACCCCACAGTATAGACAGACGCCCAACCTCTTCCTACAAGCCTCCCTATTGTGCCCCGGCTTCCCGCAGAAGCTGCACGGAGTAGCCGGTCTCTGGCCCTGTCCCTGGTGCTGCTGGGCACGCGCTGGTGCCTGATGAATCTGTAACAGAGGCTGCTGCTGAAATGGCTTCTGTCGATGCTGAAAGTGGGGGCGCTTGGCCGGTCCCGTACTGGAACTTGCCCCCATGGTATCTCCGCTCCTCTTCGGCTTGAGGCCGAAGTCCTCCTCTGCAATCTGCGCGTCCATCAATATCTGATCGAACGTCGCATCACGGCGACCCGAGGTGCGGGTGCGCACTGCATGAATAAGTCCCCTGCGGAACTTACGAGCCTTCTGCCCCTCATCCTGGATCATATTGGGAGCAAACCTGCTAAGGAGGAAGAACTCAGCTGCATACTCGTCCACCGACGAGTTTCCCTGAACTAGATCCACGAACTGGCCCTCCAATGCTGTAAGAGCCACATCCGGGAAGAACTTCTCCTTGAAGAGCCTCCGGAAGTTCTCCCATGTCAGCCCTCTTACCGACGCACGAGGATCCGTGCGGTACCATATCAGCGCAATGTCGAAGAATCGGCTGGCTGCGGCCGAAACCCAAAGTGCTCTAGGAAGCTCTGCCAGCTCCATGCTTCGCTGTACATCCTCTAGCCAGTCGTCTGCATAAAGGATGCCCTCCGTGCCTGAGAAGTCCCTGGAGCTCATCTTCCTAAAGTCTAACACTGTCCCCGACTTGGACTGCTGCTGGCTCGACTGCTGGCCAGTAGGGCCCTACACCGTACCCGGTGCCACTCTCTCTACTGCTGCCAGGGCAAGCTGATGCGAGTTCTCCATACTCTGCCTCATCATCTCGATCTGTCGGTGTGACGCCTCCGACTGGCGCTACGATGCCTCTGCCTGGGCCCGCTGTATCTCCATCATCTGCTGAAGGAGAAGAAACATGCGATGTGTATCTGTCGGTATCGGTGGTGGTGGCGGCAGTATCTCCGGAACAACGGTCGTAACCCTCTGGGGTGGAGGTGGTAGACCTCCCTGTGCAACTGCCTGGGTCTCCAGAATAGTAGAATCACTGGGGACAGTCTC
>JANAVB010036019.1:1670770-1715770 GCA_029216955.1 Iris pallida
GGAGGTATGGATTTGAATATGTCCTCCTTAATAGAGATCAAACAAAAGGAGAAGGAAGATACTCGGACGTTCATTGAACGTTTCCGACAGGCAACTTTGATGATGCCTCCTGGTATGCCAGATTCAGCGTTGATTGATACATGCAAGATGAATCTGCGACCGTCCATTGCTGTCTTCACGGGTTCCCAATTCATAGACTGGGCCTCATTTATTATAGCAGCAGTTTTTGCCGAGACCAATGGTAGGTTGACTCGTGAACATGGGATGATCTTTGCCTCAGAGGACAAAGGAAAGAAAAGCTCTTCTGGTAATAATTTCGACAATCGTAATGGGAAAAGTAAGGATACCCTTATGGTTAATCTTTTAAAAAACAAAATGATGCCGAATAATCAGGAGTCTTCTAAGCCAAAAGAAGAATACTCTTTTGATGATAGTGATATCCCAGGGATATTCCAATGTCTGGTAAAGAGTGGCAAACTCCAGATTTCGGAGCCAAAAAGGCCTAATAAGGTGAATCTGACTGACAATCCTAAATATTGTATCTATCATAGATACATAAATCATCCCACCAAAGCTTGTTATGTCCTAAAGAAGAAAATCCAAGAGTTGATAAATGCCAATGCCATCGCTTTAACTAACGATGAGCATACAGTCACAACCAATATAGTTTCTCTTAAATTTGAAGGTTTTTCTCCACAGCAAGTCCCAGATGGGATTGTCCCAATTCCGAAGGCGACGATGAAGATTGTGAATATCCCGTCTGCCAGAGAGGAAAGTGAAGGATTGTTGCTTCTCACATTAAAGAATGGTAAAATCATGTGGGTACATCCTGACTTAGTACCTGAAATGGAGGGTGAAGGTAAAACTTCAAAATCCAAGAGAGGTAGAAAAGTTGAAACCTGCAACATGATTTCTCATGTTATTCCAGATCCTGATGATTTGGACCATCTTTGGGATGGCATTCCTTTGGAGGATAGACTAAAAGGTTTAAATATATGTCCTCCAAGTTTGGCTTCTCCTACCAAGCTCAAGCTTACTCATCAGCAGTGGTAAGCTATGAATAGTGTCCCATTATACATGACACAACAAGTTTTTGCTGCTTATGAAAAAGCACCAGTAGGGATTTTTCGTCTTGTCCCGAGTACTCCTTCTCCTGTGACTACAGAGATTTCTATTTCTCTTCCTCCTGTGGCTACAGAAGTCTCTATTCCTCCTTCTCCTATGGTTACAGAGATCTCCGCTTCTTCTTCCTCTGTTATTAAAAGTCCACTGCCCATTCACTTGTACAGTCAATAATCAGTCTATCTCATAAAAAAGATGGGCTATGACTTTCAAAAAGCAGAGGGTTTGAATTATGATAAAGGAATGCGACTTCCTTTACAGATTCAAAGTCAAAAATCTACTGTCGAATTGGGTTCTGAACTTCCTCTTAAAAATCCTTGCAAAAAGAAGGTTAAGGAAAAAAAGACTAAATCCTGCAATATGGTACTTCCTTCTCATGAGTCTGAAGAAGAAAGCTTTGCTGGTACGAGATCTGGAAAAGAATACCACAAAGATTACGAGGGATCTTCCAAAGAAGCAGAGGATGTTGTAGAAACGATCCCAGTTCAACCATATCATGTTCCTGCTAAACCATCGGTGGTTGAGAAAGGGAAACAGAAAACAGTACGCTTTGACGTTCCTTTGAAATCTGCTTCAAATTAAGGGATGGTAATGAAGCCCTATAAATTTGATATTCTAGCCCAGTTAGCCAGTACTCCGGCTAGACTATCTATATTTGAGCTGTTTCGTCTTTCTAAAGAAAGCAGTGAGACTTTGAGTGAAGCTTTGTTACAAGCAGATTCATGCTTAGCTCAACTCAAGAGTCCTGACAATACACCAGTGTCGTGTCCACAATGTCATAGCGTGATGGAGGTAATTCCTAACATTACCTTCACACAAGAAGATATGATGTTGAAGCATAATAAACAAGACAGGCCTTTGTGCTACACTGGGTATATTGAATCCACTGAAATTGACAAGATTTATATTGATCCTGGGTCTTCTATTAGCATTATTCTTCAGAGTATGCTAAGACCTTTGAGGATTCCTACTAGTGATTTGACTTACACTAGTACCATAATTGTTGGTTTCAACTCTGGCAAGAGTAAACCACTGGGGAAGATTCGTCTAAAGATTCAGATTGGTGATCTTCGAACTATGGCTATTTTATATGTTATCAACTCAGACGTATCCTACAACATCCTTCTTGGAAGACCGTGGATATATGAGCATAACATTGTGCCTTCAACTCTCCACCAATGCTTCAAGTACGTGGATTCACAAGGGGTTGTGAAGACTGAATTTGCTGATATCAATCCCTTCAAGGGTGTTGAAGCTTATTTTTTTGACTCAATACTCTACAAACAAGAGCATGTGAAGGAGATATCAGATATGGCTGAAGATCAATCACCTGCTGAAGATCAGTCTGTCAATGAAGATCCTCCAGAAGAGCAACCTTTGAAGATTAAAGTCAAAGGTCGAATCCAACCCCAACCTGTCAATGATCAACCTATGGTGATCAAGGTCAAAGGAAGAACTCGAGCTTCATCTGAGGAATCAGTGAGTATTCCTGCCAAGAACCAAGTTCAACCTCTTATGATCAAAGTCAAGGGACGTACTTCTCGTACGAATAATCCAGAACCACCACTGATCATCAACCTTGGCAAGTCTATGCAGAAGATAGATGGCGGTCCGTTAATGATCAATCTGAAGTGTAGCAGTCAAATTGTAAATGATGTAAATTTGGTCATTCTGTACTTTCTAATATCAACGAATATTTCCTTTTTGAGTATATGGCTGTCAAATTTGTTGAAAGAATGACTTTATCTCTTGATGATCAAAGTCATCAATATAAAGACGACATAGATACAGAGGAAACTTTATACATCGACTACAAAGAAAATTCTTTTCCTCCTCATGTCGATGTAGGACCTTATGTTCAAAAGTTCCTAACATCTTCTTCCTATCTTCTTCCTATAGTCTCGCCATCACAAGCTTGTGTAATTTTTAGACGTCACGAAGAATCTTATTTCGTGATTCCGTCTGATAAGAAAAATAAGTACCAAATTGTGTTTGGCCTGGCTAGAAACATCCCTGTTGTTCAGACAAATGATCTTAGAGATAAAGATAAAAGAAAAATCTGAATTGACAAATATAGTCAACAATCTCTCAAGATTATCCAGAAAATGGGATATAATTTGAAGACTATGCAAGGTCTCAATCAAGGCAAAGGTAGACGATTACCATTATGTGGTGATCTGTTTTACCAGAAAACTCATCATGGATTGGGATATGATCCGTCCCATATGTTTAATGACGATATACAAAAAGAATTCTCTTCTAATTCTTCATAATCCTCATATTCGGAAGAAATCCATTTAATTGAATCTGATACATCCCACTCCTCATATGCTGGAAGAGACTATTATGATGAATCTGAGTGTGTATTCTCAGTCAACATGGTTCAAACTGAAGGTGAATCTGAGCCATTTGAAAATGACCCTTGGGCCCAACAGATGGACACTCAGTGGGAGCTTCGTTTTGAACAACGATAACCACCTACAGAGGATGAGATTATTCAGATTGACGTTGGAGACGGAACTACGTTCAAGCCAATATTCATCAATAAAAACCTTTCTGAAGATGAAAAGGAAGAGTTAATACAATTGATTAAAGATTATATCGATATTTTTGTATGGAGTTATGAGGATATACCGGATTTAGATCCTAAAGTTGCTACTCATAAACTCAATATTCTTCCTAATGCTAAGCCTGTAAAACAACAGCAACGACGTTTTCGACCAGACATGATGGATGCAATCGAAGCAGAAGTCAAAAAGCTGATTACATGTGGCTTTGTTCGTGAAGAACAGTATCCAGATTGGGTTGCCAACATTGTTCCTGTTATGAAGAAGAACGGAAAAGTTCGAGTTTGTATAGATTTTTGAGATCTTAATGCAGCTTATCCAAAGGACGAATTTCCACTTTCGATTACTGATGTTATGATAGACAATACATGCGGTTTTGAACGCATGTCTTTTATGGATGGGTTTTCAGGATACAATCAAATTAAGATGCATCCAGGAGATGAGAAGCATATTACTTTTCGTACACCCCTTGGAGTCTACTGCTATACGGTTATGCCATTTGGTCTTAAAAATGACGGTGCCACGTATCAACGGGCCATGAGCAACATCTTTCAAAAACATCTACGAAAGACAGTTGAATGTTATGTAGATAACATTGCTGTCAAAAGTCGATCAAAAGATGATCACATTCAAGACTTGAAGATAGTATTTGAATTGATGCGTCAGCATCAATTAAAATGAACCCTACTAAGTCTTTCTTAGGGGTTTCCAATGGCAAGTTTTTGGGATTTGTCATCACTTCTCAGGGTATCCATGTTGATCCTGATAAAATCAAAGCAATTCTTGAAATGCGTCCTCCACGCAATCTAAAAGAACTTCGCGGCTCCCAAGGTCGCATTGCTTATATCAGGAGATTTATATCCAATCTTTCTGGGAGATGTCAACCTTTCTCTCGACTATTAAAGAAAGGTGTATCATTTGTTTGAGATAAAGAATGTCAGAAAGCTTTTAATGACATCAAGCAATACCTTACAAATCCACCTGTTCTGGTACCACCAGTGGTAGGAAAACCATTTTTGCTATATGTTCGAGCCTTGGATCATTCACTTGGTGCTCTTCTTGCACAGAAAAGTGATATGGGTCATGAACAGGCAATTTATTATCTTAACCGAATGATGGTCGGAGCTGAACATAGGTATACTCCTGTAGAAAAGGAATGTCTGGCCCTGGTTTTTGCTGTTCAAAAGATAAGACATTATGTGTCAGGACAGACTATCCATGTCATCTCCAGAATAAATCCTATTCGAGTATTGATGAGAAAACCAAGCATTCTTAACTCTAGGTTAGCCACCTGGGCGATGTTACTCACTCCCTATGATATGGTCTATGTACCTCAAAAATCAGTGAAGGGTCAAGCATTAGCTGATTTCTTAGCAGTTCACCCTATACCTGAAACATCGAAAATATATGAGGACATTCCAGATGAAGTTGTGGATTGCAACATGACTTTAAAAGATGACATTTGGCAATTATACTCTGATGGAGCGTCACGAGTTGGACCTAAAGGCAATATCGTCTCTGGGGTAGGAATCGCCTTGGTTTCTCCTGACAAAATGGTCATATACCGTGCTTATTCTCTCAATGAGCCATGCTCCAAGAATGTGGCAGAATATAATGCTCTGCTCATTGGTCTCCAAGTAGCAAAACAATTGGACATCAAGTTCCTGGAAGCTTATGGAGATTCTCAACTGATTGTTAATCAGGTTATAGGGACATATGAAGTCAGAAATCCTGACCTCATCCTTTATCATCAAGTGGTAATCAAATTGGTCCTCTCATTTAAAGGATTCTTTATTGAATTTGTACCATATTCTCAGAATTTGGAAGCTGATGCTCTTGCTAGTTCAGCGGCAGATTTAGCTGTTCCAATTCAAAGACAAAACACCATTACTTTGTTGGATCGAGACTTATTCTGTGTTAAGAATAATCTGCATATTGAACAGAGTTATATTACAGAATCAAGTTCCCAACAGAGGGATTGGAGAAGTCTATTTATTGACTATGCAATTCATGAGATTTTACCTGAAGATCCAAAAGAAGCTGCATCAGTCAAGAGACGATCATTTCGATTTTATTATGACTCGTCTTTACATATGTTATATCGTCGTTCATATGATGGACTTTTGCTGCACTGTCTCTTAGAAAATGAAGCTAAACAAACACTCCTAAAAGCTTATGATGGTGTTTGTGGTGCTCATCAACCGGGTCCAAAATTACAGGACCGTATTCGAAGAATGGGGTATTATTGGCCTTCTATAATAGCAGATATTGTGGATTATGCCAGAAGGTGTAAAGCATGTCAGATTCATGCTGATTTTATTCATCAACCATCTGAATTCCTACATCCTACAGCAGCTTCTTGGCCCTTCGAAACTTGGGGCATGGACATTATTGGTCCAATTAACCCTCCTTCTGTCAAAGGACATCAGTTTATACTGGCTATAACCGATTACTTTTCCAAATGGGCGGAAGCAGTTCCCCTTACTGAAGTAAAAATGTCTAATGTGGTTAGCTTCATTAAACATCATGTCATTTATTGTTTTATGATTCTCCGACGGATAATTCATGACAATGGACCACAATTCGCCAGTCAAGCATTTTATCGATTCTGTGATAAGAATCGAATCCAAAATTTGGCTTCTACGGCTTATAATCTAGCTGCTAATGGTTTAGCCGAAGCTTTCAACAAGGCGATCATTAAACTTCTCAAAAAGTTCGTCTCTTCTAATAAACGTGATTGGAATGAGAAACTTGGAGAATGTTTATGGGCTTACCAAACGATAGTCCGAAATCCTACTGATTTTACACCATTTTCACTGGTTTACGGATGTGAGGCTGTCCTTCCACTGGAAATCCAGATTCCATCTCTTCGAATAGCCATTGCTAATGAGCTAACTATAGAGAACAATGATCGCTTACTACTCCAAGAACTTGAAGGATTGGACGAGAAGCGTCTTCAAGCGCAACAGCACATTGAGCTATATCAAGCTCGCATATCTCGAACCTTCAATCGTAAAGTTAAAGAGAGAGTATTCAAAGTCGGTGAACTAGTTCTAGCTGTTCGAAGACCAATGGTGATGACTCATAAGAGTAAAGGGAAATTCCAAGCAAAATGGGAAGGTCCTTATGTCATCGAGACAGTTTTCTCCAACGGTGCCTATAGGTTGTCTAAACCTAATGGAGATTTGCTTATGATGTCGATCAATGGCAAATTCCTGAAAAAATATTATGTTTGAATTTCTTTCTTATTCCCCAGCTACCAATGTTTGGTTAAGCTTGGAGAGAAATTTTAATCTTTTATCTTACCAGTTGATTAAAAAATTGGATCTATTATTTATCATGTTCTCATGACCTCTGAATAAATATTAAGTCTGCTTATTTTTCCTATCTATCATGTCCATTTGGCCTCTGAATAGATATTAATCTATTTTTTTTTGAGTTGTTACGATCTGTCATGTCCATATTACCTCTGATAGTATTGTATACTCTAAACAGAAAATAAGATTTCATTATCTATCATGTCCATATTACCTCTAGATAGATACAATTTATTGAGTTTAGAAGACTTGTCATGTCCATATTACCTCTGATAAGTGTTTTCTATCTTATACCTATTGTTTAAATTCAAAATAAATGATAGGATCACAAAACAAATATTTTATTCATTTCTTGTGAACATTACAGAATGAATAAAATAAAAGATTACAAAAGCTCTTTATTTTTCCTAAGGCGGGCCAGAGATATCTTGAAGTAATTTTTGCAGCTCTGCTAGACGCTTGTCACGAGAGCTCAAAATAGTATTGGTAGCTGCAGCACGTCGAGCTTCAGGAGTACAAATATGAGAAAGTCCAGCAAAGCTGACTATCAGTTTATCCTTGGCTTCATCAATGGTTCTGATAGTAGATTAAGCTCCGTAGGCCTGTTCTTCCAAAATTGAGCTCTGAGTAAGGTGCTGGTCCCGTGCCATGATCATCTGCTCCCTCTCTGCCTTCAAGCGAGCCAGCTCAGCTTCAACTTCCTGAATTTTATCATTTTGTTGATAAATTTTCATATTTGAGATGTCATAGGCTGCTCTATGGCTATCCAGCTCAGGCTTTATTCCAGCCAAAAAGATTTTTCTTTGGCGACCTTTATGCTATATTCATGAGGGCTTCATCATATCTCGTCTCCCGAGCGAGGTAATCATCCGATAAGGCATCATACTCTTCTTGGATGAGACTTTCAACAGTTTCACTTGATAGCTTAAGATACTCTTTGATGGGCTGTTCAAATCCCTCCACGATTTTCTCTAATACCGTTGCTCTTGCCGCATCATTGAACATAGTAACATTTCTGATGGTAAGAGCCATCGCCGTCTTCAAGCTCTCATAATTGAGGCCCTTATTCAGGACCATTTTTATTAGAGTCGCCAGAGTCTTATAAAAGGTTTTAGTGTGAATCTCAACTAGGAGATTCATTTCTATACTTGAACTCGGCGTTGCGGCAATATCTACTAAGTCTTTTCTCTGAAGACTGGGAACAGAGGCTGTTGCTGTAATAGCAGGCTGAGATGAAGCCATTGTTGTTACTGCTACCATAGACAACTGGTTACTAGGAGCTTCAAGAATAGTATCTTCAATATTTGTTACTCTAGCCGTTTCTGGAGCTGAAACTGCTAGAGTTTCGGTGGCGGTGATAGGTGCGGGCGGAATGACAGTTGTGGAAGCTGACTCCGGTTCTGGGATTGACTCTTCAGAGACTTATACTGGATCAGTAGTAATAGCGGAGGATGCTATTACAATTTCCCCAGTTTCAGTTGGTGACTTGAGTGTGCCTTCATTACCTTCTTCAACTATTGGCTCCGCATGATCTTCAAGTGTTTCAGTTGTAGTAAATTCTTCTACAACTGATTCTTCATTAAAATCTAGTTCTTCTTCAGCAGCCTCCTCATCATCTACAGTAAGATCTACTGTAGTTTCTTCCTTATCCTTGCCCTCAACAGGAGAGGACACTTCTGGCTGAGCCTGTATTTCTGGCTCTTGTTGTACCTCCAATGATGGAGGACATTCTTCTTGAGACTCCACTTCGGGTTCTCGTGATACCTCTTCTTGAACATCTTCTTCTTCTGAAGAAGAAGCCTCCTCCTCAGGTTCCTCGTTTTTCTCATAAATATCTTCTTGAGGAGGAGGAGGAGCCCCAACCTTCGGGGAAATGATAACACCTACAAAAATTAAACAAAATAAGTTAATATACAAAAGTCGTAGTTTTATATGGATTTTGTATAAATTATATTTACCTGGAGTATGTGTGGAACGCTCCAAATACGCATCATAATCCCCATCCCAGTCTTCATTATGAAAAGTGATAGCCGGTTCATCGGATGGGATAAGCACCGAATCAATAGTTTATACTGAGGCGACGTCTTCAGCAACTTGTGCCTTTTGTGGCAGAGTTAAATGAAGTGCCGAGCTGAGACGACCTGGAGATAAGACTACTGCAGGTGTTGCTGGTTGAGGTGCTGAAGATCCTTCTCCAGGGTGAACTGAAGAAGATCCTACATGTTGTAGCTCATCCGCCTGAGTGTCACTCTCTGGGGTGGAGGCTCTTGATCTGGAAGGACTTTTTGTGGTAGCCTTCTTCTTCTTCTTCTTCTTCTTCTTCTTTTTTGGGGTTTTTTCTGGAAGTGTGACGGCTGTGCTTTGTTTCTGTTTATGGGATTTGCCAATAACAATAGGTTCTGCAGCCTTTTTCCCAACTCTTGTAGCAATAACTTCCAGATATGGATCCGGAACAGCGTCATCGTCAGGGATGTCTGATGGTACCCTGACTGGCTCTTCAATATTTCCTTCCTTGGGCCATCTTAGACTACCTCTCATATTGTAGCCATGGGCAAAGGAACGGATATAAGCGTAAAAGTGAGCATACGAATGAAGAATACGTAGCTCTGTGGTGCTGGTAGCGGTTGAGACTCTGAATTTGGCACCAGTACGGGCAGTACTAAAATATCTCCAACCCCTTGAACCATCAAGCAGTTTCCCATAGTGACAAAAACTGGTAGAGGGATTACCAACATGAAGTTGGTCATACCCAAATTGACGAGCGAACCTACTGGGTAGATATGGTTCGAACGCACAATTGTCTTCATTTCTGTACATCAGGTGAGAGAGTCTGATGTACTGTAGCCATCTGAAGACTGATGGTGACAATAAAGCTCCTCCTTCAACTTCATCTTCAAATTGAACACCGAAACAGTCAGCTGGAACTTGTGGCCGAGTACAGAAAAAATTCCAACCATAAGAATAGTTCAAAACTGCCCGAGTATCTGCCACTGTAGTGGCAATCCATGTAGCCTTGCTGAATTTTTGGAGGAAGACCTCCGCATCATCACCCGGTCCTGGTGGCAATAATCTGCAGTTATGGTGCAACAGCTAGCCCATTAAGTAAGTATAGGGCATTTCTACCCTGGGGAATACATTCCGATGAGGATCGTTGTTGATTAGCTCCTCACCAAAAGTCCTCAAACCTGCGTTTACTCGGCACACCATTGCCGATAGCAGGTTGATTCTGACTTTAAATACCAAACGTACTGTTGGCCATAGTACGTTACGGTGGATTCTATCAACTGTACCGGTCCCCGGTATAACCCATCTTCTCAACTATAAAGAAAGAAAGCCTGCCAGTAAGGCTTTCCTGGAGATTTTCTGGCTGCCGTATCTGAGGAAGCTCAAAGCTTCGGTTCCAGCAGGGAACTCCCCAGTCTTGGTGGACAAATATTTATTTGGGAATTTGTAAACAGTCATCATATCCCAAATTTTGTCAGCGGGGATTGTTGAACCAGTGTTGATAGCTGGAGCTTTGTTTTCCTAGAATCTTTCTTTATCATCCTTGGATATTTTATCCTTATGGAAGAAAAGATACGTTGTCCACTTGTTGATGTATGCTAGATGAGATCCACTCTCATGCATAGTAGTGCAGATCATATAGTGGCACATCAATTCTTCATACACCTCAACCAACTGAGGGTTTTTCTCCCTGATTTCAGCAAGTTCTCGGTTGGAGGGAACGTATTCTTTGTATGGTGCTTCTCCCATTGGTAGCTTCGAGATGAATTGCATCTCATGGAGTGCGAGACCCATTTCACCTTTTGGGATCGCAAAAGTTGCAGTTGAACTTATGTATATCTCCATCAGGGCCATGAATAAGTTATCGTTCGATGGTATACCCTGACTAGTTGAAGCCACTGCTTCATACAAGCCGATTTCTCTCAACTCCGTCTGGAAGTTCTTCATCATCCAAACGCTAATCTGGATCCAGTTCTGGTTGAATGGAGTCAACCATCCCGGTAGCCTGGGGTTTGTCTGGGGATATAGGACCGCAGCCCTTATGAACTTGTTGACGAACATCTGGGTTTGCACTGGTTGGATTAAAGCCGAATCTTCACTCAGAGTAAATCCTGGCAAAAGACCAGAGAAAGGAACAACACTGCCATTAGGGACACTAACATATTATCCCATATCATTGGTTTGATCCCTCTTGAATATGATTCTACCCGGTCTTCCATAACTGCTGGGAGTCAGATTCCACAGCATTTGACGGGGGTGGGTAGCATGGATGAATACGGACAAGGGGTAATCTCTGTCCATGTCAGGGAGATACATGGCTCTATCTCCGAATTTGAACACCCAAGACTCCTTTTTGGGGTGTGTTTGCGATTTACAGTCTATTGCATCCCCAAATAAGAAAGCTGGTTTTGCAAATTGTTGTTCATTCAGTGAAGTCAACAGTTCTCCATTAATCCTGGATAGCAGCATTCTATCCCCTTGGGCAGCTATCAACTGTGCTCTCTCTACGGGATAGTCTGGATTCGATTGGGGAAATGCTACATGAGATAGATTCTTCACATAATTCGAGCCCACCATACAAACTGATGAGCCAAAGACTTCTGCAAGTGGATGAGCTTGCAAGTCTACTGCCAAAAGAAAAAGAAAAATCAAGTTAGTGAAAATCTAATTTAAAATTTTTATGCAGATAAATTGGTCAAAATTTTACATACAAAAGGTAAAAACTTTGACTTTTACGCTTATTAAAGTTGATAGAAAGTTTTAAAGTGTAAAAAAGTCTTTGTTTTACACAAAGTCTTTCATTTTGTGAAATTTTACGCTAGCACATGTTGATGTGAGCGTATTCAAAATTTTACGCTGGCATGTGTTGACATGAGCGTATTTGAAACTTTACGCTAGCACATGTTGATGTGAGCGTATTCGAAATTTTACGCTGGCATGTGTTGACATGAGCGTATTTGAAACTTTACGCTAGCACATGTTGATGTGAGCGTATTCGAAATTTTACGCTGGCATGTGTTGACATGAGCGTATTTGAAACTTTACGCTAGCACATGTTGATGTGAGCGTATTCGAAATTTTACGCTGGCATGTGTTGACATGAGCGTATTTGAAACTTTACGCTAGCACACGTTGATGTGAGCGTATTCAAAATTTTACGCTGGCACGTGTTGATGTAAACGTATTCTAAAAATTACGCTAGCATGAATAGACATGAGCGTATTTTAGATTTTACGCTGGCATGTGTAGACATGAGCGTAATTTAGATTTTACGCTGACACATATAGACGTGGGCGTATTTCTTAATTTTACGCTGACACGTATAAACGTGGGCGTATATTCGTAACTTTATGCTGACACGTATAACGTGGGCGTATTTTTTTTGTTATCTTAATTTCTACGCTGACACGTATAACGTGGGCGTGAAATGAAAGATTTAGGTATTCTTCTCCGACGAAGTTTTCGGCCAAAGGGCGGTGCTTTACCGTCATTGGAGGAGCCACGGCGGGGTTGCTTTGCTGAGACGCTGCTGATGACCGGACGAGATTTTGCGTACGGTCGACCGACGAGGAATCGACGGCGGGCTTCTTGCCTTTGCTGCCGACGGTGGACGACTTCTTGGGGGCCATCGAATCAAAGCAAAAGTAGAAGAAGGAAGAAAAGTGAGGAAAGATTGAGATTTCGAAAGACAAAGTAAAGTCTTATCTCTCTTCGAAAAGTCCTATTTTTAGAAAATTTCAAATCGGTTCAAATTTCCAGATTTTATGCCGACTGTTGGATATCCCAACTTTTATGCGAATGACCGTTGGATATCCCAAACTTTACGTTGACTGATGAAATCCCAAATTTTATGCTTCTATTCAAAGTATTTCAAATTTTGAAAATATTTGAAAACTTTGAAGGGGGTCTTGTAGGAGCGTAAAAAAATAGTTCATAAACCAAGTCAAAGAAAAAGAGCTTTACGCTCAACAAGCTACTCTACTCAGGCTCCTCTACGCAGGCTACTCTACGCGAGCTGTTTTATGCAGGCTACTCTACGCAGGCTACTCTACGCGAGCTGTTTTACGCAAGCTACTTTACGCTGGGGACAGGCTGTCAGATCATGCATTTAATGCAAGTGATGATGATTCTGACATAATGATTTACTGACAGCGTACAACACAGAATTCGAAGAGATTTGATTTACACAGAAACCAACATTGTCGTTTAGTGTGTGGACTGGGTTACTTTACGCTCAAAAGATGGCTTCTTTTACGCATGAATACTATGTGAGCTTTTTACGCTCAAAGTTGACGTGTGCATAAAGTTTATTTGGGCTACTTTTTACGCTCAAGGCTGTTTTATCAGCCACTTTACGCGAGAAGTCTATTTTTGGGCTATTTTACGCCTAGTCTACTACTTTACGCTGGAAGTGTATTTTGGGTCATTTTTACGCCCGATTGTTTCTGGCTATATGAGAACGTGGTTTGCTTACGTGACTTTCATGCCACACTTATCGAGGGATGTGTGTACGTGCCCTCCTTATTTTGTTGAAGTAATGGGACACGTGTCATCCCACGTAAAGTTCATGGATGATAGTTGCCAGCGTAAAACTCCAATTTGGATGCTTTTTACGCATGATGTGTTTTAGACTATAAATAGACTAATTTTTAGAATCAGTAGAGGATTAGGGGAGACAGGAGAGAATACATAGAGATCAGAGCCCAGAGACTTTGATTTTCCAGAGCATTCTTCTTCAACTTTTCTTCCAGAACAGAGTGAAGCAAAGCAGGAAAGCATTCGACCTCGCCATCAGTGCCCAAGTGCGTCGATACCTTTCTGGTGACTTAGTTCTTCCGGCTGTTCATCTTTCAGCAGTACTTTTCATCATCATCGTATGGTCCAAGGAACAAAGTGATCGTCTTCAGATCAGACTTCCATAACAATACTTCCCAGAACAATTTGTACTTCTTGTATTTTTTTCTCGTTTTATTTCAAAAGCCAATTTTAGGCATTTTGTTAAGTGAAACGGATACGTAGTTTCATGCCTATTGACTTTTACTGGACTAATGAATCACTGAACTAATGTATCTATTCTGAACTATCGAGATTCGTGTCAGGACCTAGATCCATGTGTACTAGTCAGACAGAGAAATATCCAGGAGACGTGTGAACATACCCTTTCTATCCCATCGTCTTACTGGAATAATAGCAGCTACACACGAGGTATATGGTTTGCCAGATACTACCTTTTAGCCATTCATATGTGAACTTGGTATTTCAAAACACTGGTCTAGACACATCTTTTTGGATTATTCTATACCTATAAGTTGTATACTTGCATGATAGGTTCTCTCATTATTACATATCTGCATGTCTTTACATTTTTATATGTTCTCCTCATACACCTATGGATCTTTATCTACTTGTCTCTTCTATTTGTACATTGTCACTTATAAAATGTTCATCAAGTATTACATTATTATTTACAGTTTTATAGTACTTTTCAATTAACTAGAACTGTTATTGGGTTGTACTTCGGTCCATACTGACAGGATATATTTTTCAGATGGCTTAGAGGACTGTTGTCCTACGTACCATGAGTAGAGGATATACGTACCATGAGCAGGGGATATCCTACTCAGTAGAGAGCACCCTAGTAGTAGCCTAGAGTTTTAGTATTTCATATTGTATCAGATTATTCCGAATATGGGATTGAGTTTTATTATTTCAGGATATATATTTATTAGTCATAGACATCTAGACTCATGTGTACGATGACTCTTGCTATTATTTCAATTTCACCTTTCTTTATCTTCTATTCAAATATCGTGCTTTATCTTCCTCTAGATCTTGTGATTGAGATATATTTCATATGTCATATTATTCCTCCGTGTGTAGATGACATGATATATTTCATATTGTTAGATGATAGATGTTAGAGATGACATATACAGCGTTCTACCATCGATATTGCGTCGTAGGCTGGACGACTGGTATGGCTTCTAACTCGACACTTTAATAGCATTTACCTTCTATCCTTCGTACGTCCTAAACGTATCGATGGCCAGTCGAGTACACGAGTATTTATCTTATATTAAGCTCACTCATCCTATGGTACACTTATGTTAAAAAAGGGGATATAAAATAATCTCACACTTATATGGTAGTCCGCTAAAACTAGGTTAACATGGACGCTCAATTATAATAAAATAAACAAGTAACGAAAAGAAATAACATAAATAAAATATGCTGAAATAAATGACAAAAATCAGAAATCATGGCAAGGTATACTTGCTTAGAGGTGGTGTAAGGAATTGACGTCATCCGGTAGGTGAATTCGTCAAGCAAATAAAGTGGCAAGTGTAGAACTTCCGCATACGTCTTCGAATGCTGAAATAGACATCACCAACGTTCCCAAAATAAGATAAAGAGCTAAGATAGACTATCCATAAGTCCAATTCTGGACACAGGGGTAAAACGATAAATTTTAGGTCAAAACAATATCCACAGTTGGACCTACTTTGTACCAAAAAGCGTGCCAAAATTCTATGGTCACTAAAGTCAACAAACTATGTTTATAAGTCCAGTTTTTTAATACGACCTTAAAGATATGTCCAGTTTTGGATTCCTTTGAGCTAATCACAAAAATGCCCAATTAATCGAATCATGGGGCCCACAATACAGCAATCCAGTCAGCTGTCTCAGAAACAGACCAAACTTAGCTCAGAGGACTAGCTTAACATTGTCAATCTACTAGCATAAGTTCCGTTGCGAGTTGAGGAGCATGTGAAAGTTTTACAAAAGTATCGATATAGTAATTTTTGACGGATACGGGACGAATTTATCGCGCACACGCAACCAATTCGAATTCCTAAATCCTACACGTGTACAAAGTCCATATACACATTTCGATGCGATTGGTTCACGACTAAGCCATCCAGTTTGTCGGAACGAACCCCGTATCAGAGTTTTTGACGTTTTAAAAACACTTTTTTGGGGTTTTTCAAATCAATTTTTCTTGAGTTTAAAACATAATAAATAAAAATATTTGAAGGATTTTGTAGCTATATAGGTTGTCTACAAGGCTGTTGTCACGACGCACACCCGGTTTAGGTGCACGAGCACGTGGGTACGTCCAGCCTACGTCGTAGTATCGGCGGTAGAACGCTGTATAGATCGTCTATAATGTCTATCATCTAACAATATGAATTATAAACATGTTACTTATATAACTCAATCACATGAATCTAAAGGAATATTAAGCACAATATTGGATAGAAGATAATAAAGATTAAATAGTAGCATAAGTCATAACAGAAATAAGTCTAAAAGTCTAAGACAATAGTATATATCATGGTATAATATAACAAACCAAAGTGTATCAATCTGGAGACAAATCCAACAAAATCTAGCTAATACTAAGTCACTACTGGAGGTACATCCTCTATGAGCACCGGATCCAAGGGCAACTCCTGAGCAACATCCACATCTATCCCGACCCATAGTAAGTTGGGCAAAAGGCTTCTAAGTCATCTGAAAAATAATATCCAGTCAGGATTAGAGCGAAGTACAAATACTAACAGTAGTTTCATTAAAGAGTCAAATATAAAGATCGTACCACAATTTTGAACAAAAGGAAGAAACGGTTTTATGTCATCCTCGTGTTCCCAAGCTCGACAAGGAAGATGCTATGATGACACACGAATCATGTAATTTGATTGATTCACTCTAAATCTTTACCATGTGATCTAGAATCTTCATGATTGTTCCTTGTAATCACTAACTACTTGTAATGCTACCAACATGTAAAACTCTACTAGTAGTTAAAGTCGTTATCCTGATCCTTAATCCTGAAATTTTTATTTATTTATTATACGAATATTCAAAAGACCACCAAATTTTATTATGATTCCTTTGCCACTTCTACTACTCGATATATTTCTCTTGAGCAAACATTCGTCTAGTATATTGTCATAAAGTCATTACTTACCTATCACCCTCAATAAATGTCATTTCACATAAAGTTATTACTTACCTATCACCCTCAATAAATGTCATAAAGTCATTTGACTCACGATCTGGCTATTCTCCAAATCATATATGTCATGACCCGCACCCAGTGAAAGGGCACGAGAAGTGAAGTACATCCAGCCTACGCCGCAGTGTCGGCGATAGAACGCTATCCTGGGTCCTGGGTCATAATATCTAACACAGTCTAGAATATGCTCCGAATGGAGAATAAATAATAAGTAACTCAATCACAACAACTAAGATGGAATAGAAGAATAAATCTCAAGAGAGTCACAGATATAATAAAAGTATTGGTGTAAACCACCAGAACAAAATCTCAAAGTACAACTCATAATGTCTCAAATAAATAGATAATAAGATACTAAAGTCTCAGCTAGACTACGGGCAAGTCCTCAGCGACTGCTGGATCCTCCTGAGGGTCTACATCACTATTGTCACCTAAGCCAGTGCCATAATAAGTAGGGCAGAACTCCTCGTCATCACCTGTAAAATTTTCAACATGTCCAATCAGGACGGAACGAGCACATATCTCTCACAACAGATCATATCTGGATTGGACAAATAAAGCAAGCTATAGAAAATTATACATGAAATGCTGTAAAGAAAATCAACAAGAGAGAGAATATAAAGACTAGATATAAATATGATAATAGAGAAATGTAACTATCTACGTGATTTAGAGCATAAATTTGTTATGTAAACAGGTTGGGTTGCACATGGATAAACTATGGAGTTGAACATGAATACCTACTTGGGATAATGATCACATAACCAACTACACTCTCCCTGCCCCCAATCAATACATAAGGATCAAGTCATGATATGTTATTGCACATGGATAACAACTACTTTTATACATGGAGCTCATATGGTCATGAGTGTACATGAATAACATATGAGTGTACATGGATAAATATGAATACATGGAGTACATGATGAACACGATAAAGTATATGAACATGATATACTCGATGTATCCGAGGGGATAACATCGCATGAAAAGATCCATAGGGTACTAATTCGTGTGAACATCGTGTCAGCATCAAGTATACTAGTCTATAACAAGAGAACATATCTAAACAAGTATGAAAAGATCAGAGAATGTACTTTTCTGGAAAACTGAACTGCTGATGATGAAGTGTAGCTAAACCGGGGCAATATAAACCTATTTAAAGTATACACATGTCACAACCAAGTCTAAAATATCAAAAAAAAATAGCTACAATGCAAGACTACATGCTTCTAGGTTCCTTTTGGTCAAAGTTAACCCTTGGTCAACTCTGGTAAAACCTGGTCAACGCTAGTCAAACCTGGTCAAACATTGGTCAACTAGTCCGTTTACTAATTTTTAGGTTATACACAAGTTTCTAGGTCATTCCCAAGTTCGGTTGAGTTGAATTGGATCAAGTTTGACCCAAAGTTGACTTTTGTCAACTTGGTCAACTTGTCGGTCAATTCGACTAAACTAGGCTCACAATGACAAACCAAATCTATCCTAGGACTCCTATGGTTACAACCACAACCATGATCTACTCTAAGATGGGTTCTCAAGCATACAAACTATACACACATAGGTATATATACATACACATGTATTTACAACACATACCTACTCTTAATTCTTGACAAATGGTTGTGTGTGTGTATGTGTGTGTGATACCTGTAGGTTACTATGGTGTATCAAAACTGAGACTAAAAGCTCAAAACACAACCATGGTATGCCTCATTTCAATATACTCTTATATACATACAAACAAAATAGGAAAACTATATATATATACATACATATGCTCATTTGGAAGAAATGACACATGATTTGAAATAATTTTAATAAATCAAAACCTGGGATTAATTTCCCTTGACCCATTCTTAGCACATATACTTGCAATGGGTTTCAAGGAGGTCTTACTTATATATACAATTACATATATACATAACTAGAAAAAGAAAAACACATGTGCTCATAATTGATAGAAAAATATGAACTAAATCCAAGAGTTGGTTCTCACAAGTCCAAAACCTCATATACATACTAAAAACTCAGATTTTACAAGTTAAATTCCTGAAAAACAAAATATCACATTCAAACTCAAATTTTGCATTAAAGGAAAACCCATTTTTCACACAACGACCCAAAATGAGATATACACAATATAAACCCGCGAAATCGGCATACACGTTGGTCTCAACCTACGTGATGCACTAGAGTACTCACGGGTCCGAAATCGTGTCCGTGTTGTGTCCACAGAACGCGTATCAAAAAAACCCGATTACAGCGTGTCAACGTGCACGTATGCGTGCGTTCTCGTTCGATTAAGTGCCGCACACACAACGAGAAGCCCCGTGCTAGTGCACGTAGCTAGGGGGTCCTAGGGTAGGTTTAGGACACGGCAACATGGCGACATGTCGTACCGAGGCGACGCACGCAGCCCGCACCACGCGCGGCCTGCGGCGCACGCGCGTGCCCACGCGTGCCCTCGTGCGCGCAGTTCGGCCCTCGTGGCTCGCTTGTCGGGCCATACCATAACTCGGGATGGCTCCTTCGGGTAGCCCAGTTATAGGTCTACGCGTCCAAGGTCCTGGTACGGGTCCTCGTCGCGTCGAGAGCGCATACGAAGTCCGTTTCAGCGACAAATTTCAGCCCTGCGCACTGTGCGGCTGAACGATGCACGTCGGATTTCTCCGTGCTCGCTCAACGAAAAGCCGTGAAATTTTTGGAGCATGGGGGCAGAGGTTGCCCCCACGTGCTCAAGAAATTTTAGGCAAAAATATTATTTGTGCATCGAGATACAACACGCTGACGGCAGGGCAAGCACGGCCTCGTGCACGGGATCGGTGCACGTGCGTCCGATGCCCGAAACGCCGTAAAAGGTCATCGATTTCTGATCCGTCTTCACGAGAATTTCTTAAAATAATATTATCTAAACGTTCGTGAAGACAGAATCGAAAAACAACAAGTTTTGTTTCTTAGCGGCATTTTGTCGAACACGTGTCTCGACGGGCCGACACATGTCCGATACCACTACCAAACGAACTCGAAACGTAACTTTATGGGCCAGTCTAGGGCACCTATATGGATGCAAAAATAAAGAAAATTCAGAATAACTTTGGTAGAAAAGGGTTTACCCATTGAGTGTCGAAAACTCAATAAACGGAGTCCCTCGGTCGTCATGTCAGTTGATTCCCCTCAAGCAATTGCCTCCGCCTCCTCGTAAGTAATAATCTAGCAGATCCTCCTCTTCTAGACGAGTGCAACGGAGTTTTCTTGGGGAGAAACGGACTCCGGATGAAGAAAATAGGATTTTTGGAGGAGGAGATCTATTATGGTTTCACTTGTGGAGGCTATGCTTCACAAATGAAAGAGAGAGGGGGAGGTACTACTGTGGACGGCAGGGTGGGAGGTTTCTAGGGTTAGGGTTTCACTTGGGCCAACTTGCTCTCAAGTAAAAATAAGGCCCAAGTAAAAAGGCTCAAAAAGGCTACATGCAAAAAGGCTTAAAATTATCCAGAAGCCTTCTAAATTGAACCCAAGCCCTAAATAAATTCTAATAGGTAAAAACTAAATTCTAAGACATGGCTAGGCTCCTCTACAGAGTCCACTAAGGTTAAACCAGTTGCTAGCACAACACAAGTCAAAATATTTAGAAAAATCACACAATTGCCAAAATGGCTAAAATGACTAAAATACCCTTTCTATGAAAAAGTGGATGCTACAATATACTATTCCTTAAAATTACATTTATCGACTATTCCTCTTTATTCATTATCCCTTAGTCACAATTAACTCTAAGAGCTTAACTTGTTGGATACCATCATATATTAAGTAGCCTTGTCATCCAATGCCATCTCACTTTTTATCATACATCAAAGTTTAAACTTTATTTCTTAACCGTAAAAAATTCAATGGGTTTGTGACCTTTAACTTAGCATGACCCTTCTTGTTTTCACTAATACCCTTGTGTAGAAACATGAAAAATATGGAGTTCATGCGGATTACAAATTGCCGCATAGGTACCTTAGGCCAAACAAGTCCGCATGAAGGAAAGCTGCATGACTGTTCAAAGACATATGCGGCCCATCGACGAACAGCTGTAGAAGGAAAATATGCGACCAAGGAGGAGCAGTTCGACTGATAAAGCTGACAAGTCCTGGCAAAATATGACAGTTCTGACACTTCGACAAGAAAGATAAGACATGGGACGTCGCCCAAAAGCAGGTTCGTACGCCTCCATGCGGCTAGAAGAGTGTTATCTAGGCCGCATGACACTTATGCGGTCCAGAGTTTGCGGCCCCAAAATTTCCAGAACTTAATGCAGACGGGCGTAATTGTGATTCAGGCCGCATGCTTCTCATGTGACCCCGCATGATCGAAGACTGAGAATGCTATACGTAATGGGACACATGGCAATCTGACCAATTCCTTAACAACCCAGATTTGCTGCAACAAAATCCTAAAAAATTGACAGATGGCAGCCCGAGAGCGGGTCTTCGCATGCTAATCAGCCACGTGGCCACAAGCCGCCTATGCGGCTCAAAATCCATCCTATTATAAATATCAGGGTGCCACACCCCTGCAAATGGCTGACAACCTTCAAGAAAAAAACAATATCTTTACGAGCTAGGGACTGCATCAGATAGTCCACGGAGTAAGGCAGAGTTGATAGCACTTTCCCGAGCCTCCACTGTCACCCCCCAGAATCAAAACTAAACAATTGTACTTAGATTGTTTCCTAGGTTATCTTTCTAGGGTCTTCTTTGTACAAGCGAGTTTGCAATCAATTCCAGTGTTCTGTAATACCTGTTGTTGATTTTTATGGCAAACACGATGGCGACTCTGCTGGGGACATCCTTCTCTTCTGATGAGAAGTTTATGACGCAATCTGATGCATCCAAGCTCGGCTCTACACAGCAGATGCTTGTGGCCTGCTTCGACCAACAACCCTTCGAAGAATTGCTCTCTAAAGGGAGCGCCAGCCCGTCTAAGAAGCGAGCCAACCCGAAGAGGACTCGCAAGGCGTCGGTGCGCAAAACTATTGCCTCCGACCAAGTTCTCAAAGAAGCTCCTTCTGCAGCCCAAGACGGTGACCAGAACTCTCCTGTGGCTCTGTCTCTGACCGCAGAGGACGCCGCTGTCCCCAAATCTAGCAGAGGAAAATATTATGATGCTGAGTTTTTGGGGACACAAGGGAACTCCATGCGGACAAAGAGGAAGCCGCAGAGAGGAGATGGGCAGTCTGCCCATGCAACAACCAACTCTGGCCGCAGGCAGATAACTCATGCGACAGCCAACTCTCGCCGCAGGAAGATAATCCATGCGGCAGCCAGCTCTAGCCGCAAGAAGATGGTCCATGCGATGACCAATCCTGCCCACAGATAGGACGTTTCATGCGGCCCTGTCAGAAGCTCTGTGTTCGACCGCCTCTCATGCGGGCCCGACGCCATGCGGCCCACTAAAGATGCGGATGTATCAGTCTGGACTCTTTTTACTATACGCCTTTGGGCGGTAAGTCAAAAAGGTCTAGGGCAGTGTGGGCTCAACCAGCCCAGTCAACTGTCCAAGTTGCTGACTGTCAGTGGGCCCCGTTAACTGTTACTCGGGCTCCTGATGGAAAGTTGTACAGAACCACCCGCGTCCAGTCCTCCAGGGCTAACAGACAGGGTGGGTCTTTAAAGTCTCCCTCTAAAGATCCAAATCAAGTGCTTTTACTAGCCACGGATCAGGGAGCAAACATAATGCCTAAGCACTCATGCGTTCGGGATCTCCGAGTTTACCAGTTTGGTGCAAAGACAGAGCAGCTTCCTACTGACTTACGTGACGTGATTACTCACAAGCGCAAGATGACAGCGTCAACATGCAATGAGTCCCTCTCGGGATGTCGTTGCACTCAAGTCATCATCAACTGTTGTTGTAACAAATCAGCAGCGCCTGAAGATCGGCAGCCAGTTTTCCAGTGACTGCAGCCAGCACCGGTCCGATAGGTACAAATTCCAGGGGACGAAGAGTTTCCTTTTGTCTCCTGTAATTCAACTCAAAGAGTTCCTTCTGGCAAGGGAGGAAAGAAAACAGGCTCTTCCAGCCCGGCCATCTCGGCCAGTATTGCAAGGAGACCTTCATCTGGGGGGTTTCTATCAACCACAGGGGGTGTCTATTTAGGCACTCGATCCAAGAAGACGCTTCCAGCACCTGGGGTTGCGTCTTCAGCCTCCTTGAGAGTAGATAAAGCTGGGGGTAGCAGCCCCCTCAATGTATGCGACAACCCTGTGTACCAAGAGCACACGCAGGTGGTAGAGATCCTCCAGAACTCTACAACAGAATCAGATTTCCCAGAGGGCCACCACCCTCGCCAAGACGATGCGGCTTTCTGCACAGGGGGTAGCACCCCTTCCGAGTCTGACGAAGATGATATTCCGTTATTTCCCGACGATTTCTCTATACAAGGGTACGGCACCAAGAGTACCTCTGCCTGTCACGACCCGTACCCTAGAGTAAGGGCACGAGACGTGGGTACGTCCAGCCTACGCCGCAGTGTCGGCGGTAGAATGCTGTCTTAGGTCACAACATCTAACAGTTGAAGGTAATAACAGTTATACTCCCCGAATGGGGGTGACATAACAGAAATATAACTCAACCACAGCTAAGGTGGAATAGGAAAGATAGAATGATAATGAAAGATAATATATCCAGAACAGTTGAAACACAGAGATACAATCCAGAATTCTAAGTGTCTAAAATAATACATATCTCAGAATATCTCAAAATCTAATACAGTGATCCATAAAAGTAAGACAATCCTAAGCTAATGGAGTGTCGTCTACAGATAATGGATCCGGCTGCTGGTCCAAGTCTAGGCACTCATCTAGTGTGGCACCGTAGTAAGTAGGGCACAACGCCTCAGCCTCGTCCTCTGTAATATTTTCAACAGGTCCAGTCAGGACGGGAACGAGCACATATCTCTCAAACAGTTCATAGCAGGTTAGGAATATAAATCATGCAATAGAGTAAAATACAGGAAGTGCTGAATAGAAGTACGAGTAAACAGGAGATATTTTGTAACTGAAATTAAATACATGATAGTAGAGACTGTAAGTGACTACATGATTTAGAGTACAATATGGTTATGTAAACAGCTTAGAGGCACATGAATACAAATAAGGAGGCACATGAATACAGCTACTAGGGATAGTGTTCACATAACCAATTCTACTCACCCCACCCCAATCAATACACAAGGATCCATTCAAGTTACGTTATAGGCACATGAATACAACTAAGATACGTGAACTCATGTAATGAGTAGTACATGAGGCACATGATAAAGCACATGAAAGCACATGAGAACATGTAATAACATGAACTAGTACGAGTACAAGGAGTACCTGATGCACATGATAAAGTACATGAACATGAAATACCCGATGCACCCGTAGAGGGATAACATCTCAGGAAAGGATCCATATAGTACTAATCCGTGAAGATATATGTCAGCATCATGTAGAGTAATCTAGAGCAAGAATATAGTCCAGACAGGTATAAAAAGATCAGAGAATGTACTCGCCTGCTAACTAAAGTCGGAGATGAAAGTACTGTTCGAGGAGTGGTGTCTGGCTCCTATTTAGAACAGTACAAGTCACAACAAGTCCAGAATAGTAATAAAATACACTACAATGCGTTCTACATAAATCTAGGTCGATTTAGACCAAAGTCAACTCTTGGTCAACTCTGGTCAACCCTAGAAGTCAAACTAGGTCAACCAAGTCAAACCTAAGTCAACTAGTCTAATCTAGGTCTAACAAGCCATTCTAGGTTCTAACAAGACTAATCTAGGTTTACTAGACAATATCATGCCTAACTAACCTATATCATTACACACAAGATATTATCTATATCTAACAACACACATATTGATATAAATATATAATCTAACTTAGAAATACATAACCTATAGCCACTATACAATATCACCCATATATCATATCATATCATATCACATTATATATATATATATATATATATATATATATATATATATATATATATATATATATATATATATATATATATATATATATATATATATATATATATATATTTGCACACATTCATATATATAACTAATATATATAAGTACAACACTATATAATATAGGAACTTATATATATTACAATACATATATTATATATACATAGGAAAGGAGAGAGGGGGAACACAGGAATATACAAATGTGTGTGATAGATTATGACATGTGTGTGATGAAGGTGAACTGTCAAGAGGACAGTGAAACAAGAACAGTCCTAGCTACCAGTTAACTACATTTCAGTCCCATACTCAAAATACCCAGGTTTACATAGGAATCAGTTTCAGATTTCAATACAGAACTTAGTTCTTAACAGCAACCTAAACTCAGGAAACAGGACCTATTGCTAACAGTGAACACAAAATGTCTAAATTCCAGTTAAGGGAAAACAGTGAATGCTCACACTCATTTCCAGGTTTTGAAGAAAACAACATTGAAAATAAATGAAAAGGTAACTCAGGTATGTGAAATTCATTCCAGTTTGAAGGTGAGGAAATCTCAGGTTTTAAAGAAGAACATACATTGAAATAAAATGAAAGAAATCAGGAAACAGTTCATGTAGTACAAGGAAAGGGAAATCAGTTCAATTAGGGAATAAACCCAACACTCACATACCAATAACTAATCTCAGGTTCAAGAATTTCCATTCAGTCTAAAAATACAGAACCTATTTCTCAGGTTCAATCCCATTCTCAGGCTATCTCATATTTCGAAAATGAAAGGGAATCAATTCAAGATGATTAAGAACTATTCTCAGTTATCAATACAGAACTCAGGTATTGCATTACAGTGAATCACATCAGTTAATCGGTTCATAAATTAGGAAAAACTAGAATCTCAGGGTTCTGATAACTGGGAATGAATTCCCATATCACTCAGTTTAGCAAATGAAATCTGAGGTTCACTTAATCAGTTAATAGACAGTTTTGAAAAAAAACAAACCAATACCAATATCCCATATCAATTTCCAAAGCCTATATCGAATGAAATATTGCATTAACATGAACCAACAATCATGTGAGAATCATCAAACAACAGAACAACAATCTAACTTAGGTTAACACAGGAATTAACAGTTTAGGAAATGGGAAAAATACTGTGTATCAGTCTACGTATCAGAATATGCAGTTCAAGCCTCTTTCGAACCCAAATATTCTACATTAATCCAATCTAACATGTAAACTTAATATAACAGGGATTAAACAACATGTTTAGGATTTAACTAACCAATGAAACACAATTTAAAAGCATTAAAATCAATTAAACTCAAGAACACAATTTCAGAACATTGACACACACAGTGCACGACACGTGCACAGACAAATACGTGTCCGATACGACACGAGGGGTCGAACCACTTGGGGGACCCCGTGTCAGTCATGGACACGACACACGTGTCCAATTTCGTGGGCTCAAGCGCTGTGTGCACTGAGAAAATGCACACGAGCAGCAGGGGAAAATCCTGTCAGCGTGCGCACGCGCGCGACCGCGTGTCCACGCGCCTGTGTCGACTCAACCCGACATAAAATCGTGTTCAGAGCAACAGAAATGCATAAGCGAGGTGAATATCTATTTTCCTATTCAAACACAATTCACAAAATCAAAGGAAATGCCCTTTGAGGTATTTCGTCGAACACGTTCCTATACACACTGATACGTGTCCGATACGGACACGTAATGGGCTCAAAATCTAGGGTTAGCCTATCCTACTGTTAGGTTAGGGTTAGGGCATCCTAGAAATGAAATTAAACAGAATTTACATGGGTTAGAATAGATTATACCTATTGAAGAACAAAGGGTTAAAATCCTCAAATGAAAAGAGTTCCTCAAGCCACAAACTCCCTCAAATTGTCCCTACTCTAAAATATTCTTACACAAACAGAAAGAACAGGAGAAGTAGGTCCTAATGTAATTGATTTGGAGGAAAATGGAGTTGAAATGGATTTTCTATGATTTTACAAAGATGGAGACTCACCTCTTCCAAAACTTGCACAAATCCCAATGGAGGCTAGCCCTAAATTTTAGGAGCATATAAATAGGAAGGGGGAGACCATAGTGGCCGGCCAAGTGGCTGAATGAGCTAGGGTTTGGGTTCATGTGTGGGCCTATGGGCTATTAAGCCTAAGTCACAAGTCATGACTTGTGAAATCACAAGCCATTTCTAATCAATTTAAATCCTATTTTCCCGAAATAAATTCTAATAGGTTAATTATCACTAACTTATGTCAACCTTGGTTTCCATATCCTAATCACATAGTCCTGACCTAGGTTGGCCACTAGGTTAGTCTCCAAAGTCAACATAAGTCAAAGTCCACTAAAACACCAAAATCAATTATACTAAAAATCACTAAAAAATTATATTAATTCCAATAAATCTAAATAATACATAATAATTCCAAATAATTCTCAAAATTTTGAAAATGACCAAAATGACCAAAATACCCTCAAGCTAGAAAAGTGGTAGTGACAAATCTACCCTCCTTAAAATAATTTCGTCCTCGAAATTAAAGGCGAAACTAAACTGCTGAGAATGATAGAAAAGTATACCTCAAGGTCCAAAAAGATAGGGGTACCGCTCGCGCATCTCATCCTCCCGCTCCCAGGTAGACTCTCCTAGAGAATGATGCCTCCATACGACGCGTACCAAGGGTATCACCTGGTTTCTCAGTACCTTTTCTCGGCGATCCAGAATCTCCACAGGCTGCTTTGGATAACTGAGAGTAGGTCCAACCTCTATCTCCGAGTGATCGAGCACATGAATAGGGTCAGCCACGTACCGTCTCAACTGTGATACGTGGAATACGTTGTGAACTTCCACTAGTGCAGGTGGCAAGTCTAGCCTGTATGCCACGTCACCGACTCTTCCGCTGATAACGAAAGGGCCGATGAAGCGCGGGCTAAGCTTTCCACCTCTACCAAAACGTATCGTACCACGAGTCGGAGATATCCGCAGAAAAACCATGTCTCCAACCTAATCACAAGCAAGGTCTCAAGTTACTAAAAAAAATTAACACGATCAATCAAACAAAATAAAACAAAATACAACCTAATTCTAATCCTATCTCTAAATCTGTAACTCAAACTCCAGCGGCCTCCGGTGGCTATCGGCCCAGTGCCGATGTCTGTCCTGCGCCACGCGAAGTCTGTCCCTGATGAGCTTCACCTTTTCGTCTACGTCAACAACCATCTCTGGTCCCAATAAAGCTCGTTCTCCAATATCATCCCAAGATAAGGGTGTACGACACCTACGCCCGTACAGAGCCTTAAACGGTGACATCTCAATGCTGGCCTAAAAACTGTTGTTGTAAGCAAACTCTACCAAATGTAGGTGATCCTCCCAGGAACCTCCAAAATCCAGGACGCACGTCCGCAGCATATCCTCAAGTGTCTGAATAGTCATCTCTGACTGTCCGTCTGTCTGGGTGTGGTATGCAGTACTAAACTTGAGCTGAGTGCCCAAACTAGTCTGCAGACTCCTCCAGAAATGGAAAGTAAAGCGGCTATCCCAATCTGAGACTATGCTGACGGGAACTCCGTGAATCCTGACTATCTGCCTCATATACAACTTCACGAGCCTCTCTGTAGACGTACCCACTTTGAATGGCAAGAAGTGGGCCGATTTGGTCAACCTGTCAACGATGACCCAAATATCGTCTTTCCCTCCTGGTGTACGCGGCAACCTCGATACAAAATCCATGGTAATATGTTTCCACTTCCACTCTGGAATGGGCAACGGCTGCAATAATCCTCCGGGCCTCTGCCTCTCTGCCTTGACCTGCTGACAGACCAAGCATCTAGCTACGAAGTGGGATACCTCCCTCTTCATCCCGTACCACCAGACATGCTCTCGCAGATCCTTGTACATCTTGTTGGCACCAGGATGTATAGAGTACTGCGATCTGTGAGCCTCCTACATGATCTGCTCTCTGAGCTCCCCGCTAGGCACACATAACCGGGAACCGTGCCTCAGGGCACCATCCTCTGCAAGTGATAACTCAACATCCTCCAATCATGCACTGATCTGCTCTCGAATACACCGCAGAGCCACATCCTCGAACTATGTCGCCTTGATCCTGTCCATCAAGTCCGACTGTATCTGAAGGCCCCATAACTGCATCTGCCCTCCGGGCACAATCACCTCTATTCCAAGGCTCTCTAAGTCTGCAAGCAGGTGTCGATCCATAGTCAAACTCATGGCTGTTGGATACCTACTCAAGGCATCGGCAACCACGTTGGCCTTCCCCGGGTGATACTGAAGTACGATGTCAAAGTCCTTCATCAACTCTAGCCATCTGCGCTGCCTCATGTTGAGCTCTTTCTGTGTAAACACATACTTCAAGCTCTTATGATCTATAAAAATCTCCATCCTCTCGCCATACAGATAGTGCTTCCACAACTTCAAAGCAAAAATCACCGCCGCCAGCTCTAGGTCATGAGTAGGGTAGTTCTTCTCATGGGGACGTAATTGCCTGGAAGCATAGGCAATCACCTTCCCATGCTGCTGCAAGACGCAACCCAGTCCTTTCCCTGAAGCATCACTATAAATAGTGAATCCACCTGATCCTGAAGGCAATGTCAGAATCGGAGCTGTCGTAAGCTGCTTTTTCAACTCATCAAAAGCTGCCTGACACTCCTCTGACCAAACAAACTCAGTATCCTTCTGGGTCAACCGTGTCAACGGCTCTGCAACCCGGAAGAAATCCTGCACAAATCTCCTATAGTATCCTGCCAGCCCCAGGAAACTCTTGATCTCTGCCACTGAAGTCGGCGCTGCCTATACCTCATCTGCTACAATCTTCTTGGGGTCAACTGAGATACCATCTCCAGTCACCACATGGCCCAAGAAGTCCACCTGATCCAAGAAAAACTCACACTTGGAGAGTTTCCCATAAAGCTGCTCCTGCCTGAGAGTCTCCAGCACTATCCGCAGATGCTCTTCGTGCTCCTCCTCTGTCTTGGAATATACCAAGATATCATCAATGAACACCACCACGAACTTGTCTAAGTACTGGTGGAACACCTTGTTCATTAGATTCATAAATACTGCTGGTGCATTGGTTAGCCCAAACGGCATAACCAAAAATTCAAACTGCCCGTACCACGTCCTGAAAGCGGTCTTGGGAATATCCTCCCTCTTTACCTTCACCTGGTGATAACCTAACCTCAAATCAATCTTGTAGAACACCCGAGCTCTGCTCAACTGATCAAAGAGATCATCGATCCGCGGTAGTGGGTATCTGTTCTTGATCGTCAGGTTGTTAAGTGCCCTGTAGTCGATACACATCCGTACCGACCCATCCTTCTTGGGTACGAAAAGTACCGGTACACCCCAAGGTGAAGAACTAGATCGGATGAAGCCCTGGTCCTGCAGCTCATCCATCTGCTTCTTCAGCTCCATTAACTCGCTGTTGTTCACTCGATAGACATACTGGAAGATCGGTTCCGCGCCGGGAACCAAGTCTATCGAGAACTCTACATCTCTGTCCGGTGGAAGTCCTGGCAACTCCTCTGGAAATACGTCCATAAACTCTACGATCAAGGAAAACGGAGCCACCTGCTCCTCGACTAATGCTCCACAGAAGACTCCGCCGTCCTACTCTGCCTGCCGTCGGGTGTACTCAAACTCTGGCTCTCCTGGCGCCCCGAACAAAACTCTAACCCCACGGCAATCAATACGGGTGTGGTGTCTACTCAGCCAGTCCATACCTAATACAATGTCGTAGTTCGGTAATGGCATGACTAGTAGACTCACTCCCAACTCTCGGCCTTCCAATACGACACTCTGTCCTCTGCAAACATCACTCACGAGGATGACCCCACCTTCGGTCGTGATCTTGCAGGTCCTAGGCAAGGGTTCAGAAACCAAACTGTGTCTAATAGCATACGATACTGACACAAAGCTGTAGGAAGCCCCGGAATCAAAGAGTGCAAATGCTGGAAGGGAATCGAGAAGAACCGAACCTGCTATCAGCTCTCCTATGGCCTCGGCATCCTCAGCTGCCATGGCGAAAGCTCGCCCCTACTGTCCACCTCGTGCCTGCTGCTGGTGCTGCTGGAACCTCTGCTGCTGGGTCTACAGGGCTGGTCCCCTCTGCTGGCCTGCTGGAGCCTTGGCTCCACCTCCCTGCTGTCCTCGCCCAAAAGCCCCTGGACAGTCCCTCAACTGGTGATCTCCTGTACCACAAAGTAGGCACTTGCCTAGCTTCTTCCTGCACTCATGGATCATGTGCCCCGCCTTCTTGCAGAAGGCACAAATGACTACCTGACGAGGTGCATGCTGCCCTCTCTGCTGCTGGTGCTGCTGAAAGGGTGTACGACCCTGCTGCTGATACTGCTGCTGAGCTGGCCTTTGTTGCTGCTACTGCTGCTGAAAGTGAGGCCTCTTGGCCTGCACCTGACTGCTGCTGCCACCCTGTAAGTTACGACCCCGCTTCTGCTTCAGCCATAGGTCGTCTTCCGCCGCCATAGCCCCAGAAAATATCTCAGCATAAGTGGCATTCCGATCGCTATTAGTCAGCGACCGAACCTCTCTAATCAAACCCCGGCGAAACTTCCTCGCCTTCGTCTTCTCAGACAAATCATCAATGAACCGGGCCAGTCTGCAGAACTCCCCGGCATACTCAGCTACCGTCTGGTTCCCCTGAACCAGAGCCTCGAACTGTGCCTCGATACCTCCCAAGGCAACATCAGGAAAGAACTGCTCCTTAAACAGCTCCTTGAACTGGGCCCAAGTCTGGCCCTCAACTCCCATCCTGGGATCTGTCTGATACCACGCACGGGCTAAGTCCTGCATCTGACTACTTGCTGCCTCGATCTGGAGTCGATCTGGTATCTCCGCCAGTCGAAAGATCTCCTCAATATGCTCTATCCAGTCGTCTGTAACATGGATGCCCTCTGTGCCGAAGAACTCCCGAGGATGCATCTTCTGGAAGTCCTGAATGTCCTTCTCCCTCCGACGGGGCTGCTACTGGGCCCCCTGAGCAGTAATCATCTCCACTGTGGTGTGAACCACCTGGTGTGCCTCGTCGATCCCCTGACGGAAATCGGTAGTCTGCCTCGTCTGCTGCTGTTGGTGCGACTCCAGAATCCTCTCCACGAAGGAGAAGAGATGTGCAGCATCTACCATCCCTGCAGGCGGAGGCTGCTACAGTGGAAGGATCTCAGGAATCACAGGACTATTCCTCCTGGCTGCTGGAGGTGCTCCTCCAAAAGTTACAGAGACACCGACTCCTGAGGGCTGCACTGGCCCCATGGTACTGGGAGCTGGCTGCTGGACACGAGAGGTGGCAGACCCCTCTCCAGCCTCTCCCGTCGCGGGGCGATGCGATCTCGTCTCAACCATCCTGGAGACACAGATCAAACAAGAAACAATTGCTGAAAATGAGTCAAAAATCAAAGGAGGACAATTTAAAATTCTAAGGAAGACAATAAGCAGAAAAATAGATATACGGAATCTGATAAGTAATTTTTCCTAGTGTGATTGAGTACCTTCAAAAATATACTAATTCCTACTGCAAGCTGCAGTGATATTCTAGTTCGAATACCACTACATTTCCAACCTAGACCTGCATGGGCCACCACTAAAACTGCCACAATCCCTTCCACCACTACCCACGTGAGAATATTCTTTATGACTGACGAAGATCATGAAGCGCCTTCCGACCGACAACGGCTAGAAGTGCTCGAAGCCATGCTCCTATCCTTAGTCAAGTCGGTGGACGAGATCAAAGCCGCCTTGCCAGCTCAACCAGCAAGGACGCCCAGACAAACAAGCCTGGGATCCGCAGTCAACGCGGACTCCAACACGACCGCCCCTCCTTTGAGTGATGATCTCATAGCACCATCCGTTCCTTCAGCTGCAGATGAAGCCAAGGAGGCAAGGTGGGAAGTCCAGGAGCTTCGGGCAATGTTAAATGCCCGAGACTCCTCTCGAGATCTCAGAATCGGCAACCATATCCCGTTGCATGAAGAGATGTGACCTTTTCACTGCAGTACAAGCCGTTACATATCGATTCTTATGATGGGAAGACCTCTGCTAGTCGGTACATGACTTACTTTGAAGTCACAACCGACCACTTGTTGCATAGTGACGCTATACTCACGCGACTATTCATCGGAGCATTGGTGGGGATCGCGTTCGACTGGTACCGCAACCTTTCTGACAACTGTATCCATTCTTTCGACAACTTCAAGCACATATTTCTGGAGAGATTCTATGAAGTGGGGCATGATGTGATGATGTCATCTCTCATGGACGTCGTACGGGGAGAGAGGGAGCTGACAAGGAAATATATCGAGCGGTTCCGCCAAACCGCGAAGAGATTGCCCCAAGGCAATCTCGAGAGCTCCCTGATTGAAATCTGCCAGAAGAAGCTGCTCCCTACAATTAGCCTCTGGACGGGAGACGATCCGTTCAGAGATTGGACGACCTTCATCATAAGTGCTACCAACGCGAAGGCAAAATTGAAGAAGGCTTGCCAGCTGGGGTTACACATCCCAGACGAAGAAGATAAGGGCAGACGTCCTGGTAACAACAACAATGGCGCCACCACCAATCGGGATAATAAGGGCAAACAGGCCATGGTCACTGATGCGACTCAGAAGCCCGAACAAAAACAGACGGATGGTCAGTGGTCCAAGATCAATTACTCGTTCGAAGATAGTCATGTCAAACCTATCTTCGATATGCTCTTACAAGGGGGTAGGATGCAGCTCCCGCCACCAAGGCATGAGCCCCGAGCAGCAGAAATAGAGGACCCAAAGTACTGTCACCTCCACCGCTATATCCATCATGCCACCCAGGATTGCTTCCAATTGAAGTGGTACATCCAGAGTCTTATCGACTCCAAAGCTCTGTCGATAGACTTTGAAGAGGTTATTGTGGCGACGAACATAGTATCTATTCAGTTCGGCAACTTCCCTCCAACAAGCACTCCTGACGGGGTAATACCTGTCCCCCGGGCAACCATAGAGGTTACTAATCTTCCACCTGCCCGGAGCCAGACATCTGGATTGGTACCCCTCACCACATCGCGAGGAGAGATCATGTGGGTGCATCCAAACTTGGTGCCCAAAGTTACCCGGGGGTGTCATCTCCTACCAACAAGAAGAAAGGCAGGAAGTCTAGAGCCTGCCATACAATTTTAGCTGAAGCTGAAGAAGTCGCAGATGTTGTTACCCGGTCTGGAGCACAAGTCCAGCCCACACGGGATAGTCCAGCCGAAGATCCTCAGCTAGCAATATTGCCTCCCCCCGATGTTCCAAGGCCATCTCAGCCTCCACTGGCGGATAAGTCCAAGACAAGGGAGACCCGCTTCGACAGGCCACTCCGCAATGATATACCTCAGGGACTAGAGAGACCTTATAACTTCAAAATATTAGCACAATTGGCTAATACACCAGCAAAGTTGTCACTATACGAGCTCCTAAGGCTCTCCAAGGATCTTCGTGTCGCATTAAGCGAAGCACTCCAGAATGCGGATGCCTATTCAGTTTAGGTCAAGCCTCTAGGGGAAGACCCGCCAGCAGATCTACAGGACGATGGTAGCACAGATGCAATGCCCAAAATCGTATTTACTCCGCAGGACATGTTGATTAAGACCAACTTACATGATCGCCCCTTGTACTATACTGGATACATAGGCAACATCAAGGTAGATAGGATGCATATCGACTCGGGATCGTCAATAAGCATCATCCCGAAAAGCCTGCTCCAACTTCTTGGCATCCCTATGCACCGGCTAGCAGCAACCAACACTGCCATTAGCGGGTTTAACTCAGGGAGAAGCTATCCCCTAGGAAAGATCCGGTTGAAGTGCCAGATTGGTGACCTGAGGACGGAAGTTACCTGCTACGTCATAGATGCAGACACCTCCTACAATATCTTCCTTGGACGTCCGTGGATACATGACTATATGATCGTGCCATCCACCCTTCACCAGTGTTTCAAATATGTCAGTAAATATGGTTCCGTGAAGATCGAATTCGCCGACATTGATCCCTTCAAAGGGGTTGAATCTTATTACTCGTCGGAGGCTTGTTTATATGACGAATCCAGGAAACACATAACGGACGAGCCGGAGGCCATCGCAGGGCTAGAGGAACCCTTGAGAATCGATCTCTAACCCCGTAAACCAGGCAGGGCCGCACCCCTTATCGCAACCTTACATAAAGAGGTGCTCAATTCTCCTGTCCCACCTGCGCAGTCAGAACCAATGGTCATCTGTCTCCCGAGACTCAGTCAGAAGCCAAAACCTGTTATAGGATCAATGGTTATCCGGCTGCCAAAGTCCAATCAAAGGCAACAGGAAGATGCGAAGCCCTCGGTACCACCAATGGTAATCCGATTGCCAAAATCTGCCCCAAGGCGACTAGAATCCCTTGCCGAGCCGATGGTCATCCGTCTTCCTAAGATGAGCCAGCAGCCAAGTGTTGATCCAACACTCCTAGGCAGATCAATACCTTAAGCAGAACCCTTGGTGGTCAAGTTACCCAAAATAGCAGCCCAAACGCTGAGCTCGCAGGGGGTAGCCAAGGAAGACGGAGAACTCACCAAATATGTGGTTACACAGACGGATAGCCCCTCTCCTGATGATGTAATCTCGGTGGACAAAATTCCTTATTTTATTAATAAGAGGCTGCCATTAGACTATTCTGAGTATGATAAGCCTGATCTAACGTATGCCGCACAGGACTATCTAGATGTTAGCCTGCACATACAGGTGACAACCGTCCATACCCTAAATCGACTTACTCCCATAAAAGGTGCTTACTTACCGGTCTCAGACAAAAGAGGATGGGATCACACAATCATCTTTGGCCGAAAAGAAGGTCCTCAATCTTTCACGGCACAAGAGTCCGACCTCGGACCCAAAGTTGGAAGACTACCGCTCTACTTATATAGTCCTCAAGCCAAGTACTTCATGCAAAAGCAGAGGTACGACATAGAGGCTACTCCGGGTCTAAATTATGGCAGTGGTCGACGATTGCCTCTACAGTCGTCGGCACCAGTAGGGAAGCCTCAGAATAATTATCACAAATCCAGACATGGCCTCGGGTATGTTACTCCACCTACAATGCCCGAAAGTTCTGACGAAGAATACGAGTGGCACTCCCATTCGTCCGAGTCACCCATTTACGACTCTGATAGCAGTATTAGGGATATATTCAGACAGATATTATCTGCCAATATGACATCCACTGATGTCGAAGAAGAAGACGAAGACCTACTTGAACCTCTTGAGTTGGAGCCATGGGTCCAGCAACTGGATGCACAATGGGAGAAACGCTTTGAACTTCGTGATCCTCCCACTGAAGATGAGGTTATACAAGTTAACCTCGGCAATGAATCCTCTCCAAAGCCGATCTTCGTCAGTAAAAGTCTGACAAACGACGAGCGGAAGTCATTGTTACAACTCATCAGAAAATACATCGACATCTTTGCTTGGAGCTATGAAGATATGCCAGGGCTGAACCCCAAGATTGCACTCCATAAGCTCAACATCTATCCGGACGCAAAACCAGTCAAGCAACAACAGCAACGATTTCGTCCAGACATCATGAATTCCATCGAGGCGAAAGTAAATAATCTTATTGCTAGCGGTTTCATCCATGAAGAGCAGCACCCAGACTGGGTAGCCAACAAAGTGACAGTCATCAAGAAGAACGAGAAGATCCGAATCTGCATCGATTTCTACAATCTGAATGCAGCATGCCCTAAGGATGAATTTCCTCTTCCGATCACCGATATAATGATTGACAATACGTACGGCTTTGAGCGCATGTCCTTTACGGATGGCTTTTCAGGATATAATCAAATCAAGATGGCTCCCGATGACGAGAAGCATACATTATTCCGAACGCCGATCGTCGTATATTGTTATACGGTCATGCCCTTTGGCTTGAATAACGTCGGTGCAACATATCAACAGGCCATGAGTGTCATCTTTAGAGATTATTTGCGCAAGACGGTGGAGTGTTACGTAGACGACATCGCCGTCAAGAGCTGCTCCAAAAATGATCATTTACATGACTTGAGAACAGTGCTCGACCTCATGCGGGCACACAACCTGAAGATGAATCCCACCAAGTCCTTTCTGGGGGTGTCCAGTGGAAAGTTCTTGGGCTTTGTCATTACTTTCCGGGGCATTCACATAGATCCTGACAAAACAAAAGCAGTCCTGGAGATGAACACACCAAAGAACCTCCGCGAACTCCGCGGCCTTCAGGAAAGACTAGCCTATATCAGGAGGTTTATATCTAACCTCTCGGGGCGATGCCAACCCTTCACTTAACTCATGAGGAAAGGTATCTTTTTGTATGGAACGAGGAATGTCAGCGTGTCTTTGATGATGTTAAGGAGTACCTGATGAATCCGTCAGTTCTGGTAGCCCCGGTCACCGAAAAGCCCTTCCTGCTCTATGTACGGGCGATGGAACATTCTTTCGGCGCTCTGCTAGCCCAGAATAATGACGTGGGACATAAACAAGCCATTTACTATCTCAGCTGGATGATGGTAGGACCTGAACATAGGTACACTGCCGTGGAGAAGGAGTGCCTTGCCCTAGTGTTCGCCATTCAGAAAACACGACACTATGTGACAGGGCAGACCAACCATATGATTTCATGAGTCAATCCCCTCAGGGTTCTCATGACCAAGCCTGGCACACTCAGTTCTCGTCTAGCCACCTGGGCAACACTACTATCCCCTTATGACATGGTTTTTGTTCCGCAGAAAGCTATCAATGGTCAAGCCCTGGCTGACTTCCTAGCAGCCCATCCAGGCTCAAAAATAGCCAGAATTTATGAAAAAATTCTTGATGAAGTCATTGCCTCGAACAGGACTTCGTACGACGCCATTTGGCGGATGTTCTTCGACGGTGCTTCAAGAACGGGGCCACAAGATGATATCGTCACTGGAGTCGGGGTGGTATTAATTTCTTCCTCCGGACTAGTAGTCAATCGGGCGTATTCTCTTACAGAACCCTGTTCAAACAACATAGACGAATATAACGCTCTAGTCATTGGACTCCAACTCGCGAAAGAAGTAGGAATTAGATACCTGGAAGCTTATGGTGACACACAGTTGGTTAATAACCAGATCTGAGGTTCATACGAGGTTCACAATGAGGACCTGATTCCCTATTATCAGACTATAGTGGCCATCATTACAACCTTGGAGGGGTTCTTTATAGAGCACGTTCCTAGACTTTAAAATATCGAAGCCGATGCCCTGGCTGGTCTCGCCGCTTCCTTGGCACTCCCAAATAATGCTCATCATCTAGTCGACGTAATAGGACATGAACTGGTCTTCCCTAGGAACAATCTTCAATTGGGTATGAGTTGCTCCGTCCATATAACCAACGACATACAAGACTGGAGACGCCCGCTCATCGACTTTGCGGTCTATGGAATTCTGCCAGAGAATGTGAAGGAAGCTACCTCAATCAGAAGACGCTCCCACAGATTCTTCTACGATTAGGAGACGAAAATGTTATATCGGCGATCCTATGATGGGCTACTACTAAGATGCCTGTCAAGTGCAGAAGCCAAGGAAGCCCTACGTGAAGCTCATGACGGTACTTGTGGGGCTCACCAACTGGCCCGAAATTACAAGATCGTCTTCGCCGGATGGGTTATTACTGGCCCACAATGGTCGCAGATGCAGTTGATTATGCAAAGAAGTGCAAGGCTTGTCAGGTCCATGCAGATTTTATACATCTGCCATCTGAATTCTTGCACCCGACAGTGGCCTATTGGCCATTCGAAGCATGGGGAATGGACGTCATTGGGTCAATCACCCCGTCGTCGTCTAGAGGGCATCGGTTCATACTTGCAATCACTGATTACTTCTCCAAATGGGTGAAAGCTATTCCGTTGGCAGAGGTCAAGACATCGAACGTGATTAGCTTCATAAAACATCACGTCATCTACCGTTTTGGACTGCCCCGAAGGATTATCCACGACAATGGTCCGCAGTTCATAAGCCACGCTTTCTATCAATTTTGTGATAAGAATCGGATCCAGAATATGACCTCGACAGCATATAACCCCTCGGCCAATGGTCTTGCTGAAGCATTTAATAAAACCATAATCAAGCTCCTCAAAAAGTTCGTGTCTACAAACAAACACGACTGAAATGAAAAGCTTGGTGAGTGCCTATGGGCGTATCGGACGACGATTCAGACGGCTACAGGAAATACACCGTTCTTCCTGGTCTATAGGAGCGAGGCAGACCTCCCATTGGGAACTCAGATCCCCTCACTTCGAGTGGCCCTCACCTACCGGTTAACGGCAGACGATAACTGCCGCCGACGGCTACAGGAGTTAGAAGCATTAGATGAGAAGCGTTTACAGGCTAAACAAAGCATAGAGCTCTACCAAGCGCGCATCTCTCGAGCTTTCAACTAGAAAGTCAAGCAGAGGATATTCCAAGTGGGCGATCTTGTCTTGGCCATTCGTAGACTAATGGTCATGACTCACAAGACCCTCGACAAATTCCAGCCTAAGTGGGAGGGTCTGTTCGTCATCGAGACCATATTCTCCAACGGCGCGTACCGTCTCGCAAAACAAAATGGAGACTTGCTCATGATGCCCATCAACGGCAAGTTCATCAAGAAATACTATGTCTAAATGGTACCTTCCAACGATCTCTCGGATTGTGAGTTATATACCCGCAGGTATCACTGAACTTACACTCTGACTTCAAATCTACCAGATTGTTGAGTTACGTACCCTCAGGTTCCACTGAACTTACTCTCTGATTACTCCGAATGAATTCTCTTGGTCGTATCTATGTAACCCCTGGTCATAGCTTTTCTACCACCAAGAATTTGCCTCAAAATCTATTGCCCGCACCACCGGTGCGCAGAAGGATAATAGGTCCACACAACTTATCATAATCTATTGCTTGCACCGTCAGTGCACAAAAAGGGAAATAGGTCCACAAAACTCCCCAACAGAAAAAAGCAACCATGTCCATATTACCTCTGAGTTGTTTTCCCGTCCATCACCAACAAATCACCCAACGCATAGAACTTCCACGTTGATAGCACCTCTGAGTTGTTCTGTGTATCCCTATCATGCCTACCCCTAAGATGTCCTCATTACCTCTGATTAGGAAGGCTCTGTTTTGACCCGTATTTACCACGTCCTCATTACCTCTGAGTAAATACGTTAGTTTCCTCTCCACTTATTATCAGTACTCGCATCGCTAGTACACAAAAATGATGATAAGTCTACAAAAAATTATTTTAATCTATTACTCACACCATCTGTGTACCAAAGAGTAGTAGGTCCACAAAATATCATTCAAATCTATTTGCTCGTATTTCCAGATGCACAAAAGGGTAATAAGTCCAAAAAAATCCCCCAGTGGGATGTCCTTTACAAATGTTGTATTAGGCCCTCTAGTACAAGCACTACAAAATACCACAAATAAAATGGGGTGAGCATACCCTATTTATTCAAAATTAGTTACATTCACAGGACTACAAAAGAAGCAAAACGAAGGCTACAGCCATAGACAGACGGAAGTACAAAAGTGGATACGAACGTCTAGTACATGGTAGCCTATGGATCCCTATAGTCAAGGATCATGGCCGCGCTGAGGCATATACCATTCCTCTAGCCATTTCGCATACGAAAGATCTATCTGACCGGAGTCTTCGGCGGGGGCAGGAGGGTCAGAACTCCCAATACTACTGCCCTCAGACTTGGACTCCTCCTTGAGAGCAATCCCCTTCCCGATGGATGCCAGCTCTTCTTTCATCTCAAATTTAACAAACAGTAACTCTTGTTTGATAGAAGGGGACAGCACCTCTTCCTTTGCAATGGTCTCATCAATCGACACGGATGCTACAGAAATCAAAAGAAAAGAAGATAGTCATATAAAAAATAAAGAACTCTGTTATGCGGCCTCATACAGTCCACAGTTATGAGGCCGGATTCATGAAGCACTCATGCAACATTTATACGACTCAGTCATTATCATGCGACTCAGTCATGAAAAACTCATGTGGCCCAATCAGTCACAGGGCGATCATACGACCCAATCTTACAGTATTCATGCGACCCAATCATAAAGTGCTCATGCAGCACCTATGCGGCTCGGTCGTGAAAAGTTCATACAGATTTATCTTGAGACACTCAACCAGTTCAAGTTCGAATAAGCAGCGGCTATACGACTCAGTCTATGCAGCCCTATAGCAGAGGCAGTATATGATAGCCCCGCTCACGAAATTTCAATCACCATCTGCTCACCATCTTACCCTTGGGAGAAGGTTGCACATCGGAATGAATGGAAGGAGTGTCTACCGCTCTCGATGGGGAAGCAAGTCTCTCCCCTTTGGCCGCCGTACCAATCGACTTTGAAGCTTTTGGAGCCATAGCAGAAAGTATGATGAAGTCAAAGGAGGAGAATGTGAAAGAGGAAAGACTCTCTTTGAATGACTCCTATTTATAGAGTTTCTGAAGAGAGACTCTTCGATTCTCGAGATCATTCAAGATAGGGACGACGTTTGGGGACTTTATCCCTAGTAACCGTCGAGCGTCTCTTCAGTTTTTGAGATCATTAAAGATAGAGTCGACTTTTGGGAACTTTATCCCCAGTAACCGTCGGCTTCATCTCAAAAATAGATCCACAACCAAGTCAGGAGAATTAAAATGCAGTAGTGACAGCTGGCAGACTCTCTGTGGCTCGATGCGTCCCTGCAACTCAGTATTTCTCTGCGACTCAGGATCCTCCTGCGGCTCAGTATTTCTCTGCAACTCAAGATTTCTTTGCAGTTCGAAAATCACTCTCTATAACTTGAAGACTCCCTACGAATAGGCATATTTTTCATGCTTTTTATTCAAAGTATTCCAAATTTGCAATTTGAAAACTTTGAAGGGGGTCTTGTAGAAACATGAAAAATATGGAATTCATGCGGATTACAAATTACCGCATAGGTACCTTGGGCCAAACAGGTCCGCATGATGGAAAGTCGCATGACTGTTCAAAGACATATGCGGCCCATCGACGAACAGCTGTAGAAGGAAAATATACGACCAAGGAGGAGCAGTTCGACTGATAAAGCTGACAAGTCCTAGTAAAACATGACAATTCTGACACTTAGATAAGAAAGATAAGATGTGGGACGTCGCTCAATAGCAGGGTTCGTACGCCTCCATGCGGCCAGAAGAGGGTCATCTAGGCCGCATGACACTTATGCGGTCCAGAGTATGCGGCCCCAAAATTTCCAGAACTTCATGCAGACGGAAGTAATTGTGATTCAGGCCGCATGCTTCTCATGCGATCCCACATGATTGAAGACTGAGAATGCTATACGCAATGGGACACATGGCAATCTGACCAATTCTTTAACCACCCAGATTTGCTACAACAAAATCCCAACAAACCGACAGATGGCAGCCCAAGAGCAGGTCTTCGCGTGCTAATCAGCCATGTGGCCGCAAGCCATTTATGCGGCTCAAAATCCATTCTATTATAAATAGTAGGGTGTCACACCCCTGCAAAAGGTTGGCAACCTTCAAGAAAAAAGCACTGTCTTCACGAGCTAGGGACTGCATCAGATAGTCCACGGAGTAAGGCAGAGTTGATAGCACTTTCCCGAGCCTCCACCGTCACCCCCCAGAATCAAAACTAAACAATTGTACTAAGATTGTTTCCTAGGTTTTCTTTCTAGGCTCTTTTTTGTACAAGCGAGTTTGCAATCAATTCCAGTGTTCTGTAATACCTGTTGTTGATTTTTATGGCAAACACCTTGATCAATTTTCCTTCAATAACCATTCTTCCAAAACTTTTTCTAAAATTTCTCAAATCATTTGTTCAGTCACCAAATTTTTTTGATCAATAAGCTCAATAATATTGTATCGTACATCCTATCATAGATTAATCATGCCTTAAAAATTATAATAAATTTCTTTATCTTATTTATTCGTCAATCACAAATATAAAATTGTTCATACCTAGTTTAAAGAATCAACGATCATTTATTGCTATTCTTTGAAAATTAAACCTAGCATTCCTCAAGTATATATTCCTCGCAGTCAATTATATTTATTATTTCCTCAATTTTATGCGTGGCTTAAACCCAAATTAACAATGATTCAGCTTAGCCATGGGTGGTAATTCAACTTTAAGCATAATTTCTTTAAGTCCTTTAATATATATATATATATATATATATATATATATATATATGACTCACTAAGCCTCAAATCTCTAGCTTGCGTAATGACTCTAGCCATGCATACTACTCATAATAGTTCCCTTTCAAAATATTTTCTGCTCCTTAGAATCATCTTACCTAGTCGTCATTCTACTCCTTAAAATTCCCATAAAGGCCAACTATCTGATTACCCAAAAATTTTGAGCCTTACTACCTGCGAGTATCTTTGATAGACTTAAGGACACTTAATGGCCATAAGACATACTTAATCTTATACTTACTTAGTGGCAGGTTAACTACTACTATACCCCTATTTTATATATGTCCCACATTCGCACGACCATCATATTCAACTATACCAAGAAATTCATCCATAGGGTTTTCTAATCCAGACATTTATAATTGAAAGGTGGCACGATTTGATTTCCATCTTTGCACAAGGTAAACTATTAAGAAACAAGATTGCATAAAACACAGAGAAGATTAATGGTTAATCCTTAATATAGGAAATAAATTATTAAGAAGAAAAAAAACATTCACATAGTATTAGATTCGATAGATGTGGCACGGTTTCGAAGATGAAGAAAGTTAGTCATTGTATGATAAAGGAGTATAAAATTAGAGTTTAAGGGAATCAAGATGAGGATAAATATGTAGTCGTAATGATAACCCAGTTTCTTGAGAGGAGATAGTATGTTAGTATCTGAGGTCAGGGTATGATCAAGGAAATAGTTCTAATTATTCAAAAGTTTCAAACAATTAGAAAGCAATATCAATAGATATATGTTTGAGGAATGGAATAGTAACTCTAGATGAGAATGTATATGGCTCGGTTGATGACTAACTACACTTATGCATATGCATCTATCATGACCCTAGGTGATATATCTAGCTGTAGGTGGAAGACTCATATTCACATTAGGGTGACTCCTTATCCATCTTAGTTTTCCTAAGGTACATCTTACTAATTATCAAGAGAAGTTTTTCTTCCTCCTCAACAATATTACTGCCCCCTCTTACTAAATCAAATCTTAAATTCTAGTTCCTTTAAAAAAAATTCAATAATATACCAAATTACATTAATCGTTATTGTCCATCAAGGATTTAGCACAAGCTAAAATTTTAAGTCTTTTCTACTTCATAATCTGGGCATTAGATTCGATAATTTATACAAAATCTTTAGTCAAGCCTCAAGATAAACCTTTTGTATTATTAACTTTTTTCATCAAATTAATTTTTCTCATTCGATTCCTATCCCCATACTTTAAATTGATTGTCCAACCGTAAAAATTCAAAATTTTAAATCAAATATTCAAACTATAAGTTTTAAATCAATATTACCAACTTTATTTCATCATCTACACACTCTTACCCTCATAGTCAAATCCAAATCCTCAAGTAATAAAAAAATTCACTAACTCAAATAAGTCATAATATTCTTCTAGAATTTCCCAAAAGTCAAAATCACTTAGTTCATATATATATATATATATATATATATATATATATATATATATATATATATATATATATATATTCTTAACTATATTTTAGATTTGACAATACCACTACTATCCAACTTAGAATTTGCTCCTTCACACAAGATGATACCTTTTCGGAGAAATTTCTTAAGCCATTCAATAGTGTTCATCGATCCTTCAAGATATTTTAGTGCACTCATAAATTCAATATTCCCACAAATACACTCTTAATTGCCAAGGTAATACATCTA
>JANAVB010036019.1:1719898-1724898 GCA_029216955.1 Iris pallida
ACAAAAAAGGGAAATAGGTCCACAAAACTCCCCAACAGAAAAAGCAACCATGTCCATATTACCTCTGAGTTGTTTTCCCGTACCATCACCAACAAATCACCCAACGCATAGAAACTTCCACGTTGATAGCACTCTGAGTTGTTCTGTGTATTCCCTATCATGCCTACCCCTAAGATGTCTCATTACCTCTGATTAGGAAGGCTCTGTTTTGACCGTTTACCACGTCCTCATTACCTCTGAGTAAATACGTTAGTTTCCTCTCCACTTATTATCAGTACTCGCATCGCTAGTACACAAAATGATGATAAGTCTACAAAAAATTATTTTAATCTATTACTACACCATCTGTGTACCAAAGAGTAGTAGGTCCACAAATATCATTCAAATCTATTTGCTCGTATTTCCAGATGCACAAAAGGGTAATAAGTCCAAAAAAATCCCCCAGTGGGATGTCCTTTACAAATTGTATTGGCCCTTAGTACAAGCACTACAAAATACCACAAATAAAAATGGGGTGAGCATACCCTATTTATTCAATTAGTACATTCACAGGACTACAAAAGAAGCAAAAACGAAGGCTACAGCCATAGACAGACGGAAGTACAAAAGTGGATACGAACGTCTAGTACATGGTAGCCTATGGATCCCTATAGTCAAGGCATGGCGCGCTGAGGCATTATACCATTCCTCTAGCCATTTCGCATACGAAAGATCTATTGACCGGAGTCTTCGGCGGGGGCAGGAGGGTCAGCTCCCAATACTACTGCCCTCAGACTTGGACTCCTCCTTGAGAGCAATCCCTTCCGATGGATGCCAGTCTCTTTCATCTCAAATTTAACAACAGTAACTCTTGTTTGATAGAAGGGGACAGCACCTCTTCCTTTGCAATGGTCTCATCAATCGACACGGATGTGCTACAGAAATCAAAAGAAAAGAAGTAGTCATATAAAAAATAAAGAACTCTGTTATGCGGCCTCATACAGTCCACAGTTATGAGCCGGGATTCATGAAGCACTCATGCAACATTTATACGACTCAGTCATTATCATGCGACTCAGTCATGAAAAAACTCATGTGGCCCAATCAGGCAGGGCGATCATACGACCCAATCTTACAGTATTCATGCGACCAATCATAAAGTGCTCATGCAGCACCTATGCGGCTCGGTCGTGAAAAGTTCATACAGATTTATCTTGAGACACTCAACCAGTTCAAGTTCGAATAAAGCAGGGCTATTACGACTCAGTCTATGCAGCCTATAGCAGAGGCAGTATATGATAGCCCCGCTCACGAAATTTCAATCACCATCTGCTCACCATCTTACCCTTGGGAGAAGGTTGCACATCGGAATGAATGGAAGGAGTGTCTACGTCTCGATGGGGAAGCAAGTCTCTCCCCTTGGCCGCCGTACCAATCGACTTTGAAGCTTTTGGAGCCATAGCAGAAAGTATGATGAAGTCAAAGGAGGAGAATGTGAAAGAGGAAGACTCTCTTGAATGACTCCTATTTATAGAGTTTGAAGAGAGACTCTCGATTCTCGAGATCATTCAAGATAGGGACGCGTTTGGGGATTATCCTAGTAACCGTTCGAGGTCTCTTCATTTTTGAGATCATTAAAGATAGAGTCGACTTTTGGGAAACTTTATCCCAGTAACCGTCGGCTTCATCTCAAAAATAGATCCACAACCAAGTCAGGAGAATTAAAATGTAAGTAGTGACAGCTGGCAGACTCTCTGTGGCTCGATGCGTCCCTGCAAACTCAGTATTTCTCTGCGACTCAGGTCCATCCTCTGCGGCTCAGTATTTCTCTGCAACTCAAGATTCTTTGCAGTTCGAAAATCACTCTCTATAACTTGAAGACTCCCATACGAATAGGCATATTTTCATGCTTTTTATTCAAAGTATTCCAAATTGCAATTTGAAAACTTTGAAGGGGTCTTGTAGAAACATGAAAAATATGGAATTCATGCGGATTACAAATTACCGCATAGGTACCTTGGGCCAAACAGGTCCGCATGATGGAAAGTCGCATGACTGTTCAAAGACATATGCGGCCCATCGACGAACAGCTGTAGACGGAAAATATACGACCAAGGAGGAGCAGTTCGACTGATAAAGCTGACAAGTCCTTAGTAAAACATGACAATTCGACACTTAGATAAGAAAGATAAGATGTGGGACGTCGCTCAATAGCAGGGTTCGTACGCCTCCATGCGGCCAGAAGAGGGTCATCTAGGCCGCATGACACTTATGCGGTCCAGAGTATGCGGCCCAAAATTTCCAGAACTTCATGCAGACGGAAGTAATGTGATTCAGGCCGCATGCTTCTCATGCGATCCCACATGATGAAGACTGAGAATGCTATACGCAATGGGACACATGGCAATCTGACCAATTCTTTAACCACCCAGATTTGCTACAACAAAATCCCAACAAACCGAAGATGGCAGCCCAAGCGCAGGTCTTGCGTGTGCTAATCAGCATGTGGCCGCAAGCCATTTATGCGGCTCAAAATCCATTCTATTATAAATAGTAGGGTGTCACACCCCTGCAAAAGGTTGGCAACCTTCAAGAAAAAGCACTGTCTTCGCGATAGGGACTGCATCAGATAGTCCACGAGTAAGGCAGAGTTGATAGCACTTCCCGAGCCTCCACCGTCACCCCCAGAATCAAAACAAACAATTGTACTAAGATGTTCCTAGGTTTTCTTTCTAGGCTCTTTTTGTACAAGCGAGTTTGCAATCAATTCCAGTGTTCTGTAATACCTGTTGTTGATTTTATGGCAAACACCTTGATCAATTTTCCTTCAAAACCATTCTTCCAAAACTTTTCAAAATTTCTCAAATCATTTGTTCAGTCACCAAATTTTTTGATCAATAAGCTCAAAATATTGTATCGTCCTCTATCATAGATTAATCATGCCTTAAAAATTATAATAAATTCTTATTTATTTATTCGTCAATCACAAATATAAAATGTTCTACTAGTTTAAAGAATCACGATCATTTATTGCTATCTTTGAAAATTAAAACTATACATTCCTCAAGTAATATATTCCTCAGTCAATTCTATTTATATTTCCTCAATTTATGCGTGGCTTAAACCCAAATTAACAATGATTCAGCTTAGCCATGGGTGGTAATTCAACTTTAAGCATAATCTTAAGTCCTTTAATATATATATATATATATATATATTATATATATGACTCACTAAGCCCAAATCTCTAGCTTGCGTAATGACTCTAGCATGCATACTATCATAATAGTTCCCTTTCAAAATATTTTGCTCCTAGAATCATCTACCTAGTCGTCATTCTACTCCTTAAAATTCCCATAAAGGCCAACTATCTGATACCCAAAAATTTGAGCCTTACTACCGCGAGTATCTTGATAGACTTAAGGACACTTAATGGCCATAAGACATACTTAATTTATACTTACTTAGTGGCAGGTTAACTACTATATACCCCTATTTTATATATGTCCCACATTCGCACGACCATCATATCAACTATACCAAGAAATTCATCCATAGGGTTTTCTAATCCAGAATTTATAATGAAAGGTGGCACGATTTGATTCCATCTTTGCACAAGGTAAACTATTAAGAAAACAAGATGCTAAAACACAGAGAAGATTAATGGTTAATCCTTAATAAGGAAATAAATTATTAAGAAGAAAAAAAAACATTCACATAGTATAGATTCGATAGATGTGGCACGGTTTCGAGATGAAGAAAGTTAGTCATTGATGATAAGGAGTATAAAATTAGAGTTTAGGGAATCAAGATGAGGATAAATATGTAGTCGTATGATAACCCAGTTTCTTGAGAGGAGATTAGTATGTTAGTATCTAGGTCAGGGTAGGATCAAGGAAATAGTTCTAATATTCAAAAGTTTCAAACAATTAGAAAGCAATATCAATAGATATATGTTTGAGGAATGGAATAGTAACTCTAGATGAGAATGATTGGCTCGGTGAAAAACTACACTTATGCATATGCATCTTCATGACCCTAGGTGATATATCTAGCTGTAGGTGGAAGACTCATATTCACATTAGGGTGACTCCTTATCCATCTTAGTTTCCTAAGGTACATCTACATTATCAAGAGAAGTTTTTCTTCCTCTCAACAATATTACTGCCCCCTTCTTACTAAATCAAATCTTAAATTCTAGTTCCTTTAAAAAAAAATTCAATAATATACCAAATACATTAACGTGATTGTCCATCAAGGATTTAGCAAAGCTAAAATTTTAAGTCTTTTCTACTTCATAATCTGGGCATTAGATTCGATAATTTATACAAATCTTTAGTCAAGCCTCAAGATAAACCTTTTTATTATTAACTTTTTCATCAAATTAATTTTTCTCATTCGATTCCTATCCCATACTTTAAATTGATTGTACAACCGTAAAAATTCAAAATTTAAATCAAATATTCAAACTATAAGTTTAAATCAATATACCAACTTTATTTCATCATCTACACACTCTTACACTCATAGTCAAATCCAAATCCTCAAGTAATAAAAAAAAATTCACTAACTCAAATAAGTCAAATATTTCTAGAATTTCCCAAAAGTCAAAATCACTTAGTTCATATATATATATAGCTATATATATAATATATATATATATATATATAATATAATATATTCTTAATATATTTTAGATTTGACAATACCATACTATCCAACTTGAATTTGCTCCTTCACCAAGGATACCTTTCGGAGAAATTTCTTAAGCCATTCAATGTGTTCATCGATCCTTCAAGATATTTTAGTGCACTCATAAATTCAATATTCCCACAAATACACTTTAATTGCCAAGGTAATACATCTAACAATGTAATTGACCTACAAGACATAACTAGTGTTAATCATTTTTTAGCCTCTAGCAAGCGCGTGAAATAAGATTTTTTAAAAAAAATTGATCAAGCTAGCATGCCGCCAAGCAGTCAAATGAGAGTTCGAGAATAGAATCAAGGAAGGTGATC
>JANAVB010036019.1:1729898-1732398 GCA_029216955.1 Iris pallida
GGCCTGGCTAGGTTTAGGCTGTTCATTTGTTTTTTTATAAATCAAAACAGTATGTTTATATAGGAAAGACAATGTGTCTCTATCGATACAGAGAGAATTAAAATAGTGTGTTTATATAAATCTCGTGGTCAAGTATTTCTAGTAGTGTATATAAAAAGTAAAATCTAGAGGTCAATTATATATATGTGTGTAAATGAATATTCTTTAAATAAAAATGAATACTGAGGAATAAATAAAAAATAAGAATAAAGAAAATATTTAGCAAAAATTAGCGGAGTTTACAATAACATATAGACTCCCTCTAGTAATAGACAACATGTATCATGACTATTAATAATAAAAGGCAATATGTCTCTTTCGATATATGATAAACGCAAATAATATGTCATTACTTGTACTTGCTTGATCCTCGAGACAAATATATATATATATATATATATATATATATATATATATATATATATATATATATATATATATATATAAAAGTTATTCTAGTAATATATATAGACTCCTTCTAGTAATAAACAACATGGATCACAACTATTAATAATAAAAAGACAATATGACTCTAGTGATATATGATAAAGGCAAATAATATGTCAATACTTGTACTTGCTTGATCCTCGAGATAAAAATAGTAACTATCATCCTCGACTAAGCTATCCAATCCTTACCACAAACCATGCAACCATAAGCATAAAAAACAACCTCACGAACAACCCCCAAAATAAGATTTGCACAAAAGATGAATTAAATAACTTATTGACTAAGTTTTGTATTTTAGGTATAATGTTACTTATTCTCATGATCCGATCCCATGTTTTGGGACACGAGTACATGGCCAAGCCCAGGCTACATCGCAACCTCGATAGTGGTACAATGTCTATACACTCATTCCACATCAATACATTAATGAATACCTCGTTTCTGACTCATTCGTAAGACATCTAAAGATATAACAATAAGAGAGAAATATAACTAGAAACAAATATGACTAAGAAATCTAAATATTTAACAACGTTCGAATCAATCAGAAAGGGAATCATTGGCAAAACAACATTAACCAAATAAAGCCACTAAAAAAGAAAAATGATATCCAAGAAAACAAATTCGTTAAAATAATAAAGACTGAATTTAAAGTACTGAAACTAACTATCTTCTTACGGTGTAAACCCAAATATGAGTACAATAATATATATATATATATATATATATATATATATATATATATATATATATATATATATATATATATATATATATAGGGATATTTTGTAAAACCTCCCCTAAATAATGGGCTAATTTGCGAAATACCCCCTAAAGATCTCGAATTGGTAAAACCCCCTTTCCGTCAAGACGCTATTTGATTTTGGGTGACGTGGCAATCCGTGTGTGTTATTAAGTAAAAAAATAAAAGTTAGACGAAAATACCCCTGCGTACGTGGCAGGGGTCCTCCAACGGTCTTCTCTCTCTCTCTAACGGTCATCTTCTTCCTTTGCTGAACCTATTTATACCGATCATCTTCTTCCTCTCTCCAACCTATTTATACCGATCATCCTCCTCTTTCACTTGATCCTCTTCCAGCGTGCAACTTGTCTACCGAAGATCAGGTTCCTACAAGCATGGGGGGTGCTCCTTCATCTATAGAGAAAGAGTTAATTTCTGCCATTAAAGGAGGAAACACAAATTATTATATTTACAGTAAGGAGGAAACACAAATTATTATATTTACAGTTAGGAGGAAACACTAATTTTTAATTTCTAAATTTGCAGAAATCGAGTTAGGTGGCATAGAGCTCTATAAAGCCCTTCATGGAATCCAATCAATAATAAGAGAGAGAGAGAGAGAGAGCATAGCAACAATAACAATGGCTTTTGTCCTCTCAGAAAACTTCAAGGCCTTCATCAACACTTGCTTCCTCCTCCTCCTTTGCTTCTTCTTCACTTCCCACATTCGTTCTCCCACCACTATTCCTTCTCACCACTCTCTATCATCATCATCATCATCATCAACAAGTAGTAGCAGCAGCTGCATTGCTCTTCAAGAGCTTGGCGACGCTGACGCCAAATGCTTCTACTTAAAGACTGCTGATCACTCCCCATGCGTCTTCCAGGGCTACATCAACTACCTCCACATGTTCTACTGCCTCTGTGGGGGCCACCCGTCCCTCGGCTACACCCTCCTCGCCCTCTGGCTCCTCGTCCTCTTCTACCTCCTCGCCAACACCGCCTCCCACTACTTCTGCTCCTCCGTCGAGAGCCTCTCCAAGTCCCTCCGTCTCTCCCCGGCCATCGCGGGCGCCACCCTCCTCTCCCTCGGCAACGGCTCCCCCGACGTCTTTGCCAGCGTCATCTCCTTCCGCTCCGGCTCCGCCGAGGTCGGCCTCAGCAGCGTCCTCGGGGGCGCCTTCTTCGTCTCCTGCGTCGTCGTCGGCATCATCAACATCTCCGTCTCCTCCTCCCCCGCCCGCGCCCTGCGCGTCGACCGCCTCAGCT